>JAJEJO010001254.1:213709-276033 GCA_020662805.1 Glaucomys volans
GTCCCTGAGTTCAACCCCTGGTTCCAACAACAACAAAAAAAAAGAGCACGGACATAAGAGAACACCTCAATATATCTTCTCTGAGCACTCCCATGTAGCAGGCACCCAGATAATCAGAAGCTGACCAGCACCCTAGAAGCCCTTGCACTCTCTTCTAGCCACTACCCCACAATCACCAAAGGCAAGCTCTTCCCTGACTTCTAGCCTCACAGGTTTCCTTGATTTTGAATTTTATATAGAGAACTGTACAGTCTGTATTCCTTTGTGTCTGGCTTTATTGTGGTGAAATATACATAAAATTCATTTTACACGTGGCATTAAGTGTATCCACACTGTGCAACCCACAGCCATCTCCAGAACTTTTTAAGACTTCCCAAACTCCACCCATTTAATACTGGAACCCCCCACCACAACTACCATTCTGCTTCCGATCTCTGAATTTGACTACTCGGGTCAGCTTGGGTAAGTGGAGTCACGCACGTGTCCTTTGGTTAGGTGACTTCACTGAGTGCGTCTTCAGGGTTTAGCGGTGTTGTAGCATGTGTCAGAATGTCCTTCCCTTTTAAGAACTGAGTACTATTCCATTAGACAGATATACTATATTTTGTTCATTCGTCTCTCATGGACATGTCTGGCTTCATTCTAACGATTGAGAGATCCGGTCACAGTTGTATGTACTGAGAGGCTGAATGTACATGTGGACAATGGCCAGACCATCTATAAAAGACCTCTGACCACCTGCAGCAGCCTGCCCAGGAAATGCACCCAATATCTCTGACAAATAGCCCAGGGGGCCAGCCTGCTATTTAATGGTCAGACTTGCAGGAAGCCAGATTGCTGTCTCTAGTGACAATTCAGGAAACTAAACAGTCGCCAGTCACAGAGCGTCCTGCTTCTAGGTAGCCTGCCTGCAGCTTTCCCACGCCAACAGCATGTGATCAGGGCACACCTGACACCTTCCTTTTTCCCAATGTAGTTTCCCCACTCCTCTGCTGCCTTTGAGTCTCTGCCAAAATACAAGCCCAGTGGCTGACTCCCTTGATATAGCAGGCTCAGAAAAAATAGCCTTTGCTTTCCTCTTGGGTTGTCTTTGCTTATTGCCACAGTAGCTACATTAGTTAGCTCATTCTCAGTGTTACACAGTGTCGTGTATGTAGTTATGTAATCCATCCACTCTGCTGCCCTGGGCATCTGGATGGTTTCCGGTATGGCAAAGTGATGAGTGATGCTCTGTGAACACGCTTGTGTATGTCTTTCTGTAAAGTAAATGCACATTGCCATTGGGGAATTACTGCAGGGAGGAACTGCTGGGTCATAGGTGTGCTTACCAGTAATGTAGAATTCGGATGCTCCCCATCTCACCAACACAATCATTTCTTTTCTTTTTTTTTTTTTTTTTTTGTACCGAGGCTGAACTCAGAGGCACTTGACCCTTTTAGACCCCATCTCCAGCCTTATTTTGTATTTTTTTTAAGAGACGGGGTCTCACTGAGTTGGCTCAGCACCTTGCCAAGGCTGGCTTTGAATTCACAATCCTCCTACTTCAGCCTCTGGAGCCGCGGGGATTACGGTGTGTGCCACGGTGCCCGGCAAACAGCAATTTCTATCACCTTCATTTTGGCTATTATGGCAGGTGTGCAGTGATCACACAGGATAGTTTTAATTTACATGTCCCAGCTGGGTGCAGTAGCACATGCCTAAAATCCCAGTGACTAAGGAGGTTGAGGAAGGGGAGTCACAAGTTTAAGGCCAGCCTCAACAACTTAGTGAGACTCTGTCTTAAGAAATTGAAAAGAAGAAGAAAAAAAAAAAAGAAAAGATTGGGGGCAGGGGCTGGGGCTGCAGCCCAGAAACATGAACACTGGGTTCAATTCCAAGCACCACAAAAATAAATAAATAAATAAATAAATAAATAAATGCTTGGGGATGTAGTTCATTGGTAAAGTGCCCGAGTTCAATCCCCAGTACTTAAAAAAAAAATCACATGTTCCTGATCCTTAAGATTAAGCACTATCTCATACAGTTTTGTTTTGCACCCCTGCAGATTTAACCCAGGGCCCTGCACATACTTGGCAAGTCATCTACCTCCTAAACTATCCCCAGCCCAAGGCACAGTTTAAAGAGGATGATCTGATCAAGCCAGTTGCTTGATCAGAAGCCTCTCCTCCTCCTGGAGATTAACATCCGCACCCCTTCCCATGACACCTTTCACCTACCTCATGCAGTTTCAGCTAGCATATGGGACCATCCTTGCATTCTCCCAGCAAGTCAAGTTTTGTCCTTGCCTCAGGGCCTTTGCTCTCACTGTTCCCTTGATCCAGAATGCACATCTTCCAGTTCTCCCACCGGCTGGTTCCTTCTTGTCGTTGAGGTTTCCCTTGAAGTGCCATCTCTCACAGGACTGCCCAGATCACTCTGTAAAGCTCTCTCCCTACACACGCACATGCACCCACCCGCTACTCTCAATCTTGTTACCCTCTTTTTTTAATAATTATAGCATGTTATCATTTTCTGAAGTTATCACTATTTGCTGACATTATGTAGAATCTCTGTGAATATAACATTTACAGACCTAAACCAATCTTGGTGTGCTGTCTTGCACTAGTGACTCAAAAGTCATAAGCCTCATTGCTTTTGATATGACTTTCTGAATTGGAGAACAGCTCTTGGCAAAGCTCCAAACAAAAGGAATTTCAAGTGTCTTCATTTCTACGTGGAAAATTAGCAGTAAGAACACATAAAATGTACTCTTTTTGTTTAGCTGTAAATCAGTCTCAGATGTGTACCAAGTTTTTCATCAAAATAGCATTTGGATGCTGTGCAGGACTGTCCCAGGATGCACTGCAGACACTGCAAACCTGCCTCTGCCCGTTAAATGCTGGTGGGGCCCCTCAAGGGTTGTTAGTCGAAAACACCCCCCAGTGGACAGTACTGCAAGAACACGGTGAAGTACTCCAAAAGGCTCTGCGCTGTGTCCGTCACACAGTAAGTGCTTAATAAGTGTTCATCTATTTCATCCCTCCTCTCCTCCTGGTCGTAGATTCTCAATCTGACCAACAGAGAACATCTGTTGTCAACCACGGCAAGAGTAAGGAAAGTACACTTGATATTTCGGGGAGTGAGGTAAGTGGGCAACAATTAACACACCATTCCCCCACTTCATGACAAGCTGGCAGGACATGATGGTTCCACAGACAGACTATGGAATTATTTAATACCACAACTCGGGACTCAAGAGACTGACCTCACTTTTCAGCGTAGCTGTGTTCCTCCCTGCTGCCAGGTAAGCTTTTAAGACTAAGGGAATCCAAGGTCAGGCTGGGAATTATTCCTGTTCCCCTCCAAACATTGGGCTGTGCCTGGTGTGGCGTGCAACAGCAGGTAAGGATGGAGCCACGGTAGTTCTCGTGTGGCTTTGTGCATCTTTATATCCCTGACAACTAGCTCTGTCCCTAGCACACAGTAGGTGCCCAACAAAAGTTACCTACCTCTCCCCCAACTCTGGATCCCAGCATCTGCACCCGACAAAGTCAGTGTCTTGAGGGTTTACATCATCATTATGCAGGCACATATGGAGAATGTCATTTTTAAAAAGATGACAGTCTATGGTCCAAAGGACAGTTTATTTAAAACAAGATGTAGGAAGAAGGAAGACGGGAGAACAATAATTCTAACATAAAAGCACACAGTAAGCATCTCAAATTAAAAAAACAAACCAAGGGGGGTGGGCAGTGGAGGAAACTCTCATACATATACAAACTGCTGACCTCAACTGATTATTTACATCCAAACCTTACAAAATAGCATTTCAAGTCAGCACTTAAGCCAGTGTTATTAGTTTATGTTACAAAAAATTAAAGCTACAAACTTCACATTTTAAAATTGTATATCAGCAACAGCATTTAAGCCTCTTTTTCCCCCAAGTTGGTCCAAGTGCAAGCTGGTGGAAGAGATTTTTTTTCCCCAAACACAAATAAAAACGTGAATTCCAAAGACAATGAATACCTGATAAAGACATAAACAGTGCTGAAGAAAGGATGCGCTGGGTCCCATGGGGTGAGGAATGTGAAATGGGCAGGAACAATTTCCTCATAAATAGGAGCTGCAGTCTTCAGAGGCAACATGGTATGTTAGAAAGGGCACAAGAGCAAGAGGCAGAGGATCTGGGTTTGAATCCTGGCTCTGCTATACTCCAGTGACATGAACTTGAGCAACAGACTTTACCTCTCAGCCTGTTTCCTCATCTGTAAAACAAGGGACATGATACCTATCTCTCTCAAAGTTATTAAGTTTTGGAAGATGGCTATTCAGATTATCTATTTCTTCTTGAGTGAACTTAAGCATTTTGTATCTTTCCAGGAATTTGTCCATTTCATTTTAGTTGTTGAATTTATTAGTGTAAAATTGCTCATAATATTCTGTACTTGTCAGCCTTTTAAAATTTATAGGTGATAAAGAAATGATGCCATCTCATTCCTGACAGTAGCAGGACTACTGAGTTTTAAATGCTATAATACGTTTCTGGTATCCGTAGGTGCTAAATGTTTCCTGGATTGGAGTCTATAGTTTTGAGGAGTCAGAAGATTATGATTCTTAAATAGCTTCAGATTTCTGGTTCTATTAATCTGTCTATCTACTATCCATCAGTCCATATGTCCACTCACCCATCAACCCTTTTCTCTCCCTCAGTGAGCCAAATTCTCATCCACTCAAATGGTGATTGGGGACAGGGATAAAGGAGAAAGAAAAACAGAAATGTGTTTCAAATTTACTAATGGGAAACAACTTAAATATTTCTAAAGAATATGAGATATTTTAAAGATGCAATTAGATGTAGGGTCATGGTTTTTCTGAGAGCCTGAGTCCTGTGAAACTTGAGCTGCAAATACTCAAGCTCAATGGAAGCGAGCTGAGGTATTCTCAACTTAGCACTCAAGGAAAAAGTGACTAGGACTTGCTCCTGTGTTTCTGTCACTAGAAAACAAATACCCCAGGAAACTACTCTGATCCAAAACATACTGACCTCTGGCCAAAGGTGACTTTGCAGGACGTGGGTGTCCACATGTTACTTGAAACAAACTGCAGATCAAGGTTTATGGCCCAAGAATATTTGAGAAAAAAACTGAGCTTTCCTTTTCTGGGACTTTGTTTAGTAAAGGAAAAAACAGGCTTTCTCCTCCTGTCTAATCAACCCCAAAGTTCTTTGTTTAAAGTGGAAAGAGATTGAGGCAGAACTGTTAATTAACACAATATTTTGGTCTTTAAATCTTACTTGGCTGTCAGACTTGACTATGAGTTCAGGTGGTTTTCAACCTAAAAATGCCACTTAGAGTTAGTCTATGCAAAACATGGTCACTTCATTTTAAAGAGACTCATGACTTTCCCTTTCCCTATAAATATTAGTACCGTAGAGTGATGCTGTGAATCTTGATTCTACCACTTACTAGCTGTATTGCTATGTGAAGGAATCTTTCTCCACAAACCCATTTCTTCATCTATGAAATGGAGATAGTACTTCATCCATGGGATTTGGAACTTAATTAATCTAGCTCAGTACCTGGCACATAATAGGTGGTCAACAAGTGCAACTCCAGCAAGATCTTCAAATTGCCCTCATTTTTCTACATCTGCCACACAGATATAGCACTGGCCAAGCCTTGAAGACCAACTGCCTCTTGCATTTTTTAAAACTTGCTTTAAGTGCAAAGAACAGAAGCCAGTCACAGAGGAGGAACATTCTCTGCCTTTCCATCGATTCTCAGGTCCAAGGAGCAAAAGCAATTATGGAATCAAATTACAGTATCCTTAGGTGCAACGCAGTCATGGCTTCCCTGAGGGAAGAAGAGATATCAGAAGACAAAAAGATATTTGTCTTTCTCAATTGTCTTATCTTTGCTGTTAGAGTAAATGTGGCTTTGAGCCAAAGTTGCAGGATAGCTCCATGCTGTCTTTTGAAAAGCCCTCCGACCTGCTTCTGGCCCTAAATCTGCCTCCATGGTGCTGGTGTGCTACTGGCAGATGAGACTGAACGATGTGGCTCCTCTGAGGAACCTCTTCACATCCAGGTTACCTACTGAAGAGGCAAGGCAAGAGCAAGTTTCTGTCAACATGATTCCCTTAATCAAAATAGACACAAACCTCTTTCCTCAGGGAAGGGGCTGCTCAGTTCAGTGGCCCAGGAGAGGAGCCCTGAGTTCCAATTCCTCCTCTCACTCTAACCTGGGCTGTGATGTTGGCCATGTCACTTCCCTCTCAAAGCCTCAGTTTTCCCATCTCTACAACAAAGTGTCAAACTAGATGATCTCTATGGTTCCTTACAACTCTGGCATTTTGTGTGTGGACTGAGCCTCCTGAAGAACAGATTTTAATCTGGTGTTCATTTATCTTTTTCAGAACCCTTAACAGTAAAAGAAAAAAAAAAGTCACACATTTGAATGTGGATCATAAAAGTAATGCCCTCTATTCCTGTCTATAAGGAATGCAGAGCAAAACATCACATAAGTGATTTTTCACACGAACAATGAGAACTTCAAAGCCCTTTCCCTTTGTGGACTGAATATATCCCCATGTTCACTAAGAATTCTGGCAGGCTTGTCCCTTCATTGGATCACATCTCCTCTTAAGGCACTGGGCAGTATCTGTGATGTGACTTTAGGCAGTTGGGAGAGTGGAGATGGATGAAAGGCGTTGAAACAGCAAAGGCCAATTTGCAAAGAAGGTGCCAGGCTTCTCCTGGGACTCAAAGAACAAACACAAATCCTCAAGGCTTCCTGGACATCACCATAGCTCCAAAAGCCAGTGATGATCACTCAAGGCTGCAACCGTGGTGCAAGCACCATCCCAAGCCTAATTTTTAAATGCAGTCCTGCAAAGGGTAAGGCTGGCTCCTGGGAGTCAGTGACCCCCCACAGCCTTCTGGAGTCCTCTGTCCTCATGTTCCACAGTACCATAATCTTACAGAAAAGATGCAAAACTGTTCAAAACTGTACCTGTACAGAGATGCCACCACACTGAGTGGGGAATCTTTATAATTTATATATATATATATGCATATTTATGTTTTAAAAAAGTCTTCTAGAAAGAACAATCAAAAGCTATTTGGAGAAAAAAAAACCAAAAAGACAACATAAAACTTTCCCAGCTATCACTTAACTAGGAGTCTCTGGTTTCTAGGGTTTAAAACTCTGAGTTAAAAGCGCCAATACAAATCCTTTAAATAATACACCTGACCAATGTAAATGCACTCATCAAGATGGCAGGATGACCGTCAAGGTAGCCCTTCCCACTGGCGCACATTCCTGAGTTCACAAGGTGCTGTGGAGAAATGACAGAGCAGAAGTGCTGGCTAACGAATGTGAGATGAGCAATCCAGAATTCACCAAGGACCTGGTGCGCCTCACTCAGAAGTTCTGTTGCCGCCTCTTCTTAGCCTCAATGGCATCCAGGATTGGCTGCCGCTTGGACTGATACTTTTGCCGGATCTCTTCAATCTCCTGCTCCATCATGGGATCAAGGGCCAAGAGCCTCTTCTGAAGGTCCTCCACTGTCCAACTCTTAAGCTAGAAGAGAAGTGAACAATACTGTCATGACAAAGCCTAGGCCCATGGCAGGAGGGCAGAGATGTTCAGCTTTCCCAGAAGAAAGGGAGACAAGAGGAGAATATTGTGGTATACGGTGCTGGTGGCTGGACAGTGACAATTGATTCCAATGAGTGGTATGCCACAAAGCTGTTCTGGGACAATTCACCTCTGGAAAATCGTGAAGTACTAATCTTTTTTTATTTAATGTGTCCTGACCAGGAATTCTGTGAATAGTACTTTCATCTTCCCTATCCTTTAAATCAGTAAAATATATATTTGCCTTGTTAGGGGATTCAAATTATAGCGACTTGCTGTTACTGTTGTGTGAAATAATGGCTGCTGCCCAGTTCTTGTTTGTGGGGAGCCATCCTTATTTAGCAGAATCAGACTAGGTTGAACCATGGGACCCAGAGGCCTGGCTTCTAGGAACTGCAGGAGGCAAGGGGTACCACGTGGGAGTGGTTCCATCTCCTGGAATTATCCCTTAAGAGAATGGTTCCCCTAACTCCACCCTATCCTGTCCATCACAGAAGAAGCTCCTCCTGGTCCTTGTCCCCTTTATCTGTGTGTCTATAAAAAAAAGAGAGTTGGGCTACTCGTGGTCGAACATTGTTGTAAAGAGGTCATATCTGGTATGACCAGACCTGTCACGCCTCCTCTCATAAAAAGAGTATTGGCTCTTGTGTGTTTATTGAGTAGATAAGTTTTTTGGGTAATAGAAATATTGCCAAGATCCTCTTCCAGCAGCTAACCCTTTCTCCCTGCACGCGAGACATGGTAGAGAGGACCCCGACACTTGCTGCTTCCATCAGAGGAGCATCTGGACAGTGCCTGTCTCTCTTTCTTGGTCCACACCTGAGGACGGTGATGGCTGAGGTGGGACGCTCCCCCTGCCACCCCTGTCTTCCCACAGGGTCTTGGCACTGTACACCAATCACCACTAACATTTATTGGGGGCTAAGTAGATGCCAGGGACCCCTCTAAGTGCTACACATGGATCATCTACATAGAACTCTTGAGCATACAGATGACAGTCTTTGGGTGAGGGGTTAGAAAAAACCTGAAACTTTTGAGATCAAGTTTTCATCCAAAGGAATAAAAAGACTTGATCTATAAATTAATAATGACCAGTACTTTTATATTGCTTTCTATGTGCCAGACACTAAGCACTTCACATATACTGATTCATTTAACCCTTGTAACAAATGATATGAGAACATTATTATCCCATGTTACAGATGAATAAGCCAAGGAAAAGGTTGGTTGTGTCCTGCCCAACATCTCCCAGCTAGTAAGTGGCGAGATCAAGATTCAAACCCGAGCAGTTTGGCTCCAGAGTCCATGCTCTGAAATAGCACTGCAGGTCTTACAACTCAACCTGGGTTTAGAACATGGCTCTTCCTGTTGCAAATGCCACAAGACTGGCAGGTTACCAATGTCTTTAGGCCTTCCTCAGCTACAGAAGGGGGACAGTGATGCCTTGTCATGTGTAGAGTGAAGAATTAAGTGAGATCTGCTGCCATCTGTGTGGAGTGCTGACTGACTCCCAGCAAGGCTGGCAGGGGTGTGAATGAATGCCCACATTGTCCACAGTGGGTGGTGATAACTCCGTTCTGTTGCTCATGACTGGTTTAATAGGCACAGTGTTTCCAGAAGGCAAAGGCTCACCCAAGTCTCACAAGAGATCTGTTGTGCTCACATTTATAAAAATCATCATCTCCCTCACCCCTTCCTGTCCAGCCTTCCTCATGGGGTGGGGTGGGAATGAGTGTTACAGGGGCCTCCCTAGAAATGGTGTAGTGTGACCTGTCACCACAGGAATTTTCGTTGGCCCGCTTCGGGGGGGTTGTCTGAGAAGTGAGAAAAGTTAAAGACGAAAGATTCTTTATAATGTGAGAATGGAAAGACTTCAGAATATGGAGAAATGCTGGAAAGTGGAGTTGAAAAAAAAAATGCAGTTTTCTTTCCAGACTGTGGTTTTATGCCACCTTGGAGGTTGATGTTCTTGGTCCAGGATACCGCAAAGAGTGATGCTTGCCTTAGCTTTTAGCATCTTCAATTCCTTCTCCAAAGAGAAAACCCCAAAGCTGATACACAACGTTACTGGTAGCTAAGAACTTAATCTTCGGATTCACAGATCCTGAATCTGGACTGGCTGTGTAACCCCGAAGAAGGAAGTTTGCCTCTTGGCCTCAGTCTTCTCTGGAAAACAGACAATCCTAACTCTGCACCCTTGAGCTACAGAGGGACTTAGATGAGATAAAGGGCATAGCACTGTTAGCTCAGAACTTCCTATAGTGTATTTGGTAAATAGCAAGCATTCCATAAATGGTAGTTATCATTGTTGTTATTACTGTTATTAATTTATTATTGGAAAGTTTAATTTTTCATAGCAAACTGTTCCTGAAACCTGTGATTCAAGCAGAATCAAACAAGTGAAAAAGAAAACATTCTACTTTATTCTGTGCTAACAATGCCTAACGGCGGGGCTGGGGTTGTGGCTCAGTGGTAGAGCACTTGCCTCACATGCATGAGGCACTGGGTTCAATTCTCAGCACCACATATAAATAAATGAATGAAATAAAGGTCCATCAACAACTAAAAATTAATTAATTAATTAATTTTAAAAAACCCCAATGCCTAAGGGCTGGTACCTTCCCACAACATCCATTAACTCATGTATGGTTTAACAAAATACTTTTCATCCATCCAGGTATGAAATGTTCACTGAATTCTTAGTATGGGTCAGGCACTGTTCCAGGAACACAGGACACTGCAGGGAAAATAAACGAAACAAAAAGCAAAGACGCTGCCTTTGTTAAGCTTATGTTCCAGTGAGGTGAGACAAATAAATAAACGAACACAGTAAACTGGCAAATTATTCTCACCCTAGAATGTGATCTGTGCTTTGGAAAAAGACAAAACAAACAGCGAAGGAAGCGAGGCTGGGAACTGAGACAGACTCCCTGCGTCTACCATTAGGATCAAGAGTAAAGTGAGTGAACGTGCACTGACATTCCAACTCGCTCTGCAATTATGGGCAAGCCCCTCGTCCCCACAGGCCTTTTTCCCCATCTGGAAGAGGTCTTTCCAGACACAATGTTTCTCCACGTGTTATTTATGGGTCGTCAATACCAGAATCACTAGTTAGAAATACAAAGTCCTGGGTACCAACTTAATCAGATTCCCTGGGAGGAGAGGCGTAAGACTACATTCTAAAGATGTTACTAAGGTGTTTCCAATAAATCCTCAAATTTGATAAGCATGACTCTACCTCCTCTTCCTTATTCTTTTAGCAAAATCCTCAACCAACTAATTGTTGATTGTCTCTTGTTAAAACCTCCTAGGTTTCTAATTTCTAGGTAGTTTTGATGTCCTTGATTCTAATCAGGGGACAACAAACACTCCTGCTCCATTTCACCTACCTTTGCTTTAATTTACAGCTGACCCAAGGCCCTTGAGGCTTAAATTACACCTGACCTTTTAGAACATCAAGCCAGGCACTGCTGATGACTTGGTCACACCATTTAGATATGGATTTTTCTGAAAAACAAGCTCAGACAATGATTTTATGGCGCCAAGTGTAGGAGCATTTCACCTTCCCAGAAGTCCTTGGTGACATAAATACATTTCACCTAGCTACCTTGCAAGTAAAATAGCTGTAGTTCTACAGTTTTTCTAGAGCCAGCATCCTAAGAGTAAATTCTTAAACCATTCTGTAGGTAGCTTGAGCTATTTTCACTAGGTAAGGGAATTCACAATTGAGCATCCCTTAGGACTTAAACTCCTCCCTATGCAAAGGCCCCCACATTTATGGTTCGAGCCTGGAGTTCTCCTCCCATACCAGACACATGTCTAGATCAGAACCCTCAGAGTACCTCAGTCACTAGAATCTCATGGAAATATACAACATACATCTAAGGGAGAACTCTTGAGTCTCAACCCTCCCTCAGCCCCAAACCTTTTTTTTTTTTCTTTCTTTTTTTTGGAGGTAGTAGGGATGGAACCCAGTGTCTCATGCATGCTAGGCAAGGGCTTTACAGCTGAGCTACACTCCCAGGCCACCCCCAAGCTTCTCCCTACTTCCTAGTCTTCCCCATGTCGGGTACTGCCATTCTCTCAGGTGCTCAAAATCATCCCTGCTCCTTCCCTTTCTCTTACTACCCTCCTGCCCACACCCAAGCTTCAGCAGTCCTTTCAATCTCATCTCTGAAATATTAATACAACTCAAGCCCAACCATGTTTTCTGTCTCCATCTCTAGCCCCTCAGTCCAAATAACCATCCCTCCCAGCAACAAACATAGTTCAACACAGGCATGAATCAGATCACCTACCTTTAAGCTTCCTACTGCGCCCAGTAAAATCAAGTCCAAGGACTACAAAGGTGTCACCACCCCTCTGACTTCTTTATCTGCCCCTCTCCCCTTTGCTGCAGGCTCTCTAGTCACACTTTTTCCCTCCTCAATGGCCTAGAGTTGACCCTTTTGCTTGGCTGGCTCATGCTCAGCTCTTTACCTTTAGGTTTTGGCTCAGACAGCAGCTCCTCAGGGGTCCTGAACAAGCCTTTTCTCATTGTCTTATCTGGAAAGGCCTTCTCAGCTTATTTCCTTCAAAACAATCATATATCTTGCAATTATTTTTATTTCTTTTACTTGTTTCTTTTACTAAAATGTAAGTTCTATGAGGGGAAACAAATGACCTTCTCTCTCTTATTGACTATGTTTATTATTAAACATAAAACTGATTTCAAGGAATAGATGAATAAAATCCCCTTCATTTCTAGTTAAACAATGATGAGAACCACTGACACCCAGGGAGGCTTACACTGAGCCCAACCACACACATGGACTGTGAGCGTCGTGCTGAGAGGACACGGTGTGTGACAGGAGGGAAGTTTCTGCTCTTCAGGAGCTTGCAGACTTAAAAGTGATTCCCTTCAGCGGACTTTTGGAATCAAAGAAAACCCCTGCTCACTTAATTAACACTTCTGTGTTTTGTACGGGTGATGACAGGTCTCCAGCCCTGGGGCAGTCAGTTTTAAAGGGTTTGCCCAATATGATTTCTTAGCCAAAAAAGAACTTCAAGAGATACATCTTGGAAAGAATGAGACAATGCAAAGAATGATAGACATGGTTCTTCCAGACAAGACAAGAGGAATGGTCACCTCAGAGCCACAGGGTCACGACTGAAGGTGCTGTGCTGATGAGAACCGACCACGCACAGGCATTTCTAGTGCTCTTCCTGGGAGAGGTCACATTTCAGAAAGAGAAGCTAAAATAAGTCTTTAAATCCTCAGTATTTAGAACTTCCAGACCACCTATAGACCAATCAGCAGGATCCCTGGGTGAGTGGGAAGGGCAGGCTCCACGTCTGACAGGCAGTGCGGTGTTCTAGGCCGGCACGTGCTCCCTACTGCCCAATAAACGCCACGCTCGTCACCTGTGACTGCCTTTACAGTTGATGTCTGATTTCTGCTAAAGCAGTGTCTGTGGTCTGAGCAGGTAAAGACGACAATTGTGTGGGCAGAAGAGGTTTATCGGAAAAGGTGTAGTCTCTGAAAACATGTTGTATCTTACAGCAGACAGCTACTTTAGTCCAAAATTCAGCCTCACCCTTACTTCAGCAGGACACAATGCTGCTCGCTGCTCACTGCTCACACACACAGGGAAGAAATGTTAGGGACTGCAGCAGTGTGTCAGGCACTGAACTGAGTGGTTTGTCTGCATTGTTTCATTTCATGTTTCTGTACGGTGGGGACTACGATCCCCTTTTACAGATGAGGTCAGTGAGGATAAGAGTGGGCAAATAACTGGCCCAAAGTGATTCAACAAGTAACTGGAAGAGAGCTGAAGGGTCTGGAAATGGGGCTGTGTTAGTGAAAAAATGCAGACCTCTGGAAGGATTGTGAACTTACATTAAACATGTTACATGGCCCTCACATTAAAAAATGTTGCCATTAGTGATTATGGGTGACTTTAGGCAAGTCATTTGACCTCTCTGGAATTTAGTTTCCTCATCTGTAAAATGGGTATGCTGCCTACTTTGCTGCCTTTCTTCTTATAAAAATACCAAAGTGCCTATGACATGAAGAGCATGCCCCTGATGTGCAGTCACTCAATTCAAGGTGGCTGAACATTCAAATTAAAACCAACCACTTTAGTGGAAGCTACACTAGGCCAGGAACATTGTGAGGCAACATAAAGAACAAGATCTCTACCAGAGAAGCAGCTATGCTAGAGCCAAGAGCATTGGCTTTGAGTGCTGCCTTTGGAGGTGGATGCCACTGGGAAAGTCATCTAGTATGTGCTTCAGTTTCCTCATTTTTTATAGAGGACAACGGTATTTGTCCTATGAGGGAAACTGTGCAGATTAGAGGAACTGGTAAATTACATACCACAGAGCTGGATGCACACCAGGAAGGAAGTGGATAGATGGCAGCTACCACCTTAAATCTTCTTTTGGAAAATGGGGATGAAATATAAACAGCGACTGTCATTGCTCTAAGATGAGCTCACTAAAAATATGGTGCAGGACACAGACCACACAGAGAGAGGTGTCTCCAGTGAACTCTGTGTGAGAAACCCCAAATCAGATCAATCTGGCTTATTTCCTCTGGGCCAGCCCACAGCAAAACCCTCAGATCCCAGAATCCGGAAGAATACAGAAGCTGATGGAAACTGATATTTTTCATGCAGAGCCTTAAGCAGCCCTGAAATTCTGAATCACACCATGTCAACGTTGTTGCATGACATGCCTAGAGACCAACTCAGAAGCACTGGCTAAGGCTTCATCACAAGAGATAATTCCTAGGAATCACACTGACAATTAACCTGTCTCAATCAGCAGACCAAGCTAAATTAAACACATGAGAATGTATGGCAGAGCTTCATCCTCCCTTGGCAACAAACCCCACAGAGAACAAACAGATCTGGCCCACAACTAGGGTGCAGGGTTTAGACCCATTTCACAGTTCTGTTACTCTACTGATACGAACTCACCACAGAAGTCTACTGTGCAAATGGTGTTGAGATGTCCCTAAAATTGTCACAGAGAAACTTGATGAAGTTTTTAAGGACAAACTGAAATTCCATACATACCATTTCTGCTTCTGGTGTCACAATCAAGATTTCTCAAACACGCCATCCTTTCTGAATGGGTAAGTCAGACCAATCCCCGTCACAGGTGATGGCCAAGAATGAGGAAACAACACACCCTTGGAATTTAGTATCACAATAGGGAAGCCTCATAGAATCTAAAAAGTCAAATGAAGGCACCAGAATGTCATTCCATCCCCTCCACATCAGCCACCAGAAAGCCAGTCAAAGTGCAACAGAGAAAGCACATGAACATCGGTCAAAAGGCATCTAGGCACTGATTCAGTTCCACCAAGGATATATGCCCTGTCTTGATGAACTTGTCTCCACAGGAGCAAGAGAGGTGACTCTAGTAAGATGACCTTCTCAGGTGATGCAGCAAGCTCTCATGGGAAGAGGAAGAAGACAGTCAAGCAGAGAACCATGGACGCTGACAACTGAATCAAAATTCGTGTGGACTACACACACACACACCCACACCATCAATTTCAGTTTCAAAAGAATTTTCTCCCTAAATGAATTTGTGAGAATTTTAATAATAGATTTCCTGATTCAAATTATGGTCATGCCAAATTATGCTTCCATCAGTCCCCCATAAGTCTTTTTAATGCTTCTCCAATAGGAAAAGCGGCAAACTATTATCAGTTAATGACTATTTCAATCCCATTTTGAGTTTATAATCACTTCAAATCAACACTTGGAATTCCTGTTATCATAATTTTAACCAAAGAAAACATGACTGCATGAATACAAAATATTTACCCAGAAGACTAGAATGACATACAGATCATAAATCTAGGTTAAAAAAAAAAAAAAAGAAATATGACTATGTAACAGCAAGAACTCTGACATGGGTCTCTTAAAAGACTGGGTCAAGTACCTGGAAGACCGTGTTCACAGAGCCTCACACACCTACCAGAGGTGCAGGACATACCATGTTAGGGCGGCAGGGGGAGGAGGGGCGGGGAGAAGGATATAGCTGGATAAATGGCAAAAATAAAAACACAAGAAGTTTTTTCTTTAAATAATGGGGTTTTGCTATAGTATAAAGTATATTATGTGCATACTGTTACCTGTGCTTAATTCAAAATCATTCTTAAATTTACATGACAAATTAATTTTTGAAGTAGGACTTCTGCACTCTAGAATTTACTCCAACTCTGTTCTGGGATGAACTTATTTTCAAAGTCACAACGCATCTCTATTGTCTTATTTTTGTTCTGTGAGTTTTATAATAATCTTTGACCCAAAATGGTATGTTTTGACCAAACCCAGGTATTTTCCTATCATCTTGACTCAGGAGTAAGAACCTATCAGGGACTTTCATACCTGCAAAGACAAAAGAAAAACGGATCCCTGTTATGCTTTAAAACCATGTCCCTCCAAGATTCAGGGTGAACTTAATTGCTATTGTGATGGGATTCTGAGGGGAGTCATGAGGGCCCTCCCCTCAAGAACAGATTCATGCTGTTACCACGGGAGTGGACTCCTGATGACAAGGACTGATTTTCTCTTCGTCTTGTGTGTGTGCTCACCTGCCCTTCTACCAGGTTATGACAGAGCATGAAGGCTCTTGGTAAAGCTGGTGGCATGCTCTTAGATTTCCCACCTTCACAACCATGGGCCAAATAAATCTGACTTTACAAATTATCCAGTTACTCTGTTACTGAAGCAGAAGATGAACTATGACTATCCCCAAAGGCCTTGCATTGCTAAGCATCTAAACAATGCAAGAAATGTAGCCAGTGCCTGCTCCACTGGAGTAAGCAGGGGAAAGGTGACAGAGAAATATGAGTGAACAAGGAGGGGATGGGACAAAGAACACATGGCAGACTCCCTTCATACTAGAAGTGGAGAGAGAAGGAAGGTAGTTAAATCATGAAAACAAGCTACAGCCTAAAGTATTATTTACTGGGACAACAATGGTGAACAGCCAGTACAGACACTTTTAATTAAGTACACTGCTCTAGACGCTGCACTCAGCACAACCCATGTATTATCTCATGCAATCCTCACAACAACCGTGAAGCAGTCTTACTCCCATGTTACAGAGATGGGAAACAGGCTTAGAGAACCACAGGAATCTGCCCAGGGTCAGTCTGTAAGTAAATGAGGCAGGGGATGAGTCCAAGTGGCTCTTTCTGCAAAGCCCAACCAAATCGGTGGCAAAGCAACACATGCTACAGGAACTGAGAGAAGGGAGAGTCCTTAACATCACAGTCTCTGAGAGAAGAACCTTATGCTTTTTTTTTAATTTTATTTTTTACATTCATAGTAGTTACTCTAATTCAGGAAAAGGTCTGAATTTTAGTGTTTTTTTTAAAAAATGCAAATTTTGTTACTTTTAGTAACTATCACACTCAAAATACAGATAACAAATAATTAGGTTAAGGAAATGAAAAAAAAAAAAAACAATGAACTCATTTAAATGCCAGTATTAAGAATAACTAGTCCAAATTCTCTCAGATCAGTGCTTTCCTCACACTGCCATGCTTCTCCTGGGTAACTTTTCTGTTAGCGGAATGCCCACCCGACCTTCCAGTCCAGCTCAGGCTTCAATTCCTCTCTCGACGCTCAGGCTGTTGCCTCTGCAAAAGTGGGTGCTATGAGAGGAGGGAGTACATCTAACATATTCTCAGAGAAACAGAGCAGCAGAAAAGTGTTCCCAACAAGTATTTAAAAAGAAATGTATCCTAATCTTAAAGTCTTTACTTAAAAATGAGTCTTTTTACTGGGTTCCCCAAACACTAGGAAGACACTAGGCTTTTCACAAGCTTTGAAATTATGTAATTGATACACAAGTCAAGAGAACAACACAAGTTCATTAAATAAGCATGTCAATTACTCAAAGCTGACCAATGCATTCCAAAATAAGAATAAACAACTCATCCAGTATCCTGAAAGCAATTAAGTTACAAGGAAAAAAATGAACATAAAATTCACTCCAGTCCTATTTGCTTATGATTGCTCTTAAAGAAAAATTCTATGTTGAGTAATTCTAAATTGGTGTATAAATTTCACACTTAAGGAAGCCAAACTGTGAGAGGAAAACCTTCAGGAAGTTAGTTAAAACACATTAAACCTCCTAGAATAACTGCAAATGCCTGAAGAGGGTAGAAAACAAGAAGAGAGCAGAATGTGATGCTCTGATATTTGGAAACACTAAAGGGAGAGATTGAAAGTATCATCATTTGTAGGGATATTAATCTTTCAGAAGATATGAAAAGCTAAAACACCAAGTGCACCAAGCTGCTGTTTTAATGTAACTTAATAATTTAGGAAAAGAGCTGGCTAATCACGTAAGAATCCCTGCAAGCTTCGTGCCTCTGTATACTCTCCTGGGCTGGAAATTTCCAAGGGTCCAGAAAGGTCAGGCTGCTTCTCTTACTTCCTGCCAAGTAACAGAAGCTCAAAGAGCCCCAAGCAAAATCTGAAAGCTAAAATACAAATTGATATCACTTTATTTAATAGCTATAGTCTTAAAAGGTATCTTCAAAATAAATATGATCCAACTTTAAATACACTATAAGAACAAAAGATTTATAGAAAACTAGTCAAGAATGCAAATAAACACTTAAGTTATTTTATAGGCCTGAACTTTTACAATTTTGGCTGTCTTAACCTGGGTAAACTTGCAAGTAACACTTTCTGTAAATTGTATAAAACTCTATAAGCTCTACTGTAGGTTCAGAACTCCCACGTAATAAAGAGTCAGAGATTCATAACCTAAATATGCCCCCTACTGATTCAAAAGAAATCCTTTGGGGTGGGGAAGGGGAAGTGTAGAATTCCGCAACAAAAGCAAACAAGTTATCTGCAAGGCAAGTCAGTGATCATAAAGTCTTGGGGCCTAAACTCCTGCAGTGTCAAAAACATAAATTAGGACTAGATAGAGGGTGTTTGTGTGTGTATATAAGATTTTCAGTTCTATCAGAAAAAAACAACTTTTACATATGGATCTTTATCACTTTTTCTTTCATTTTTCTGGTTTTAGAGTGCTTGAAAACAATGTTTTTAAATTTTTATTTTACAAAAGCATTAATCTGTTATCCCTTAGATATTTTGGCATAGTCCTTTGTTCTTTTCCAAATGTTTAATTGATATAATCAAATGTGACTTAATTTATGCCATGGTAATACTTTTCAAATGTGCATAAATACACAAATCAGAAAAAAAATTCTTTATAAAGAATGTGTCCTAGTTTTTCAGTACAGAAAGTATGCTCACCATATTTCTTAGCAGTAAATTCATCTAGGCTCAAAGTCAAAAACATTTAGCTTCTCTGGTGCAAACCCATTCTTTAAAATGTGCATCCCAAATGTTTTCTAAAATGAGCAAGCATTTTAAAGAAAGAAACCACCCTTCTTCTGCAGTCTGGCTTACAACTTGGAATCTATAATAAATAGGAGAGCAGGGAATAGTGACAATACCCTTCTTTATGTATATCACAGGTCCTGTGGGAAGGTAAAATTCATGATTAATATGATATTCATGTGTCTATAAACATTCTTTGTTACCTCAAGTTGTAAGTTCTAATTTCTGTAAATTCTTTTCCTCTCTGCTAACTACATAAATATAAAGTTACTACCGTTTACGACTTGATAGTATTTCTTTTTAAAAAGAACAGGGAGAGTGTACCAGTTACTAGTTTACTGCCTCTAAGCGCCCAGTATCCCTTCTCTATATGCTCTGGGGAATCCTTTTCTTGTAGGAAATACTTCTTTATATTAAACTTCCCCTGTTGAACCTACTCTGTTTTCTATCTCCTGAATGGATCCAGACTACCACAGGGAGGAAGGGTGTAAGTGAACACACATGAGCACGTGCTTCCTCAGTAAAGAAAAGACTTCTAAAAGGCCAAATCCCAAATAAAAATTAAGTTTGAAAATGCCAAGATAATTTCAAATCCACAAGTCTAGTATGTATATTTACCGTTCAAGCACAGAATCATAGTATTCTCATTTTCTCCCACTGAAAATAAGTGGTAAAGAGACAAAAATTCTGGTAGATTCATACAATTAAAGCTACTCAGCAATAAAAATGAACAAATTCCAAGTGTATGCAAAAACAAGGATGAATCTCAAAGAAAACAATGAAGTGAAAGAACACAAAAGGCTATGGACAATATGAATTCATTCATATGAAACCTTGGGACAAAACTAGCCAAAAAAACAGCACAAGGGAACTTTTCAGGATGGCAAAAATGTTCCAGTATTTGATTACAGTGGTATTAACAAAACTGTATACTTACATGGAACAAATTTCATGGTGTATATATTAAACTTCAATGAAACTGACTTTAACAACAACAACAACAACAAAACACCCTACATTATAAAAAAACTGGATGGTAGTTAAAGTAATATTAAAAGGAATTTTATAGCCTTAAAGGCACATATTAAAAGCTGAAAATGAATACGTTCAATTGTTCAGTGAAGAAAATAATCAGAATAAACTCATAAAAAGTAGAAAGAAATGCTACAAGATAAAAACATTAATTAATGAATTCAAAAGTTAATGCTCAACTCTAAGAACTGACAAAACCAAAAGCTGATTTTAGCTTAAAAAAATTACAAAACCTTTGGTAAGTCTGATTTAAACAAAAAAGAATAATAAATACTAGAAATGAAAAGCAAAATAGATATGGCAATTTTATTTTACTTTTGCTGTGCTAGGGATTGAACCCAGGACCTTGTGTACACTACGTAAGTATTCTATCACTGAGCCATATAATATCCATTACACCAGATACTGTACATTTTAAAGTCCAAAACTATATGCCAATACATTAAAAAACTTAAAAACATGTATTCAAATGACAGAGCCAGGGGGGTGAAACAATCTTAAAACAGAGACAAACATAATAGTATTGAGCAAGGTGTTTTCCCTAGAAGGAGGAAAAAAGTTAACTCCTAACTTCCAGCTCTGACAACATGACCAACTACTGAGATTAACTCCCGAAACTTCCTCCTGTGAGAGAGTGGGCCCCAGGGGGCCAGAGACACTGTGCGCACCCTCAGCTCCAGCCCTTCTCATAGTAACACTGTTATTCTCGGTAATTGGGTAAAATGAACACCAGGGCAGTCCTACAGACAGGAAAAAGAATTGTAAAGACAGGACTAAAGGGAAGCACAAGCCCTGCCAGAACTGCCCTGGTAAGAGGGAAGGACTCAAGGGCTTTGCTGTATGGTGATTAGGAATGACAACAAGAACAATAATAAAAGACAGAATTATATTTAATATTTATTAAATATTCATTATACTTGGTCATATATTAGGTGCTTCACATGTATTAATTTCATTTCATCTTTACCAGATCTTACAGCTAAAACTATTAATCTGATTCTGCAGATGAGGAGTTTGAGGTTTTAAGAATTACATAACCCAATTCATCTGAGGTGACACAGCACATGGCAGAGACAAAAATGTAATCTGTTTCTGAGCCTGGAGTTTGCATTTTTAACGAGACATCACCCAACATCTACTATGTGGTGCTTTCACACTCACGATCTCAGCTAAATGGAGAGAAGATGAAGTGCAAAGACACCAACAAAACCCATATGCTGAGCAGCACAGGCAAATTTTACTCAAGCCTCCTTACCATAATGCTAAATGGTGAGGGACACGAGACTGTGACTTTCTCCATCTGTAAAATGGAAAATTGAGCTGATCTCAGCTAACCTGTAAAGTTTGTGAGAAATAATCAAAATTTCATGGGCAAAAGTGCCTGTAGACAGATTTTGGCTAAAGTTTTGAAATGCTGTTACCTTCAGACAGAAATTTTAGGCAGTGATATGGACTAACTCCCAGCTTGGGGAATTCTGCCTCTTCTCAGAAATGATCAGAGGTGGTCAAGAAAACACTGCCTGATGCCTACTGGAAACGTGGCAGGATCTGGAACACATTAACACATCTGGAACACATCCCTTAAAGCCCCTTTTAATCCTTAAAGGCTCTCATTCTCTCACTGATACAGTCGGTGTTGGATCAGTATCACTAACTGGGGGGGGACAATGGTTTGGAATTCAAGACGTGCCCATTTGTTACCTGTGATTTCTGTGAAGCCACATGGAAGTAACTGTAGGACAGGCTTTCCTCAGACCCAAGGTGCCAGGATACTTGTTTGTGGTTCTTAGAATCCATTTCTGAGCTATTCTAGATTCAGTCTCTGGCTAACTATGTATTAAAAATAAAAATTATCCTGTATTTCAACATCAGAGAATATGGTCTTGAGAACGAACTTTAAAGAAGGTTGCCAAATTGCTGAGACCAGGCAGTCTCAGAATCAAACCAAAGGAAGTGAAAAACAGTGTCAAGCTCATACAGATCCACATTGTTTTAAGCAACCTCCTGAGGTCACCAGCTACAGGCGTTTAAAAGTCTTGCTCTCATTGCTATTTCAGTAACTGTGTTAAAAACCCAAGCTCAAACCAGCTAGTGTGATTCACCAGCAGAACCAGGCTACTGTGTTCTGAGACAAAGAGGACATTCATTTGCCATGTGGTTTCTCAGAAAGCATATCTACACAGCAGGTTTCCCTGGCAATTTTGGATACATATGTCTTTTCCAGACTGCTGGTTTTGGCTGGTTTTCTGAAAGTAAAAAGTATAAGACCTCATTATATTCCAAAGTACAAATGAATTCAGTCTCAACATACTTTAAACCTGGCTTTACAGGAAAAATAAGAAGTTGAAACAAAAATAATGTGCCCTGTCAGGAACAATCTAGGTTAGTCTTCTTACCAGAAACTAAGGATCTATTAACATGCAACTGGTGTTTATTCTGGCTAGCTCCTGGGCATTCATTTGGCACAGTTAGGTCGGAGACCTAAATACTAATCATAATCTCCATTCGTCTTTCTTCTAGCACAGAATTAGAAGAAGACATTCATCCAAAAAGATTAAAAAGCAAATAAGCATGGACACTGTCCACAAAGGTGGTGGGTAAGTTTGAGAGAGAGCGGCATCTAATGGCTAAAATTCTGGCTTCATCCACACACTCAATTCAACAGGCAAACAACAACAACAACAAAAGCAAACATGAAGCCTCAACCTTTAAACCTCTCTCCAACTGGTAAGAAGAAAGCATGGCTTAGTAAGAGGGATCTGAAAGCAACCATGTTCCAACCAGAAAAGCTCCAAATACCAAATGCCAAATAAAGAGAAAGATTAACTCAATCAAAATAATATGTGATGGATTATTATGTGACCATAAAAATGATGATTTTATAAATGTTTTAATGACATAACAATGTTCATGATAAGCGAAAAAAAAAAGCTATATTACACATGCAGAACGATCTCAGCTATGTAAAATAATAAATAAATACAAAAAACTGGAAGGAAACATGTTAAAATGTAAATTATGATTATTGCTGGGGCTGGCAGAATTATAGGAAACATTTTCTTCTCTAAGCTTTTCTTCAGTATCTAAACTATTTATAATGGGGATATAATCATTTTACAATTAGGAGGAAAAAATTTAACATCCTAGAAGAGCAAACCAATGCTTAAAAAAGAAAAAAAAAAGAACATTTATTAAGGCTTACTGCAGGTCAGAGACTCTTAAGTGCTTTAAAGACATTGTCTCATGTCATACTCACTACAGCCCTATGATACGTGATTTTATCCATGTTCGACAGATAAGGAAATTGAGGGTTAGATAAAGTGACATGGCAGCTGAAGAGGATGGGCTATGAACCCTAACAGAATGACTCCGACTGTTTTAACCACTGCCTTCGATCACAGTACAGAATCTGTCTCCCTGCCTACAAACCTGACTGAAAAATAAGACTGAATGATAAATCTACTTTAATACACTATAATAATTTAGGAGCATGTGATTACAAAAGAGGTACAAAGCAAGATACTAAGATATTCAGATAAACAGTCAAAACTAGAGGAACTAAAAAACATCTCTAACTAAAGCTATAAGCAGAATCCGCATCACAGAGCAAGACATCCCTATGGCTGAAAATACATCAGCACAACAAATTTAATCCACAGCTAAATGCCACAACACAAGAGAAGGCTAGAAGTAGCTGTCAAAGAAAGACTCCAAATACCCACTTAGAAAACTACCAGGGAAAAAAGAAAAACATTTTAAAGATACAATTACTAGGACTTGGACAGAAAAGATCTGTTTCTGCCCTCCAAAGTCCCCAAGCAATGAGAGACATGGACCACTGGTGACTAGTAGATAGGAAAAAATTTGAGAGAAAAATAAAAAGCATTGTCCTGGATGCCAAATTATATAATCTGCCACCAGCTGAGGAGGCCCTCCTTACTTCAGCGCTGAAGGCCTCTGGGTTAGAAATAATCAATTTTGCTTGGCAAAAAGGCATCAAGACACAGAGAAGTACTGTGGATCAAATTCTGTAGAATCAGCCTGTTTGAGATGCATTAAAGCCAGTGCCAAAACCAACATGGTATTCTGTTCACAGCTCCCTTCTGGAGGTTTTGAAAGCAGAAAAATATTGAAACTCAGAGTCCAAAGTAGAAACTTTCTATCTGTAAAAACAAGCCACATTTAGATACAGACACTATCAAGATTTAGAAATTCAAATTAGCCACATATTTTAAGTCCCTGGTTGTTAGCAAAAGTGGCTGTTTAGAAAAATATGAAGCTGGATTGAAAAACTTTCCTAAACATGACATAAAATTCCAGAAACCCAAAGAAAAAGTTAATAAATCAAAACATAAAAACCTAAAATGTCTGAACAGTTAGACACTATGTAAAAGCTTAAAAAAAACTGAGAAAATACATTTATCACTTATTAAAAGGTTCATAATATTACTGGATCACCACTCTTAAAAATCATTAAGAACACCAATTAACAAACTGGCAATTCACGCATCAGAAACAACAGGGAAATTTGACAATATTTATCACAATTTCAAATAAACAGTTTGACCCAATAAGGAATTACACTTGCAGGAATTAATTCTAAGGACATATAATGTAAAGACATTCATTAAACCAATGTTTATTAATATTAAAAAGCTGGAGGTCATCTAAAATGTCCATGAATTGGGGATTAGTTAAATCAGAGGTCACAAACACAAATATTTTCAGGGCTGGCACAGGCAATAAAAATAACCTCAATGAGCCATTATAAAAATATATATATACAGGAGCTGATGAGATTTGTGGTGAACTAGAGAGCTCATGCCTATTTTAGTAATTCAAATTACAAAAATTACATGTGTCTTGGGCCAAACTGGCTTCCCTTCCCGGCTTCCTGTTCTCACTGCAACCAGCCTCAGGATCCTGTGACTTTGGATGCTGAGGGATCACCTTTTTATGACGTTTGAGGAGGTACAAGAGTTCACTGATGTGGCACTATAGACTCGCAGGACTGGACCACACTTTTAAGGCTACCTAGTCTAACACGAAGCTTCCCTGGAGGCTGCAGTCATTCAGCCTTGCGTAGGCCCTGGTAAAGAAAGCAAGAGGGGAGAAGAAGGAAAAGGACAGTGACGAAGTAGAAGGCTAGAAGTCAGAGAATGAGGACTAGCCCATCCTAGCTTTTTCCATAAGGGGCGGTGGCGGGGTGGGGGGGACCCAGAGAGGAGGAGAGAAGGTGAGAATGAAAAAAGATGAAATCCTGTGCATCAGATAGCTCTTGCATAAATGAACATAAAACTCAACTCTTGATCAAATTTCAGGCACCATCTCATATAAGTGCTGACTTCACAGTACCACTGTTAAACATTCCTTTGGCAATAAACTTCTGGGCACCTATTATTCTCATTAACCAGGCTGGTCCAGGGAAGAGTGGCCACAGATAATGTGACAGATTGTGTATGGTATTTTTATTGCAAGATCTTAATTCATCTCAGGAACTGTTTTAAATTAATCCTAGAATGGTTGTAGTTTATAATTACAGCCTCAGCAGCACTTCCAAAAGTGGAAAACCTCTACTTGAGTCTGGAATGGAACGTTTCTCCCCAACGTGTGAAAATAACCTTCTGCTTGGTCCTGCCATATCTGGGAATCTGCACTTGGGAGGAGAAAGCAAATTTCTTGACTATACTTCATTTTAAACACCAACCCCTTAAGATATTTTAAACTCCAATTAGCTACATCCACTTCTGAAGGTTACAAAATCTTGGAATAGTTTTTAATCACGATTTTCCCAAAGAGCAAATGGAAGTGTGCAGGTCTAAAAAGTGGATTTGTGTTTGCCCTTCCTCCAGCAGCTGGCCACCTTCAGATCCAAGATTGTGAGTAAGAGGAATTCAGTTCCGCAAACAGGAACACTCATGACAGCTGATGGCTCCCAGATAGCCCCCAGTGTCTGTCTCTGTCTCTCTCACCACTTACTTAACAACTATACCAGAAGGATTAAAACTATTTTGAAACAAGAATATCAATGTGTACTGTCCAAGTCTTATAGCTTCCAAGGGGAAGGGCAGAGGGAAATAATCTAGTCAGAGAAAAGACAAGGGTCTGTCAACAACTCGATCAATATGCTTGATGCTTGAACCCTAGGAACAAAAAAGTAGTAACAGATCCAGTTTATCCCAGCTACTAAATAAGTGCTTCAAAGCAAACATGAGCTAAGAAGTGGGAGCTGCCATGGCAGGGCCTCAACAAAATGAGAAGTATGCGCTGGGACTTCTCCCTACCTCCCTTTCGTGGATGGCCTACCTCGTTATCTTCAACTCTTTTCCTTCTCTGGTAGTTAATTCGTCTCTCCCACCTTACAATGTTAACATGTACACAAAATTTATTGAATGGCCACTCTATTAGGCACTGTGCTAAGTACTTTAAAAGTATTTTAAGCCAGATGTAGGCATGTGTGCCCACAGTCACCGCACTTGGGAGGCTGAGGCAGGAGGACCACCTGAGTTTGAGATTAGCCCGAGAAACAGCAAAACGCTGTCTCATAAATAGATAGGGAGGTAAATAGAAATTTTACCTTCTCAGTAACCCTGAGGTAAATGTGGTTAATATATTCATTGTAAGTTAAGCAACTTGCCTAGAATTTTAGATTGCATGACAGTGAAGCCACAACTGACCAGGTCTATCTGGCTCTTGGCCACTGACCCTGCCTCCTATGTTCATTTTAATCTGAGTGTCCAAAGCACTTCCTTGCATAAAAGGAGAGGGGGAAAGCCTTATTAACATTAAGCAACCTTTACCTGCTTTCCACAGGGTCTGTCAGGCTCATGCAGCGCCTGTGACAGACAGGCTGCACCTCCATTTTAAAGATTAGCGAACAAAGAAAGAGAGTTTGAGGGCTCTTGAAGACTTTAATCTCACCTTTAGCAGATGAAGACAGACAGTCCTAGAAAGGTCAGCTGGCCTGATTAAAGTCCCCAGGCTGTTAGAGGTAAGACCTGATTCCTGATATCACTGCTCTCTTTTAACTATATGTGAGCCATCACTTGGAAAGGAGCCCACATATTAGTAGCAGAGCAGGAATGCAGGCACTTTGCTAAAGGTTTAATATGCTTTATCCAACTTCAATCTAGGGGATTCCCAATACTGCAGTTCCAATCGATGTTTTCTACTAAAGAAGGGAGAGAAAACTTAAATTCCACACATGTTGAATTTATAGTCCAAATAACATTCTTCTACACATAGAAGAACAGATTTTACATAATGAAAACTGAAAAGGATTTGGAAGTGAACACTGGGCTCAAATGACTATCAGATAACACATTTTGAGCACCTGTGTGCTGTGGCTATATGCCAAGTGCTGGACAGATTAGAGAAAGAAAATAAGCAGCATATGAATTAGATGAATGTTCACCACCAGCCATATGGCATAATACTTCTTAGGCAAACAATATATTATCCTAAGATAATTAATGATCTTCACATAAAGAACTGAATTTAAGGTCTAACTCCATCATTTATTAATCATGCATTGTGGAGAGACATAAGCTAGTATTCCAAGCCTCACTGCCAAACAAATGCGGATAAGAGTGATCGTGCATCTTGTGCGAGAAGCAAATGGGACAAAATATTTAGAGGGACCTACACGCACTCAACTTTGAGACGCTATTTTCATCTCAAATTCTACAACCTAGTCTTAAGACACCAAGCGCCCCTGCCAATAAAACATAAACCAAGACAAGAAACTGAACAACATATATAAAGATTATGAAAAATAATCAATATCTATTACTGCTGTTAAAAGAATAAATTAGCAGAAAAGTTCGTGCTGATTAACAATAAACTGGGAATAAGAAAAAAAATTCAGGCACAGATGCCTGGATGAGATGACAGGCACACTGTGACAGATATCACCAGAAAATGTATCGAATGTTTGCTGAAGCCATTAAAGCTCCTCTACAATAGACATCTTTGTTTTCACAGATTATGTTTGGTCAAAACCAAAAGTGTTCTTAAAATAATAATGCTTTTTTGGTTAGTATGACATTTTCTGACAACACAATTATTGCAAAACCCATAGTTACAAAGTAAACAATAAAGAAAAACAAAAGAAGGTCAAAATTAAATTGTCCCAACATGGGAATTTGTTACCTAAACAACAAAATGCAAAGTTTGTCCATCTGCATTGTATTCTGAATAAGCTTGAAAAAAACATTTTGAGTCAATGATAAATACTCCTCTCAATATCACAAAATTCTCAGTAGGACAAAATTAACCTGAGATCATTCTCTCTGGTTACTCCAGACCTCAGGACATATTGTTTTACAAATGATTATTCTTCCTGGCTTGTATCACTAATTAAGTACTACTCTGTGCTCAGTGTTGTCTGTTGTTGCTTTCACGTGAGGAAAAAAAAGAGTTAACAGAGATGGGACTTGGAAATCTGGGTTCTAGAATTGATTTTGGCACTAAATAAGAAAGTTGTCTTTTAAAATTGTCTCTGGACTTCTGCTCTTCAAGCTATAAAAAAAGGATAAGAAATTGTCTCATTTCCTCACAGGAACACTGTAAACATCACCAATAAAATAACAAGATATGAATGTACCTTTAACTGTATTAAATGCTCCTCCATCTTAAGTGATGATAAACTATTACTATCATCAACAAACGGAAGCATTCCAGAGGATGGATTTACCTGCTCCCTTGGTCTTCCCCTGTCTCTGAAATATCTGCCATCAAAGAGCTAATGATGCTTTTTTTCCCAAAGGTTAAATACAATGTGAAATAATAAAATAGGTAACAATACTTAACACATGATGAACCAAAAATAAACAGGCTTACAAGTTCTCTGCTAACAGAATTCTCTAAGTAAAGTTGGTTAAAATGACCCAACCTAAATTCCATTTAATTCTTTCTCCAACCCTGTGGGAAAAGTAGGATAAGAGGTATTATGCTTGATTTTTACAGACCACAAACCTGAAACTCAAAGAGGAGAGCCACTCACCTAAATGAATGGTCCCGACCTGGGACCATTCACCCCTCTTCTGATGTAATGTGATGTTCATTCTACTGGTCTGTGTCATGAGGCACCTCTCGTTTCAAGGAAACACATCACACAATGTCAGACTTAAAGGCTGGGGAATTAATTCCGTCACCCACTTTACCCAGGTACACTCTCTCTCTGGCAGAGGATACTGCACAAAGTAACTGCACATGATAGAAGCAAAAGGGCAGCATCTACTGGCAAAAGTGGGTTGTTGCAATTGGAAGTACTGAAAGCGCCATGGTCTGACAAGCACGGGAGGTGGGCAGAAAGAAAAACTGTTGACTAGAGATGTAAGAGGAAGGGAGGGTGAAGAAATTAGAAAGTTATAAACATGGTACTGATTACTACTTTGGTAATCAATTTTCAACCAGCAATACAAACTCATTCATTCCTTTATTTTAAGCAGTTTTAAAATCAATCCCTTTGGGCGTTAAGTTTTCTTTAGAAATGTTGTCTCTTTGATTTTATAATGGAAGTCAATGGAAAAGCCCTGGGGAAAAGGTTTAGGTAACTGAAACTTGTTCCATGGACAATGTTTAGAGAAAGGAAGGGAATGTGAGGGAAAGAAGCAGTTGGCATTTATGAAGTGCCTATTATGGTGGAGGCATTTTACATGCATTACCCCTTAACTCTCAAACGACACAAAACCTATCCTGCAGGTTCTAGTGTTACCCCTTTTTTACAAATGAAAATGAAGTTCAGAAGAATGAAACTGGCTTAAAGCTATTCAGAAAATGGCAAAGTCAGGATGTGAACCCTGAAAGCCTGGCTCTAGTGATCTTAAGGACCAGGTCTACTCCCTTATAACAAAGAGCAGTCACTTTGATATACATCATCTTCTTCCAAACAATGAGACCCAACCACAAGGTTATAGAACCTTATAAACAAACCTGAAATCTAACACTTTTTCAGTCACAAAAATTGGACATATAGCACAACCAATTCCCCACGAGCTGCATCTTTCAGTGCAGTAGAATGAAACGCCAACAATCAGCTCAACCTCCCAATTCCTTATCTTCCTTACACTGTCAGTTTGAAATTTCAACCTGATATGAAGAAAGGGAAGAAAAAAAAAAAAAAAAACAACCTGCTTTCCATTCAAGAATGATCAGTGCTTGGAGTAAATTTGTCAAAGACAAAAGATACCCAATTGTGTTGTATTTCATTTGAGTAGTGGAGCATCAGGATTTTTGTCAAGTGAAGTGGTTATGTTGGAAGAGGGATATGACATAAGGGACACATCTTAGATACGGAAAAAGCTCCACAGCCTGTTTTTCTTCAAAGGCCCTAGGGGACATAAGCAAATACTACTTTCAGAGTTCTAAGAGATTCTTTCTTTGGATGGGGGTGAGAAAATTGACATAAATTTTCACCCTTGTCTTCTCAACATTTTATGTCCCAGGATAATAGATAAGTGTCAAGGGCTCATGCCAGAAAAAAGTGGGAGGTGAAGTTGTGGAGAAAGACTAACAGTATTTTTGACAGCTCAAAAGAAGAGTAAAAAATAAGTGAATGAGGTCATAATTCAAAGGCATGGCTGTGCGTCCAGTAATAAAAAACAATTTACATTCACCTCGGCTGAAAATTAAAACTGTTCTAGATTAATAGCTAATGTGCTTTTTAAAATATCTTTCAACCAGGTGCAGTGGTGCACGCCTGTAATCCCAGCAGCTCGGGAGGCTGAGGCAGAAGAATTGCGAGTTCAAAGCCAGACTCAGCAACTTAGTGAAGTCCTGAGCAACTTGGCAAGACCCTGTCTTAAAATAAAATATAAAAAGGGCCGTGGATGTGGCTCAGTGGTTAAGTGCCCTGGGTTCAACCCCAGTACGGGGGGGGGGGGGGACTTTCAACTTTTGAAACTTTCTCAAGGAATAATACTGAATTTATAGCTATTTTCCTTTTTCCTTTCTGACTTCAAATTATAGCACAATTAAAGTAACCGAACCAAATCTGACCTTGGTTGTAATGAGATTCAAACTTTAAAAGCATCAGATTCTGATTATGGCAATTAGGAATCCAGGCCAGGCCTACGGGATTCCTTCACTTGCTAATCCTAACCTGGCAGCATTCTGATAACCTGGGGCAGGCTAACAAACAATGTCTGCCACAAGACTGACTTCACCTTCCTGTGACCATGGTGCTATGATTAAATTAGTCTTAGAGACTAGTTAGTTTATACAAACAGCACAGACTGTGGCAGAGAGAGATCTCTGAATAAATCTACGCCTTACTTTAAAAAAAAGCTAAACAGCTTAAAATATGTAACTTGCCTCTCAACACTGAATCGCTAAAATTATGAACCTTAAAAACCAAGGGCAAGAATTATAAAAAGTATCATTCCCTTTTTATGAAAACATTTATGAAGCATTAACTGTAAAACCACTGTGAACAACCTAAATATGCATCAGCAGAGAACTGGCTGAATAAACTGCAGTACATCCTCCCAAGAGAATACAAGATCAGAAAAAAAGCAATGTTGACTATTTCTACATATTGCTATGGAATGATTTTTAAAGATACAAAGTTAAGTGAAAACAAAGGTAGAGAAAAGTGTGCATGATATACTACTGTTATCTTAGACTGTGAGTACAAATACAAGTGTGTGTGTGTCTATGTACATCTTGAAAATATAACAAAAGAGAGGAAAACAGTTCAGGAAATAAGAATATATGCTAAATCTGAAAACGCAGAGAAAAAAATGACTTAGGGTCTGGGGTTGTGACTCAGTGGTAGAGCGCTCGCCTAGCATGCGTGAGTCCCTGGGTTCAATCCTCAGCCCCACATAAAAATAAAATAAAGGTACTGTGTCTAGATGCCCTTCAATAGATGAATGGATAAAGAAACTGTGGTATATATACACAATGGAATATTACTCAGCCATAAAGAAGAATAAAATTATGGCATTTGTAGGTAAATGGATGATGCTGGAGACTGTTATGCTAAGTGAGATCAGCCAATCCCAAAAATCCAAAGGCCGAATGGTCTCTCTGATAAACGAATGATGATGCATAATGGGGGGGGTGGCAAGAATGGAGGAAGGATAGATAGCATAGAGGGAAGGGAGGGGTGGGGGGGGGGGTGGGGGGGTAAGAATAGTAACAGAATGTGTGACAGACATCATTGCCCTGTGTATGTGTATGAATGCACAGATGGTGTGATTCTACTTCGTGTACAACCAGAGAAACAATAGCTGTACTCCATTTGTGCTCAATGAATCAATAAGCAAAAAAAAAAAAAGGTACTGTGTCTACCCACAACTAAAAATTTTTAAAAAATGACTTAACTGCTATGAGCACAGCGTGTAGTAGACTGTGTTCCCTGAATACCATTCCCACTAAAGGGAACAAGAGTTCCTTTGAAAAATTGCTGTTTCCAGCTTCGGCACAGGAAATGGACAAGATGAACCTGGAATATTTCATCACACAAAAAAGCAAGGAAGCTCTTGAAAACTACTCTGAAAGATAAAATACCTCAATATTCAGATTAAAAAAAAAACCACTACTGGGAAGTATTTCAATTGGTAAATGGAGAAGAAACCATCAAATGTCACCATTTTATATTTTCTAATGAAATGGCATCTAGGCAAGTACCTTCAGTGGCTTTTAATAGGAATAGAGAGATGACCACATATCCAGATTCAGACATGAGGATCCTCCAGATGGAAGTACACATACAACCTTTGAAATATCCTTGCCAAAAAAATTCACCCTGAATCTGGTCAAGTTTTTAGGTCAGCAGTTCTGAAATTATGTCCAGTGGACCTATTAGAGATCCCTGACACCCTCTTAAAGGAATAAGGTCAAACTATTTTTATATTAATCCTAAGACATTATTTCCTTTTCTACTGTGTTGAAATTTGCACTGATAGTACAAAAGCAATGGTGGAGAGAACTGCTTATTTTAGCTGTGCGCATGGTATATGCCTATAATCTTAGCTACTTAGGAAACTGAGACAGGAGGATTGACAGGTTATGGTCAGTCTTAGCAACTTAATGAGATCCTGTCTCAAAAAATAAAAATAAACAAAACAAAACAGAACAAAACAAAAAGAGCCTGAGGATGTAGCTTAGTGGCAGAACACTCCTGGATTCAATCTCCAGTATCACAAACAAAAGAAAATAAAAATCTGCGAGCCTTAGTATGAATCAAAAAGTGGCACCATACAGTGTTAGCAGTTACTACGTTCTTCAGGATCACAGGCTACAGTTAAAAAAAAAAAAAGTCAATTCCCTAAGAAAGTCCTTGATGAAGTACTAAAAAGTATTAATTTATTAAAGCTCAAGTCTTTTAACACTATCCATGACGAAATGGGAAGTTTGCACAAAGAGCTTCTGTTGTAACTGAAAAATCATGGTCATCTTGAGGCAAAGCACTTCTGCAATTGGGCTGTGAGCTCAACCAGCTGCTTTTTCATGAAATACCATTTTAACTTGAAAGAAATACTAACAAACTGTGCTTATTTAGATTTAGGTATCTGACAAATCTTTTCTCAAAAGTGGAAAAAGTGAGTGTCATTTACAAGGAAAATGGCTGCAAGTGTTTGTTGCCAATGATAAAAACTCAAACTTTCAAACAAAAATCAGCATTTTGGAAAACTTGATTCCACCACGGTGAGCTTGATAGTATCCCCACACTTCAACAATTATGATCCATGAGATGGATCATAATTTTGAGGATGTGATTTTTAAAAAATATTTTGTATTATGAAGTATGCCAATATCTGGAAAATCTGTGTAACACAGGAAACCAATTGTTTTCAAAAGAAGAAAGCATGATGTTATTAAATCATGTGAATAAAATATCCCATTCAAAATAAAAGACAGATCATTGGATTTTAATATGTAGTATATGAAAGGTTCACTGATACAGTTTCAGATTCCACATTGCAACTGAGAAACCACTGATGACTGCCAAGCTGCACAGCCTACTTGGTCCTTGCTGAGAAATGGCAGCAGAGCAATAGAGCAAAAGAGTAGCAGCCTGGGTGGGTCAGAGGGCATGGCCCATAGCAGGGTGGAACCCACTATGGCAGTCCTGAGGTCCTGTAAGTCAAGGTGCACCAACCTGTCGCTTTAGGAGACCAGGCCTGGGCATGGTACAGAGATGACTGTTGCAGAAGCCTGCTGCACCCAGTGCTGCAGTCAGGAACCTGCAAGAACAGACCATCCCACAACCTCAACCTCCTGCTTCCTGACCTGCTATGAGAAAATGGAAGTAGGGCAGACCTGAATGGAGGTTGGGACTACAGAGCTGACCAAAGGCATTAGTATGTTTCCAAACCCTAACTAGCATTAGTGTGGACCAATAGCAGTGACCCAAGTGCTACATAAAACCCTAGACTAGCGCATTTGGAGGGAGAAAGCCTACTATGAGGCCTCTCTCACACTGTTAAGAGTTCAGTTCCTGTTTCTATTCTTCAATAAATACTACTCATTCATTCACTCATTCTGGTCTGTGGATTTCATTCTTCAAATTCATGAGATAAAAACCTCAAAAGAAGAAGAAATTGATGGTGAGCTGCTGGGGTCTGTTACAATACTGGAGGACACAGCTTGCCAACCACCACGCTGAATTTTGATATAGAGTCAAAGAAAAATATCCACAATTATCTGAAAAGGATATTAAAAATGTCTCCTTTTTCTAACTACACATCTTTGCCAGGACAGACTTTCTTTATATACTTCAACTAAAACAATATATAAAGACAGACTGAATGTAAAAACAGATGTGATAATCTACTATTTAAGCCATACACAGCTGAAGAAATGTAAATGATATCATTCTTGTTTGTTTTTGTTCGGGGAAATATGTTCATAAAATACATATATTAATGTACAATGAGTTTATTATCTTTAAGTGAATTATAGTTATTTTTAAATTCTGAGTTTTAATTTCTAATTCAGTAAATACCAATACATATAACCCATGTAAATGAAAGCTTTTCAGGGAACCTTTTTTTTTTTTTGCCTCCTGGCCCCCAACAATGTTGATAAGTGCAAAGGGATCCTGAGAGCTTCTATTCTGGATTGAGCTACCAAGTTACAAGAAATTCAGAGAACACGTTAAACAGTACCACTCAACATATTATCAGCAATATTCAGAAGGTTGGGAAATCACATGCAACAATTGGTTTCTTCAACAATCTCACAAAGTATGTGTGAGTAGGGGCCTATGAATTAAAAGCATATAAGAGTATCAACCAATTGCAATGTAGAGATCTCATCTGGATTCTATGTAACTGTAAAAAAAAAAAATCATAAGGAGGAAAACTGAACAGTGGCAAGCATTTTATAGCCTCAGGGATCATTCTTAAAGGTACTGTAAAGAGATCTTTAATATTTTAGAGATATATATGAAGATATTTAGAAATAATATGTATCTAGCTTTGATTTACTTCAAAACAATCACAAGGTAAAAGTGGGGAATAAGAAGGTGAAGGATTATATAAAACAAGAATAGGTATAAAAGTAGATGATGAATGTTGCTGAGTGATTGAAACTTCATTAGGTTTTATCTCACAATAGAAACTGGGGTATTTAAGGATGTGCACTAATTTTTAAAATTTATTTGGCAAAAATGGACAATAAATTCATAGACAATGTTTTAGGAATGTTCTTTGTTTTCATAAAAGAGCAGATAAAATTTCAAGTTGTAGATACTTGGTTCCCAGAAAATATGAACACATACTTTTGAGACTATTAATTTAAACATGAGTAAAAAAAGCATCTCTGCCCAAATCGACCATTGTTTTAGGTTATAAACGAAGTAGTAGTAATTCTCACCTCCCAGCAAATGTCTAAAGTATATAAGCAAAAGCAAAAAAACGGGGCTGGGACTGTGGCTCAGTGGTAGAGCACTTGCCTAGCACACACTGGGTTCGATTCTCAGCACCACATAAAAATAAACAAACAAATAAAGGTTAAAAAAAAAGATTAAAAAAAAAAGCAAACCTCCCCCAGACCTAATAAAGTATGAATAAGTGACCATGTTCTAACAATTCAGTAAAACTTCTTAATAAAAACCCAAGGATGCCTCCCTGAGCCTCCACTATGGTGACTGGCAGTGGCGCCGAGCTATGGGCAGCAAATCTGAATACAGTTAGGGAAACCATGGACAAACTGCTTGAGATTTCAAGAATTTTGAATACTGGCTTAGACATGAAACACTATCTGTGTTCAGCTTTGTGAACCTGGAAGCTTTATCATGGATTAGTAAGGAACTTCTCAAAGCTATTGAAGCACTAAGGGCTGCTGAGAATGACAAGCTGACTTTCTGCAGAAATCCTGATGAGATATGTCAAGCAACTTGAGAGAATTTGAAGACTGCACAAGAATGTACAGTGAAATCACTGCATGCAGCAGTGTAGAAAATTTTTCCTTTTTAAAAGAATTACAATATCATAGCTTTGTAAATCAGTGCAAAGTGGCTTACAGAGAAAACTATCAAATATTTGCTTATAACATCTTATTCATCTTCTTTTACTGGCCTGTTTTGGCTCTGCTATGTTTGCATTTATGTATTCCTTATTTGTAGCTCTGATAGCTTTAATTTTCCAGACTGTCTGTCCACATGCTGTGCCTGGTTGAAGTATACTGGAACCCATCAGTTGTGATGTGCAGCAGTTCTGACTTGTTGACATTTCTATTATAAACTGTAATTTTAAATTGTTTACAGACTTATGTTGTATTAGGTTGAAAATTGATAATATTTTAGCCACCATTTGTGAATTTATATTTAGACTCCTTGTGTATGCCAGAATCTTCCCCCCACCCCCCAAATAACAGGCATAGAAAACATTTCTATTCTTTAACAAAGAATAGATGGATTTTCAAACATTTTTTTGTTTTGGGTTGGTGGCATATGCCTGTAATCCCAGAGACTTTAAAGACTGAAGCAGGAGGATCACAAGTTCAAAACCAGTCTCAGCAACTTATTAGGAAGGCTTTAAACAACTTAGTAAGACCATGTCTCAAAATAAAAAATAAAAGGGGCTGGAGATGTGGCTCAGTGGTTAAACAACTCTGGGTTCAATCCCTGGTACCAAAACCAAAAAACAACAACATTTTTTGAGCAATGAATAATGTGAACTAGATCATTTTTATATTGACTGAAAAATAAAACTTCCAAAAACTTAGATTTTTAAAAGTACCAACAGTGTTAGCTTAGTATTATTTGTAGTTTGAATCATTTACATCTAATGAGAATATGAGTTGAGAATGTTTTCCTAAGTTTTATACACTAAATCTAAAGGCCTAAAAAATGTTTTAAAATAAAACATAGCCAATATGCAAAGTAACTGGAATGCTTACCTAACAAATATTGAGTGGGTATTTAATAAATCACTAGATAGGCAGTATGTTTCAACAGACTAAGTGGTATTTTCTGAAGAAATAAGGATTTCCAGTGATTAAATGGAAACAAATGAAATGTACATCAGGCATTATAAATATGGCTTTTAAAAATCATTGTGTCATTATTTGTACCCTTAAATCTTAACTTATCAAAATGATGATTCAAAAATAAATTCTGGGAAATTTCAGATGATATTGGTTCTGTTCCTGTAACAGAATCTCAGTGGAATTTTTTGCAAGCCGAATATGAATTTAATCTCATTTTATGGTTTCTTAAATGTTAGATTTTGTGAGACACCGTTTAAATGATGGTATAGGCATTCATTCTTTGGTAGCATTTTTATGTTGTTCAGACAAACTGAAGAGATCTTAATAAGATTTAGTAATATTTAGATAGACACTTTGTTTTTTTTTTTCAAAAATCTTAGCTTTTTAAAAATTGTTCTATTCAGTTATATGTCCATTTTGACTTTCTTCAATTTGTGGCATATTTACCAAGTAAACCAAAAGGTCTATTAATAGAACAAGCTGGCAAACAATAAGAATTTGTGATAAGCACTTAAATGATATTAAACTCTGCAAATGTTGCATGGTATTTATAAAATAAAAGAGAACTTTTTCAAACTCCATAATTTGTATATTCTTCTAGGTCATAAGAATTCAGTTTCATTTATGATTTTAGAAATGAAGCTATTCATGTATGAAACAAAGTAGAAAATATATTGAGAAAGGATTATGCTTACAGAGGACTTCTGAATGTGCTACATTTCTTAAATGTTTTTGACAATAGTGGGGAGTAAACCCAGGGGACTCCCACCGAGTCACATCCCCAGCCCTGTTTATTTATTTTTGAGACTGGGTCTGTTTATGTTGCCTAGGCTGACCTTGAAGTTGTGATCTTCCTGGCTTTAAATTTAAACAAAAATTTTAATGTATACTTCAGTAATATTTAAGAAATAAAAAAAGACACTCCAGTGTTGAGCATGTTGACAATGACAAAAATAAAACCATTTTGGTGGTACTGGCAAGTACTCTAATTTAATATATGCTTCTGTGAATTCAATTGTATTTTTGTAGATAATCTATAAATATTAACATGCTTATTATGTATGACTGAAGACAATTTAAAGGTAGGTTATGCAATTTACAACTTAAATTAGACTTGAGGTGTAAAATGGAAAACTTTTCCCCTAGCAGTGAAATATTGCCTCAGGCTTTAAAACAAAGTTGGCAATTCAAGTAAGTGTGAGATATCTTTCTATTCTTAAATAAGGGCTTCTTTACAAAGTGGTTTATTATCATTGTGAAATTTATACACGTTGTTTCAAATATGCATAAGTTCTCCAATCACTGAATCAAATACCACTTTTTAAACATTTAATTAAAATTCAAACTTCAAAATAAAATAAAACCCAAAGAAATCTCAATTTAAAATCAGATTTGTAGCCCTGATCTAGAAGAGAATGGTTCAAGTTCAAGTAATAACAGGTTTGTGTCAGTCTCCTGGGGAAAACTATGGGTTAAAATGTACCCTTCCTAACCTCAAAAAGTCATCTGCATGGTTTATAATTATCCAGGGAATTTGAATAGTTAATTTTCAGATTCTGTTACTTTTGTCAAATTAATTCTGAGTTAGGGGCTGGGGATATAGCTCGGTTGGTAGAGTGCTTGCCTCGCATGCACAAGGCCCTGGGTTCAATCCCCAGCACCACACACACACACACAAATATATATATAAATTTATATATATTTTTATAAATATATTATAAAAATATATAAATATATATATTATATATATACTCTGAATTAACAGTTTGGTGATTTTACCTGCTGATGGACCCATTATCACACAAATGCAGAGTGATATTAGCTCTGTGCTGCATTGGATTCTGTTTTTTATTTCTCTCACATACCAAGGAAAATTCAAAGAGTACTAAATATTCCCTCCCCTACTGGTTTCCTTGAGTCCCTCTCCCGCTTCTCAAACCCCACAACCCTATGCTCCAGAAACTACTACTACTTAGGACTTCCTGGTCACACCACAGGCTTCAGAGTCTCCATAGACACACTTTCCTCCCTCTCTCAGCCCAGAATACCTTTCCCCTCCTCCTCTGGCTAGAGCACTCCTATTCATCTTTCAAAATACACTTCAAACAAGACTTCTGGATGCCTTCCCTGGGGTTCTTGCTGAGATTCTTGCTCTCAACTGGGTTCCCACAGCACTTTTTGTAAGTACTTTATGGACAGAATTTACCAGAATAGTCTAGAGAAAGGCCATACAGTACAGATGGTTAAGAGGATGGGTTCTGACTTTGCTATGCAACTATTTGTATAATCTTAATAATTTAATCAAATCCACCAAATGTTGGTCCTTTCAACAAACCAGCTTTTGATTTTCCTAATCAACTTGTTTGTTTTCTATTTCATTTAACTCCACTTTTACCTTTATTCTGCTTTTAGCTTGCTTACAAACTTTCTTTGTAAAGAAATTCTCCCTCTTTCCCTTTCTTCCAAGTTGCTTAGGGCCTTGCTAAGTTGCTGAGGCTGGCTTTGAACTTGTGATCCTCCTGCCTCAGCCTCCCTGGGATTACATGCCTGCTCTACTGCACCAGGCACTTACAATCTTTCTTGCAACCTCAAAATAAAATGCATTTAAGATTATAAATGTTTCTCTGAGTACCTACCACTTTGTGCTATATCCCACACATGTTCTGAATTACATGAATCTGAATTTTGTAGGATTCTTATAATTGATTTCTAAGCAGTTTATAGCTTCTGTTTGACTTTATTTTTAAAGCAAGAATTATTGAGAGGTATGTAAAAATGTATCTCTACTACATTTAATAGACCTCTGTTACATTTCCAAGTAGAATAATGTATGTTTGGCTACTTTCTTACTATTAATTTCTGATTTTATTGAATTAAAGCCAGTAAATATGCCTATACAATTTGTGCTGGCATGTGAGTGTCCTGTTCATTGCTGATAGCATGTGAGGGATATTTGAGTATTCCAAAAGAATACTGAATATTCCACATAAATTTTTAAAGTTTAATATTTATTTGAAAGGTTTTCCTATTTTTGTTTCATCAACTTTATTAGATGTGTTAGTTTGGGGTTTTGTCTTTACTGAAATGTCACCTTTCCTCCCTTCCTTTTGTGTTGGAATTGAACTCAGAGCCTCATGCCAGGCTAAGCATGTGCTCTATGCTGAGCTACATCCCCAGTCGGAAATGTTAATTTATGAGAGAAGAATATTTAGTCTTCCACTATCACTGCACTGTATTTCTATCAGTTTTGGAAAAACATATGCCTCACGTAGGTTCATGACTTACACCTTCTGGATCAAGTGTGTCTTTGAAGCAATATAAAATATATTTCCTCCCCATGCAATATTCTTTGAATTCTATTTCACTTTCAGGGCATATTTGCCTAGTGTACCTTTTCCTATTCAACTGTTCTAAATATTTGAGTGACATTTTATTTCAGTTATATGGCTCATAAATAGCATTTAGCTGGATTTTGACTGCTAATTTTATCCAGTCTCTGTTTTTACAAGTGATTTTAATACACTCATATTTACTGTGATTATTGCTGTTTACATTTAGACTGCTGTCCTGTCACTCAGCTCCAATTCACAATGGATTTCTTTCCATACTTATACACTCTATCTTGGCCCTGTGTTGTCTTTGTATTGTTCCCTCTAATCTACCTATGGTTGGCTGCCCCTCTGCTCATTGTAGCAGGATGCTCTGCCTTTCCCTAAGGCCTCTCTCATGCTATCTCTTTACTATGCTTTCTAAAATAGCCATTATGACCTGAACTGGTGTATCTGCTGCATTACTTACTCAATGTCTGTTTCACTCACTGTAAACTCCATGTAGACACTGACCTCAACTGTCCTGTTCACTGCTGCTGGCATGTGAGGTTTTTTTGGTTTTTTTTAACTAAAATACAGGGTGTTTCTGGAAGATTCATGAGCCAGATTGGAATTTAAGTGTTCAGCTTTTTGTGGAATGGCAAAATGACATTATGAATGGCAAACTGAACATCTCATAAAAGTGATATTCTTTTCCAAAAATCCATTTGTTTATAGAATAAAAATTACCTATTCTAGAGGATATTTCATTTTTAAGCACCCTTTTTCACTTTAAACACTACAAATCTTAAACATTAAGGGGAATCTTCGGAGTTCTTTTTTTTTCCAACTTGGCAAATAAGGAAATTCAATTTAAGAAATGGTGCAAGTATTTTGTCAGTACTAATTCTCCTGCTCCTGATTAAGTTGTTTCCTACTTGCCATTTTGGGCAAAAAGTTCATTTGTGTGTGTGTGTGTGTGTGTGTGTGTGTGCACGCGCGCGCGGGGTGCACATGCACTAAATGAGTTTATTACATAATGCAAAAGACTATGTAAGACTAGTTAGACTAGATAGAACATGATAAATGCCATTAGAAAGGTACAGTAAAAGTGTTATGTTGCTTCACATGGTGAGGAGAGGAGAACAACTGCATTCACACAATGCACATTTCCTGGAGGTCTCTCCTAGGCATTTGAGGTAGATTCATAAACAAGATAGACAAGGACCCAGACCTTTTGTACATTCACAGATCTTTTTTTAAAATTTTACAGAATGCATTTTGATTCATTAAACAAATGGGGTACAACTTTCCATTTCCATGGTTGTACATGCTGTGGATTCACACAATTTGTGTACTCATATATGTACATAGGGTAATGTTTTGTCTCATTCCACCATCTTTCCTTCCCCTGCCCCCTCTCCTCCCCTCATTTCCCTCTATGCAATCCAACACTCTTCTATTCTTCCCTAACCACCCATCCCACCCCATTATGTATCAGTATCCTCTTATCAGAGAAAACATTCAGCCTTTGGCTTTTTGGGATTGGATCAACAAATATATGAAAAGGTGTTCAACATCTCTATAATTAGAGAAATGCAAATCAAAACCACTCTAAGATTTCATCTCACTCTAATTAGAATAGCTATTATCAAGAATACAATAGGTGTTGGCAAGGATGTGGGAGAAAAGGCACTCTCACACATTGCTGGAGGATGTGCAAATTCGTGCAGCCACTCTGGAATGCAGTATGGAGATTCCTCAGAAAACCTGGAATGGACCCACCATTTGACCCTGTTATCCCACTCCTCAGTTTATACCCAAAGGAGTTAAAATCAGCCTACTACAGTAACGCAGCCACATCAATGTTAATAGCAGCTCAACTCACAATAGCTATTTGTGGAACCAACCTAGATGTCCTTCAATAGACGAACAGATAAAGAAAATGTGGTATATATACACAATGGACTATTATTGAGCCATTAAGAATAATAAAATTATGGCATTTGCATGTACATGGATGAAGTTGGAGAATACCATGCTAAGTGAAAAAGTTCATTTTAAAACAGCAACTGACTGCATGGAAGAAAAGAGGATCTTTTTTTAAACTTTATTTTATGTTTATTTTTTTATGTGGTGCTGAGGACCAAACCCAGTGCCTCACACATGTGACAGGCAAGCACTCTACCACTGAGTCACATCCCCAACCCCAAGAGAGGACCTTTTTCATAATTAAATACTGCTTGTCTAGAATTAGAAGGCGTCTCTCTAAGACTGTTGAGGGGAACATGTTAGCCAATCAGACAGACACTTTCTTTAAGTGTAGGGTGAGTATTCAGAACTTTGTTCACTCAATGGATTGGCTCTTTGCCAGATTTGTTTATAGATGTACACAATCCATATCCTACGTACTTATTTGATGCCACTGATAAGAATACAGGAGACTCAAAAGGGAAGTAACAAAGACATTTTAAAACCATATAATGTTAATAAAATATGAATACATCCTTTTCTCTGAATTTCTATAGGGACCTAAGAGGAAAAAAGCAGCTCATGTGAAGACACTACACTCTAAAAACATTTTCAGGTTAGACTTTCAAGGGTTAGAGTCACCAAGAGGGCAGGTTTAGCACCACTGGGTGCTGTCCCAGAGATTCTGATTCAGTATGTTTAGGGCAGGGCCTGAGAAACTGCACTTCCCATTAATTTCCAGGTGATACTGACACTGCTGGTCAGGGGACCACTTTGAGGACAAATGCTTGCTTTGGGATTAAGGTTAGAGCTATGTATCAAGAATATCAAGGCATAAGACCTTTCATTTGATCTTTGGTACTTTCTGATATAGCAATTCATATATATCCCACTTCAATTTTCTTTCATCATTTAGTTGAAAAGTTCTTAAAAGAGAATTTGAAAAATAAATTCTCTTGACTATCATGCTAAGTAAAATAAGCCAATCCCAAAAAACTAAAAGCCGAATATTTGGCTTATTTTACTGAGCATTATAGTCATCCCAAAAAACCAAAAGCCGAATATGATCCATAGTGAGGGGTGGGTGGAGAAGAATGAAGGAACTTTGGGTTATGCAGAGGAGAGTGAGGGGTGGGAGGGGCAGTGGGGATGGGAAGGACACTAGAATGAGACAGACATTATTACCCTATATACATGTATGATTACACTACTGGTGTGACTCAGCACCATGCACAGCCAGAGGAATGAGAAGTTATCATTTGTATACAATGTGTCAAAATGTATTCTACTATAATATATAACCAACTAGAACAAAAAAATTTAAAAATAAATAAATAATTCCTGAAAATTTAAGATGAAATTACAGAATTTTATATATTAAGATGGGTTAGCTTAGGTGTACATAAATCCAAATAATTTAGAACAAGAGTCCCAATGGCAATACCTCTAAGTGTCAGGTTGGACAGTTAATACAAATGAGTGAAGTGGGCCAGACACTGGGGAGACTGAAAAGGCCATACCCAAAGAGGGTACCTGCTACCGAGCTCCAGACAACAATACCCAAAAACGTAGATCTAATGTGACCAAATCTTCCAAGATTTCAAGATAAGCAGAAGATCCAACGTTTTATGTAAAATTTATCTGTCAAGTTTTAAATGTAAGCAACTAATTTCAATGTTTTTGTGTACAGAACACACAAAAAGATCTGTGGGCTGGATGCTGCCAGTTTATGGTCTCTGGGTTAGAAGAACACAGATGGGTCACATGTGAGCCTACTCACAGTGCTCACAGGCCCATTCCGTCTAGCAGTCCCTTACGTCCAAAATAAAAAAAAACTCTTTAAAAACATATCAAAAGTTCCTTCATGCCGGGCGCAGTGGCGCACGCCTGTAATCCCGGTGACTCGGGAGGCTGAGGCAGGAGGATCGCGAGTTCAAAGCCAGCCTCAGCAACTTAGCAAGGCCCTAAGCAATTCAGTGAGACCCTGTCTCTTAAATAAAATACAAAATAGGGCTGGGGATGTGGCTCAGTGGTGGAGTGCTCCCTGGGTTCAATCCCCAGTACCAAAAAAAAAAAAAAAAATTCCTTTGTATAAATAACTTGTCCATCAAAACAAGTTCTCTGCCGATGATCTTAGTGGGACAAACTGTGGCAAAGAGAAATGAATTCATTAAACTGAGAAAAACAGGCCTTACAAATATGTTGAAGACAACTACGCAGGCAACGTGGAACAGCAAGCACAAGTCTACTCTGATTAACAGCAGCAGCCCTACAGCACTGTATTAAGAAAGGTTCTGAAACCAAATTCTGCTCAGTGAAAAAGATGAATGCCAAAGATGTAGAAGAGGGGAGTGGCAGAGGATGCACCCCATCTTTGGTGTCCTTTATAAATAAAAACACTGCATCTATGTTCAGAAAAATCTATAGTCCAATGATCTATTAACACAGCAACTAGAGGAATAATTATAAAACACAGGATCAAGTCACTCCTTGTCAGTTGTTTTCCATTCTATCCCAAGTAGAAGTTAAAGCTCTTGTTATTACACACAAAGCCCTATGCTATCTGGCTCTCCCTTACCCTGTGATCTCATATCCTGCTCCACTCCTGATGCCATTCCAGACATACCATCTCTTTACTATTCTATAAACACATTAAGCAAATTCTTGTCTCAGGATCTTTGCATCTGATATTCTCATTGTGTGAAAACCTCTTCTGGATGTTTACATAGTTCACCCTCTTCTTCCTCACCCTCTTAACCAACAAGAACTTCGTTGACTACTCCATTTTTAAAAAGTTACATGAACAAATGTGCATGCACAAGTGCACACACATGCGCACGTACACACACACCTTCTTTCTCCTCTAACCTCCCTTTTGCTTTACTTTTTCCACAATACACACCACACCATCTGACATGCTAAATGTTTTACTTATTTTCCTTCTTCATTCTAAAATGAAACCTCCATGAAGGGTGGGTTTTTGGCTGTTCTGTTTACTTCTATTCCTAAAATAGCATTGAGCACATAATGACGTTAAAAAAATACTGACTTAGATGAGAGCATGCCTATAATCCCAGCAACTTCGGAGGTTGAGGCAGGAGGAATACAAGTTTGAGGCCAGCCCCAGCAACTTAGTGAGACCCTGCCTCAAAATAAAAAGTAAAGAAGGCTGGGAATGAAGTTCAGTGGTACAGCACCCTTGGATTCAATCACCAGTTTAAAAAAAAAGGGGGGAGGAGTTTGGGGTTGTAGCTCAGTGGTAAAGCACTTGCCTAGCACACATGAGGCACTGGGTTCAATTCTCAGCACCACATAAAAATAAATAAATAAAATATTGTGTTCATCTACAACTAAAAAAATTTTTTTAAAGTTTTTTTTTTTATTAAATAAATGAATGAACACTTGGGTTCTAATATGGGTCCTGGGCTCTACTCAGTTAAATAAATTCAGGTGAATTATTCTGGTTCTCAAAAGATCTCTATCTTTAATAAACCATGACATTTTTACAAAAGTACTAATTAAGTTATGGAAGAAGGACATCACTTTCTCTAGACCAGTCTGTAGCTAGTAGAAAGACAGGATCAGTAAGGCTCCCAGAGTTCATATCCAATGCCCACACTAAGCTCTTTTATAATCAATAACAAATTATGACAGGTGAATACCAAACTTCAGAATTTAAGAATCAAATACAAAAAATTTCCAAACACAAAAATTTTTTTCTAGAAATATTTCTAAAAGGAACATGAACTCCTTAGCTTACTTTTGTCCCAAATTTTTTATTGCCTCTAACTCATTAAGTCCCTGTGAACATTACTAAGGGTCTGTGGTTGAAAGAGAATTGTTCCACAGCAGTGGAAGGAAAACCACACCCCACTTTTCACAAAAAACTGAATAATTTAATATTCAGCCTCTAAAAGACTCAGAATAATCCTCTCAGACTAAAATTAGGAGAATGGTTAGCAAAGTAGCAAAGTCACTACAAAACAATGTCAAGTACCCTCCAATAATTCTTAAATATAAGATCACAGCTACAAACAAATTACTAAAGACAGTCACATCTTCATTAGATGACTGAACATTTCTTTTACCACTAATGATTTCAAACTAGACAAAAAGAAAAATGACAGATGAATAAAGGATTTTTAAAACAATATAGATTAATCAGGGATTCCAGAATTTCTCAAATATCAGTAAAAATATTTCAAACTCATGAGGCCCTCAGCCCAAGAGATGCTGACAGGGGCAGTTACAGGTATACTGCCTAAGAGAATGTTCCTATGCTTAGGCATGTCAGGAAACGAAAGCACTGAATGTGTGGTATTACAGATCACTTCCCCCAGAAGGCAGAACCCTTTAATTTCAACAATACTTACAAACTCATAGTCTCCATCCTGTGGTACTTTCCAATCTGAAGAATTTTTCAGTGGGCCAGGTACATTCTTGCCAAAGCTATTGATCTGGTTTTCCTTTTCTTTTTGTTCAAAGTATTCAAGGAAAGATGGTTTTGCAGGCTGCATGGTCTCATCCCTTCCTATAAGCCAAGAAAGGGAATAGGTGAAAAGGTGTACATTTATATTTTAGGTAAGTTTAGTAAACAGATTTCCAGACTGGCTCTGGATCAATAGGTCTTTCTGTTTGAAACTAAACAATCTAATGAAACCATAGAAGAATGGACAAATGCTCACTCAAAATATCTCATAGAATTCAAGAGAATTCAGGGTCCCCCCAAAACACATGCATGCACACATGGTTCCTTGTTCTACATAGAAAGTTTTGGGTGTTGCAATGACTCTGAACAAGTTGCATATAATATATTTTAGGTCTCCCATAGCAAATATTTCCTGTAACATTCAGACTGGAAAACACTTAAGAAAGTAAATCTACTTATTTAGCACCCACCACAGACAATATTCGCTACAGGCACTTCAATAAGGAGGGGGAATGATATATTAGAGTAACTTTTCTTGATAAACTCCAGATCTAACTGGAATGAGAAAAATGTGCATGGAAAATAAAATATACATAAAATCACCATCCATCTAACTGGGAAATATTATATAACTTATAAAAAAAAGTACTATCTACAAAGGCTTCACAATAAAATTATGGGGAAAAAACAGTGTACAATATTATATTTACAGTATGATCTCAATTCTGTAAAATCATATTGATGGGGGAAAATGACTGGAAGAATACATACCAAAATGTTAACAGGGTTTATCTTTGGTAGTAGGACTATAACTAATTCTTATTTGCTATAATTTCTTTAATACACCTTTTAAACATCTTTAATGTTTTGGACACATATTAAAGGAATAAAATTGATTACAAGAGTTACATGTGCCCATAAGGTCTTGCAGGCTGGGTGGCCAGGAGGACTGATAAAGAGGTTAGATGGCAAACCATCCCAGAAAATAAAATCAGTGGTTGGCAGCAGCAGTTACCACAGGACAGCAAATACAGCAATTATTAGTAACTTGTAACAATGGCAAAAAGAGTAATTTTATCTGGCATTATTTCAAATTCTTGCTAGATGAATGCACCTACTTCACACGTTGAAGTATTTGTGCCTGTCATCATAATGCTAATATGGGGAAATATAGGAAGTTTTTCTCAGTGCTTTCCATGACTATGTGGCTTATATAGCCCTTTCCTTCGGTAACCAGGAAGAAGGACCAGAAGATTCAGAGCCTTAAGAAGTGCACAGAGGTATTTAGATGAAAAAGAATAAGTGCTTCTCTCCAGCATCTTTTTCCTATGTGATCTTACATATCTCATGACACTCACCTAGTCTAGTTTCAAACCGCCCCGCCCCTCAAATGTTGGTCATCTTCCTATCATCACTGTCAAGGTCAACAGCAGTCAATCCCAAATCTGCCCACTTCCAGATGCTGCCAATAGCTTATTAGACTGTAGCCTCTTCACTTACTGGGGGATTAAACACAGTACTTGCTAGGACCAGTCAATGAATACATGGTGTTTTGTTCTGTGTGCTCTAGATATAACTTCAAGTGCTTCACAACATTAGGTACTTTTCAAGCTTACTCTGTTGAGTTTTTAAGTTACATTTCACGTAATATTTCATGCTATAGTTCTTCAAGAACTATAACAAAACTTGTAAAAATGGTGATGCTTTGGATTTGTGAATGAGTTAGGAAGCTAAGTTCTTTTGCTCAGTCCATTCCTCTGGAACCAGAAAAGAGGACTGCTTCAGAGGCAACTTTGCAGCAATCCCAAACATAATCCTACACATAAAATAAGGAGTGTTCAAAGAACCTCTTAGAGCCAAGTAACCTCAACAGTACTGCCAACTTGACATGTTCAGAAATGGTGTACTTTTCCACAAAATATTGTGCCCAAACACTGAGCACCTAAACGGAATAAAAAGTCCAGAAACAAGGTAAAGTGGCTACCCAACAAATGGACAGCTATTTGGAAAAAAGATGACAATGTATCTATATCTCATACCATAAGCCAGAAAAACTCCAAATGGATAAAAGATCTAATTGTAAAAATGGAAACCATAAATACTACAAGGAAACAGGTGAATGCATGTGGAAGACTATGACAAAATTCCATATGGAATAAAAATAGATAAAAACTGCATAAAGAAAAGTTGCAAATTTTTAAAAAATGAATAAGCACGCATACACTGTAAGTCACACCAAAAGACAAATGGTAGAGGCTGGGCATGGTGGTGCACACCTGTAATCCCAGCGCTTGGGAGGCGGAGGCAGGAGAATCTTGAGTTCAAAGCCAGCCTCGGCAAAAGCGAGGTGCTAAGCAACTGAGCGAGACCCTGTCTCTAAATAAAATACAAAATAGGGGTGGGGATGTGGCTCTCATTACATGTCTAGTTTGTTTTCCTGTCTTCTTTCTTCTTTCCTTCCATTAACCCATCCACACATCCATCATTACAGATGCACAGAGAAATGACTAAAATGAGTTCAATAAAAATGGCAACTTCTATACAAAAATAGTAGGTGAATTGAAATTTTTCTAACTTATCTACTATTGAATGGTACAAAAGCCATAAGGACATTAATTTTTGTTTTGGGGTTTTGTTTGTTTGTTTGTTTGTTTGTTTGTTTTTTGGGAACTGGGGATTGAACTCAGGGGCACTTGGCCACTGAGCCACGTCCCCAGCCCTATTTTGTATTTTATTTAGAGACAGGGTCTCACTGAGTTGCTTAGGGCCTCGCTAAGTTGCTGAGGCTGGCTTTGAACCCGCGATCCTCATGCCTCAGCCTCCCGGGCCACTGGGATTACAGGCGTGCGCCACCATGCCCAACTAGGACATTAATTTTTAAAGCATTATATCCTGCAACAAAACACACTTCTTCATTATGCCTTTCAGTTTCAAGACAGGTAGACTTTAGAAATTAAATCTGTAACCAGGGACGAAATGCTAAACTTTTATTTTGGGGCTATGGTTTGAACCCAGGGGTGATCAACCACTAAGCCACATTCCCAGCCCTTTTTTGTATTTTATTTAGAGACAGGGTCTTGATAAATTGCTTATGGTCTTACTAAGTTGCTGAAGCTGGCTTTGAACTTGAGATTCTCCTGCCTCAGTCTCCCAAACCGCTGGGATTACAGGTCAACCACCACACCCAGCTAAAGATAACATTTTTGCTGTCTAATTCTAAAGCAGGCCATAAAAATTAAAGGAAAGGCTGTTAAACTAGAGTTTAGCCTGTGCCTAATTTTTATCACTGTATAGAAGAAAACATGGAACATATGCTTTCATCATATTTGAGTTATTTTATTGGTGATAATAGCCCTTCCCAGCCCCCTCAAAGATAGCTAAATATTTCTCAAGTCAAAACACCAACTGTTCTTTGTCTCTTCTAACAAGTAGGGTTACATATAAGATATCCTCTCAGCAACTTAGCGAGGCCCTAAGCAACTCAGTGAGACCCTGTCTCTAAATAAAAATACAAAATAGGGCTGGGGATGTGGCTCAGTGGTGGAGTGCCCCGGGGTTCAATCCCCAGTACCAAACAAACAAACAAACAAAAAAAGAAAACAAACATATAAGATATCCTACCTAAAATTGCTTTCATCTTTTGATATCAATGACAGGCATCTGATCTAATATTAGAGTTCAAAGTTCTAAAAAACTAGAGCTAATTCTGTAATTAGGAAAGTTTTAAATTTAATCACATATTCAGACATAAACTGGGAGTGAAATTCATATATTTCTTAGGAACTTAATTATAGTGAAATTGGTTAAAAGGTTACATATGTCAGATTACCAAAACCTCAAGTTGATTTTGGAAATAGCACTATAGAAAAATCCCTATCCTGGGATTTTATGTTATGTGTATTTTACCACAATAATTAAAAAAAAAAATCAGAAGGAAAAATATCCCTATTCTAGAATTCGAACATAAAGATTCTGGTCCTAACTCTCTGTTCTTGGGGAAAATCTCAGGATCCAATCCATAAGGAGAAAGACACTAGACCAAATTATTTCCAATATCCCTGTGGCTCTGAAAAATCCATGATTTTATAATTGGCAGTAATGTATAAAAATATCTTTATGTCCTACTTATTGAGAAATATTCAAAAGGAATTCTAATCTTCAAAGGGATTATGATACTTAATAGCCTAAAATATGTCACAAACTACTAGTGTACAGGCACAAAACAAAGACCAGAGCAAACCCAAACATAGTTAGGACTCAACAAATATTTTAGCAGCAAGACTATCTCTGATTCTTTGGGTTTCTTTTTGTTGTTCTCTGCCTGCCTGTTTGTCTCTCTACCTATCAATAATCAGTCATGTGGCCTTGGGGATCATACATAAGCAGAGGCTGTACCATTAAACTACATTCCCAGACCCAGTTTCTTTCCTTTAACAGAAAGGTGACCAAAATTTCCATGGTTCAAACTATAAGATATTATTTTAGTTGAGGGCAGTGATGCACAACTGTGATCCCAGTGGCTCAGGAGACTGAGGCAGGAGGATCCAAGTTCAAACCCAGCCTCAGCAATGGCGATGTGCTAAGCAACTCAGTGAGACCCTGTCTCTAAATAAAGTATAAAATAGGGCTGGGGATGTGGCTCAGTGGTCCAGTGCCCCTAAGTTAGTAACCCCCCCAAAAAAGGATATCATCTTAGAGATGTAACTAAATCTAAAAAGAGAATGAACTGACAGAGGAAGTCACCTCAACTGACAAGAAACAGCAGATATTTAAAAAGTTAGGTAAACCCTTTATTTAGTGATTCCAGAAATTAACTGTCTATACTGTTGTAATGTGGAACAGAAGCGGCCTATGGGAGTAAGGAAGATGAGTGCGACAGCGCTAGCACCATGCTGGGAGCCAGGTTCATGACGCAGACTCAAATTTAATGTGGAACAGCAAAGCTTATATAGCATACAGTAGCCAATCACAATCTGTTAAGCTCTTCTGACTCCCTCGTGCTAGGCTCATGATCATACCATATAAGGGAAGAGGAAGTGCCTGGGGCCCAGGTGTTCACAGGGAGCATAATGCACAGGATAGGCGTGTCTAATACTTCTGAGAGGGACAGGTCTGCCTGTTGCATCATTATGCTCCTTCCTGTAATGCGAACCACATTGCCTCAGGTATTCCTACATCTATCCTATATGTTGGGTCACATTTACATGGAGAAGAGAGCATTCCTATCGTGATTAACACTGTGATTAAACTATAGCTTCTGTTCTCAGTCTGATTTTATGGGTTAATTATGTCAGGGAATAAATACACATTCCTATTGCAATTAGTACCTGAGATTGATTTTAAAATGGTAACAACAATTTCCTCCTGGTATCCCCATCCCTGTGTCATGCGCTCCCACAGTAACTCTGGCCTTGGCCCTCTAACTTCCTTTGGGCATCAAGACAACAGCAAGTATATAGTAAGCAGAGATTTAAAATTCTTGTGTACTCTACTAAAATGTAAATAAACTTCAGTGAGCCTGATGGTAAATACCATGAATAGGGACCCTAATCACCAGATGTCTCGCAGAGGCCTTCACAAATCAGCCAACCCCAGTTGCTATTGTACCGGCTGATCATAGAGCAGACCTAAGGGACCAAACCTGAAGAAATGCCAAACTGAGTGCAACTTAATGCCAACCTAGAGAATCATGAATTAAATAAAATGATTGCTATTTTAAATCACAAAATCTTGGAGTGCTCTGTTTAGCAGCAAAAGCTAAATGATAAGATCTGACTATGTCTGTACCCCTCTCTCTACCCCTCTTCCTCCTGCCTCCACCACTCTGGATCTGCAAAAATGGACCCATCCTTTGGGAACTCAAATTTAAATTCAACTCCAAATGGATAAAAGATCTAATTGTAAAAACAGAAACCATAAATACTATAAGAAAACAGGTGAATGCATGTGGAAGACTATGATAAAAATCTATATGCAATAAAAACAGATAAAAACTGTTTGCATAACAGTCACAAATTTTTAAAAAATGAATAAGCACACAGTTTGAATTCAAATATATTTTGAATTTCAGGCTTTTTATTATGTGTCTTCACACGAATGTTCTCAAACTTCCTGACACCATAGGAAGTAGGGGAGGAAGAATTGCACCTATCAGGCACTTACCAAGTAAGTGACAAAGTACTATTTTACTTAATTCTCACGGAATCTTTTGAGGTATATGCTATTATTCCCATTTTATAGGTTAGAATTTTGCCTAAGATTTCATAGCTAGTAACCATCACGTATAGGATTTGAATGCCAACTGTTAGATCTTAAGTCTGGTGAGCTATATCTCATACTGTAAATTCCCTAAAATCAAAATGAAGATTCCTGACATGTCAGTATACTGCCATTAAGTTGAGTGCAGAAAGAGAGGGGAAATGGAATTTTCCCAGGAACCTTATCTTTGAACTTTTCTTTTGGTATCCTGTAGCTGGATGATCAAGTCCTGGACAGCAGCCTGCCAGTGCTGAAAAGCATGAGAATCATTCCAAGCTGATTAAAGGCTATGCTGTCCCAGGGGCTTCAGCTGCTGGCTGGTGGGCGTTCTGTTTCAACTTGAGCTATTTTTCAGATGTATCCCAGGAAATAAAAACGTTTGGTTGAATGATAATATAAGAAACCTGAAGCCAAAGGGAGAATAGACTGAGCAGGACAAGAAAGAAGCCACTTCTTCCTCTGATTCTTTTATCTGATGCAGGAAATACATGAACTCCATACAATGACTCTCCTATTATTCTTTGTAAGTCACATTTATGAAGCCAAATGGAAATCTCTCTAAGCCCACAGACAATGAAGTGAATTCATAAGCTCCTATACCTTATACTTATTTTTGAGTATCTGAAAAATACTATGTAAAAGCAGAAGGACCTAACAATCCAAATTGTTAAAAATAAACTTTAAAAATTATATTGTGGCTGGGCACGGTGGCACACGCCTGTAATCCCAGCACTTGGGAGGCTGAGGCAGGAGGATCACGAGTTCAAAGCCAGTCTCAGCAACTCAGTGAGGCCCTAAGCAACTCAGTGAGACCCTGTCTCTAAATAAAATACAAAATAGGTCTGGGGATGTGGCTCAGTGGTCGAGTGTCCCTGGGTTCAATCCCCAGTACCAATAAAAAAAAAAAAAAAAAAAAAATTATATTGTGGTGATGGTTGCACAAAGTCTGTGAATATATCAAAAAACTACTGAATGATACACTTTAAATGACTGAATTATATGGTTTGTGAATTATAAATCAGTAACTCAATATTTAAAAAAGAAGAAAAAATAGGCTACTTTCATTTAGTATCTAGTGTCATTTCTGGACATAATGCCAGATAGTCATAACTGGGAAGGAGCTTGACCAATGACTGAAGCTCACTTTTTTGAATAACCAACTTTTAGACCTTAAACTTTATAACCTTCCATTTCAAGCCTTCAATTTTCAAACTGTCGCTAAGTAAACCATATGCTCAACCTATTTTTTCCCTCTGATTTCTATATTAAATTTTTTTTTACCTAAATGGTAATTAATTCTGTTCAAAGTATAGAACTGGGTAAGAGCCCACTTTTTTTTTTTTTTTTTTTTGGAACAAGGGAATGAACTCAGGGACACTCGGCCACTGAGCCACATCCCCAGCCCTATTTTGTATTTTATTTAGAGACAGGGTCTCACTGAGTTGCTAAGGGCCTCGCTAAGTTGCTAGGCTGGCTTTGAACTCGCGATCCTCCTGACTCAGCCTCCTAAGTCGCTTGGATTACAGGTGTGTGCCACCGCGCCTGGCTAAGAGCCCACATTTTCTTCTGTTTTATACATAAATACTTGTAAGAAAAAGCCTCCAGTAATTCCTTAATGTATTATTCTGGATTGGAATAATATGCCAGAATGTACAATTCTTCTAATATTTTTTGTTTTTCTAAAAATCTAACATTTGTTACGTGTGTGGTGGTTGCCAGTTTTGTTTTGGTTATCGGGCATGTGTGAACCCATTTACTTACATAAGTTATTATCCAATTGATGCATGTTCCATGCATCTGTATGTTCTTTGAAATATTCTGTATGTTCTTTGAAACCACTAACAAATGCTGTAATTATAACTTATAAGATGCCCTGGTGCCCAGAATAACTTCCATTTAAGCAGTGTGGGTAAGTGACTGTATGCAAATTGACCTGACTTCTGGCTGCAGTGCTGTCTTACTGGTGGTGAGCTGCAATGTATCTATTCAAAGAGATCTAAATCCAAATTTCAAACAAAGAACAATAGGGGCAACGTGTCTAAAAGGATATAAAAGGTTTATAAGTGAGAATGATCCCTACCTTGGTTATTGCAAGAGTTTCCTAACTGGTTACACCTTTTATAGTCTTCTGGAACTCCCCAACACCTGATCAAGGATTCTCTGCACACCCTCTTAAAAACAAAATCAAATTCAAACTCCTTACTTTGGCATTTGAATTCTTTAAAAACTAAATCATTGGGGCTGGAGATATAGCTCAGTTGGTAGAGTGCTTGCCTCGCAAGCACAAGGCCCTAGGTTCAATCCCCAGCACTGCAAAAAAAAAAAAAAAAAAATTAAAACTAAATCATTGGGCTGGGGTTGTGGCTCAGAGGCAGAGCACTTGCTTCCTTCAGAGACACTAGGTTCGATTCTCAACACCACATAAATACATAAAATAAAGGCCTACCGCCAACTAAAAAAATTAAAAAGCAAAACAACAATAACAACAACAAACTAAATCAACACCCGCATCTGCCTCAGGTAAAATGGATATCTGATAAACATTTCTACCTTTCTGACTTTGCAGCTGCATGAAATATCCTACCCAGCCTTCCTATATACATAAGTCTTTGTCTTCCTTCTTACAAATTCTTTAACAGTTTTTGTACCCCCTACCCAGCATTTGGACTACCATTTCATTACCTTCATATGCAAAGGTCCTTTCTCCTCAATTACATCCTATCACTATCAAATACCACTATCTGAAACACCCAGGGTCATGCTCTATACATTTAAAGAATTAGAAAAAACAGTTACAGTATGGAGGCATGCCATAAATAACATCAGTTACAAATGTCATCTACCTGTTTTAATATACAAGTTTCTGGTCAACAGTAAATGTCTCACGATGTTTTTATTTTTATTTTTTTGGAACCAGGGATTGAACTCAGGGACACTAGGCCACTGAGCCACATCCCCAGCCCTATTTTGTATTTTATTTAGAGACAGGGTCTCACTGAGTTGCTTAGGGCCTAAGTTGCTGAGACTGGCTTTGAACTCGCAATCCTCCTGACTCAGCCTCCCAAGTTGCTTGGATTACAGGCGTGCGCCACCACGCCCGGCTTCATGATGTTTTTATACACTGAACAATAATGACACATAGTGACTACCTAATAAATACTTCTTGGTTGGCATTAAATGTTTACTTTTTATTTATAGAATTGATTGATTTTTGTAGTACTGGGGACTAAACTCAGGGTAGTCTACCACTAAGCTACCTCCTCAGTCCTTTCATTTATTAGTTTATTTTATTCTGAGACAGGATCTAATAAGTTGCCCAGGCTGGCCTCAAACTAGTGATCCTCCTATTGCAGCTTCCAAAGTAGCTGAGATTACAGGAATGAGCCGGCTCAAACACTCATTTTTAACAAACACCAATAACAAGATGGTATTTCTTAGAGCAGACATACAGAGAATCCTTTACAGAGAATCATACTTTTATTTGAAAAATGCAGCTCTGTTTTCTCTTTGAACAAGTCTAAGCAGGTTGAAACAGCTCAGAGCTCAAGAGAAACATATTCCACTAACTAATCAAGACTAATGGTATCTGCCTCTTAGGCAAAGGAGCTAAGGCATATCTTTTGGATTCAACTTTCCTTTGTTCTTCATTGATATTATGCTACTGCCCTCTCTGGGAAAATGTAGTTCTCCCATGACTAAGGTTAGCTTTCCTTTTTACCAATGCAGCTATATTGGATCTAAGTATACTGGATATACTTAGATTCTCAAAAATTAGACCTTGAGCCCTTCACCCAACTCACAATGACATCTGGCACTTTTATATTGTAGGTCTGGCAAGGTGTTTTGAATGAATTTTCAGGCACCAAGAGTCTGTATTTTTTGGCTCATTCCAAAAAAGCAAGAATGTCAATGGTTTCCAATATAAAAGTGGGCCTAATGTCTGGACACAAAAAGAAAAACTGTACAATTAGGATTTAGTCTCTACTCTGGCAGGACAACCTTGAATTATTTGTGAAGATGTGAGAAAAGTCTAAGTACCGAGATGTCTGCTCTTCTATTGTAAATCTCACCCAGGAGGGAGCTTCTGATAAAACGCACTGTGAACCACAGAGACTATCTCTCAGGGATGGGGGAAAAAATCCAGTCAATAATAAATTCCACTGTATCAAGATAAGAGTCTGAAACTTTACAAAATTGGTTCAAGGGGTTCCAAAGTCTGGCATTCCTTAAAATCAGTCATCTTTTTGGTAAGCTATTTAACAGATTCTCAAAACATCTATCACCTTCTTGCTAAGGAATTTAAAATGCACACACACACACACCCCTCCTCTCTTCTCAGCACATTTGTAAAACATTACTGAAACAGACAAGCGACTTCCTTTAGCTCAACCATGTTCATGCTAGCACTCAGACATACTCAAGGTTGCACTTACAAAACACCATTTAATAACAAGAGCAGAAACCAAAAACACATGCCTATAATCCCAGCAGCTCAGAAGGCTGAGGCAGGAAAACTGCAAGTTCAAAACCAGGCTCAGCAACTTAGCGAGGCCCTAAGCAACTCAGCGAGACCCTGTCTCTATATTTTAAAAGGGCTGGGGATGTGGCTCAGTGGTTAAGTGCCCCTGGGTTCAATCCCCATACTAAACAAATAAAAAACAAATAAAACACCACCTTCCAGAGAATAATAATAAGAAGAAGAAGAAGAAGAAGAGGAGGAGGAGGAGGAGGAGGAGGAGGAGGAGGAGGAGGAAGAAGAAAGGATAAAGAAAACGTAGTTCTGGTTAAAAGAATGTTTAGTACAGGGAAAAAGCCAATCTCATAAAGGCTCATAATATAAATATTTATTATAATGCTTAATTTTGGAGCATTTGTGCACAAAGTATTTTTTATATATTTTCTTATAACACCTCAACAAAAACTAGGAACTTTTATACCCCATTTTTTCAGAGTAGGAAACTGAGGACCAAAAAAAGGAATAACTTGCCCACAGAGACACATTCTGTAAGACTCTAAAACAAATTTCAAGCCAAAGACTGCTTCTAAAAAGTCAATATTCATCCACCCTCCTCCTGCTCTCTTGCCCTCACTCAGAAATATGATTCCAACAAAACTAAGTGCTTTAAGTTTCAGCTTTGATAAAACAACTGCACTAATATGCTCTCTGAAAGTCTCATAAAGGGCTGATTCTGGTGGCAGGCATATGTAGACATTTAATATTCTCTGATGATAGTTTTTAAAACCCTGAATTGATCAGAAATTGAACAATTAGACTATTGTGGTAAAAGAAGTGTTAAAATACTTGCAGTGCAGCCGGGCGTGGTGGCGCATGCTTGTAATCCTGGCGACTCTGGAGGCTGAGGCAGGAGGATCGCGAGTTCAAAGCCAGCCTCAGCAACTTAGCGAGGCCCTAAGCAACTCAGTGAGACCCTGTCTCTAAATAAAATACAAAATAGGGTTGGGGGTGTGGCTCAGTGGTCGAGTGCCCCTGAGTTCAATCCCTGGTTCCAAAAAAAAAAAAAGGAAAAAAAATACTTGCAGTGCTTTATGGCCTAATTACCATACTTGCAAATGCTATAATCCAAGTCTGAATGAGCAAGATAATACACAAGGGAGGCAATGGCACAAGGGCCTCCTTCAAACAACTGCAGGTAAAAAGAAAATAGGCTAGGAGCCAAGAATGTCTCTCTTATGCACGCTGACGTGTATCTGATGGACAGTGCTGAAATAATATCATTTCAACAAGAGCCTAGCCTTTGATTTTAAATGAGAAACCTCAAGGCAACAATAGGTGCCTTCATAAAACTTAGGACTTTCTGGGGAACTATTAGTACATAATGTTTTTACCACGTGATGCTAGCACAATAATTTATCTAGCACACACTTCTGAGTTGCTCTAACTGAATTTTGCCACTATGCTTTAAAGAGATTACTGTTTCAAAGAGATTACTATGGCTATAGCTCTAGGGGACAAATTAGAATTTTAAGAACTAAGTGCAAATTTTAAAGAAACACCATCTATTCATGCCTCCAGTTCATGGGGTCTAATTTGAAAGGCGAAGTCAGGGGAAAACAACTTTGCAATTAGTAGTGCATGTTCTGCCTCCCATGAGCCTAACAAGCCTGGAGAGGAGGAGTTGGGGATAGTTGTTACATGCATATCTAGACATGCGCAAGGACTAGACCAGTGACATGACAGCCACGGAGTCCTGAGAGGCAGAATCACTGCATGTCAAATCGTTAACAGCTGGATACTTAAAAACTTCAACTGACATCCTGTGCTCTGTGATTTCCTCAGGTGGGCAGAAGCTGCTTATTGCTGAACTACAAATTGCACAAATGCAAGCTATCTCACTTGCTCCAAAATTCCTTTTTAAAAACATTATTAAATATTCTTTTTCAGAATAATTTATTTATAAGAATATTTTTAATAATTTTTAAAAGCTTTTACTCTACTTCTAATGAGGAACTAAATGTTCTCAATTTATCTCAAGATATTAACATACTATTTGATAACAATCAAACAAAACACAGGAGAAATTATCTTTCTTTAAAAAAGGTGTTCAAGAATGGATAATGGCAGGCTAGGGCTGTGGGTCAGTGATGGAGTGCTTGCCTCGCACGCATGAGGCAATGGGTTCGATTCTCAGCACCACATAAAAACAAAGATACTGTGCCAATCCACAACTAAAAAAAAAAAAAAAAAAGAATGGATAATGGTGAACCATTTAACTGCATATGAAGACACAAAAATGAAAAAACATAATGTAAAATAAAACAATATAAAATATATTATAAACAATATAAAACAAAATATACAAAAAAATTCATAATTTTCATACGATACTAATGGTAATTAGTGCTAATATATTACTTTGGATGGCACATTTGATAATTAATATTTTTCTAAATCTCTGCGATATGCTTGATTTCAGAAGCACACATTTTTACTGATATTAATAACAGATATAATACCTGATTCAATACCAATAACCTCAAGACGACACTTCACTAGGAAACTCTCAAGTGAACCTTTCAAATTAGCCTTTTGAAGTTTATTTAAAACTGAAAATTACAGATTAAGAATTATTTAATGTTTTATACTCACATAATTTCAGGTTTAAAAGAAGTTGTACTGTTATAAAGACTACCCAGGTACCCTTCCCTCATGCCCCCAACTTAGAAAACCTTCTCTGTTTATCGTCACACTCATGGGTCTTGATAATACAAAATACCAACACCATCACAGTAGCCTTAGATTTCACTAAAAGGTGTCTGAAGATCCCAGAAATAGTTGTCAAAATTCAAGAAATGCAGGATTTTTACAATATTTAACAAGAAACTCCATATTTTATGGGCAATGTAAACTAGAAGTCAAAAAAGGATTGAGATCTAGTGTGATTTAGACAAGACACTAAATTTTTCTCTAAGCTTCAACTTCTTCTTCTTATATGGTAGGAATTTGACACCCACTGTACCTGTATCTTTTTGGGGGGCAGAGGGGACTGAATCCTGAGTCTTATGCATGCTAGGCAAGTGCTCTATCACTGAACGCATCCCCAGCCTTTAAAAAAATTTTATTTTGAGTTGGGGTCGTGCTAAGTTTCCCAAGCTGAACTTCTGCCTCAGCCTACTGAATAACTGGGATGACAGGTATGCATCATCACACCTGCCCAATGTACCTATACCTAAGGGATGTTGTGAAGGTCAAAAAATATAAATGAAACAATTCCCAGAAGTGTTAAGAATTCTGAATTGACACACACCAGATAATGCCTCAAAATAAAAATACAAAAAATACAAACACAAAAATCAACAAAACTTAACACATCCACAACCAGTGCAACAACTGTAACATTTCTCCATGAGAAATCAAAATATGAAGTATTAAAAATGAATGAAGACTAGGCGATTAGCAAACTAAATCTATTTGAGATATATAAATCCCTTCACTGAACAATGAGAAAAGACACCTTCTTTCTAAGGCACACAAAGCATGTATGATAAAAACTGGTAACAAACACACCAGTCACAAATGACTCAAAAAAATACCAAGGAACTATTACCACACAGACCACATTCTTTTCTTTAGTTCTTCCGAAAGTGACCTATAGATCCAACACAATCTCAATGAAAATCCCAGCAGGATTTTCAATGCCATTCATATTTTGTAATGACTGAGAAGTATTCTACTGTGTAAATGGACCACATTTTCTTTATCCATTCATCAACTGATGGAAATTGAGTTTGTTTCCATTCCTTGTCTATAATAAATGGTGCTGCAGTGAACATGGGCTGCAGATGTCTCTCAAACATATTGATTTCATTTTCTTTGGATATACCCTCTGTCAAGTCCTGCTGCAAAATCAGGCTCAATGTTAAAATATTCAAAGAACTTTCCTTAATGTGACAAGAATGTCCACTACTATTCAATATTGTACTGGAGATCTTAGTTAAGAAGAATAAAATACACAGGGATCAAAAGAAGAAATTAAGGTGGTAATTCACAGACAGTAAGACTGTCTTCACTGGAAAATAAAAAAGGAATCTCCAGAAAACCTATCAAAGTGAACAATACGTTTTAAAAAATCAACAGTCATTTATAAAAGTTAAAATGTTAAAAACAAAAGACTTTTGAAGGATACATTTGTAATAGCAACAAAAACTATTAAAGCTTTAATAAAAATATTTAAAACACTTGTGTGGATAAAATTACATTATTAAAGAACATAAGAGATGAAATAGATGGAAAGATACCCATGCTCATAAATAGGAAGAATTAACATCAAAGAGATGGCAAAACTAATCTATGTAGTCAATGTAGCTAAATAAAAATTCCAGTGTCATTTTACAAATTTTTTATACATTGACCCTAAAATTTATATGGGAGAAT
>JAJEJO010001254.1:276133-303578 GCA_020662805.1 Glaucomys volans
AACTGGGGATTAAACTCAGGGGCACTCGGCCACTGAGCCACATCCCAGCCCTATTTTGTATTTTATTTAGAAACAGGGTCTCACTGAGTTGCTTAGTGCCTTGCCCTTGCTGAGGCTGGCTTTGAACTTGTGATCCTCCTGCCTCAGCATCCCAGCCGCTGGGATTACAGGTGTGCACCACCATGCCCAGTGATGAATGGTAAGAGAAGGAATGAGAAGGTGAGATCGAAGACCTAAATGGAGGGAAGAAGCAAGTATTTCACATGGAAAAAAGAAAACAGATGACTACAGCTCACAGTGTAAACAAAAACAAATTCATGATGTATTAAAGCAAATTCTAAATGTGAACAGTAAAACTTTACAACACTTAGAAAAAATAAAGACTTTTTAAGATACTTGAGTGGGTAAAGTATTTCTTTTAAAAAGTCACAAAAAGCATATTATGTGAGAAAATTTGGACAAATGTGAATTCATGAAAATGAATACCTAAGACTACAAAATTAAAGGCACATGCTAAGCCCGTGCACATAATTACAATGCACATAATTATAAACAAAAAACCAGGGTCTGAAATATAAAGAAATACTACAAAAGAACGAGAGAGACAGAGGTGGTGGGGAGGGAGAGGGAAGGAGGGAGGGAACATGGAAAAGGCATATTCAGCATTAGACTTGTGCAGTCAATATGGAAATAAGTAGCATTAAAACTAGGGCTGGGAGTACAGCTCTCTGAAGTGTCTGCCTAGCATATCCAAGGCCTTGGGTTAAATCCCCTGCACTGCCTCCTCCCCAAAAAATAAAATTAAAGAAAAAACAAGTGAATTGAAGAGATCTGGCAACAAAAGCTAGAAATTGTCACGATTAATATTTATTTTTATATGTAAAATAACTTTTCCCCAAATCAGTTCAATTACTTGGTCAGAGCTATTAAAGCTGATGACAGTTCCAAAACTATATGGCTGGTACCATGCTGCAGAAAGAAAACATCAGTTCTGGTTAAGGACCACTAAGAAACCCAGGGAAAGGAAAAGTTACTATTCTGAGATGTTTTGGCTGAGTTCAGTCTTATAATTGAGCTTTGCCAAGTATGAGGTATCCAATCTCTTAACCAAATAAAATAAACACATTTCCCTAGCGTTGCTGTGGTTACTTAAAATATATTTATAAATAAATAAATAATGTTCTTACTCTAGAATAAAGCCTATTACAGAAAGGGGATTTGTGAACTTGGGATGGGAATGCAATTTTAATTCAACCATAACCTACTACAGAGCTCCCTCTGCTGGCCCGAGAAGGCATAATGTGCCTAACACTGACAACCTCTCATGCCACACTTCTTTTTCATGCAGCTATGTGCTCTTCCCAACATGGGACAAAAAAGGTTCTTCTAGAGCCCTTATTCAAAATGAAAACAGAGTAGAGGGCTTCCCTGGCATGTATAAGCCCCTGGGTTTAATTCCCAAGGACCACAAAAAACAAACAACAACAGAAATAGCAGAAGCAAAAGACAAACAAAACCACTAGACAAACAGAAGCCTTCCGAATCTCCCAGTCTGATTATTTTATTCATACAGAGGTTTTCGAAGTAGTGCGGGTCACAGTTGGCTTATACAGTTTACAGGCATTCTCAAAATCACTTATAGCAATCAAATATCACCCTACCCCACTTAATCCCTTACCTCCAACTGCAGTCTGCCTCCTTACTGTGGATTCAGATTCTATATCCAAAACATTCTCTCATATGTAGAACATTATTAGTTTGTCAGAGGCATACCCCTTTGGAAATCTTGGAAACATAACCTGGAGTAGCTAATTACTGAAACAACCAGCAAGAAGAGGAATATTACTATAGGCTGAGACTTACCAACAACTGGAACATAAACCTAGTCCTGGCCTTCAGCAACTTTTGTTCTGTTGGCAGCAGTATAATATGATTGAGGATGAACTCTAAAATCAAGTGTATAACTGGGCGTGATGGCTCACACCTGTAATCCAAGGAGCTTGGGAGGCTGAGACAGGAGGATCGTGAGTTCAAAGCCAGTCTCAGCAACTTAGCAAGGTCCTAAGCAACTCAGTGAGATCCTGTCTCTAAATAAAATACAAAATAGGGCTGGGGATGTGGCTCAGTGGTGGAGTGCCCCTGAGTTCAACCCCCATTACCCCCCCCCCCCGCAAAAAAAAAATCCCAAAACCCTATGGAACCAAATCAATAGACAACAATAACAAAAGGACAGAAAGTCTGTAAAAAGGCAAAATGTTTTAAGATTCTTTTTTTATTCAGCAGGAAGACAGATATTGATCACTTTGGAATTTATTAGAAAAATAGAAAGTTAAATAGGCATATACTTATGCATGTATTGTGCCAGTTGGTGGCAGGGAGTGGAGAAGTAGTAGGCAGAGGGTAGGAGGTAAAGGGGTGAGGACTCACCACGCCAACAGAGGTAAAGAAAGGAGAAAAAAGCAAGAGAAAAACATAGTGAGTAGAAAGCACAAAATAAGAGAACAGAATTAGGTCCAAATATAGCCAGTATTGCAATTAATAAATTAATTTGAAGTAGAACTAACAAAAAATAATCCATACACACAAACCCTCTACACCAATATAGCGCATGCTGTTTTAAAACAGTTCTTTTAAGGTTTAAAAGCAAAAACACAAAAGTTAAATTTAAGACACGAGGAAGAAAAATTCAAATAAATTGAAGATTTCCTGTGGTGAAGACAGGAAAGGAATACAACTGAGAAGGGTCACAGAGTAAGCACTTTTTTTGTAATATTCTAATTTCATAAACTGAATAAGAATATTTAGGTTTATTTTATTTTCTATTTGTTTATGTCTTAAATATTTCATGAAAAATGACATTTGATATCCCTCAAGAATGGCAAAAAGCCTGGCAATGTCAACTATTAAAGATGCAGGAAATCAGAATTCTCATCTACTGCTAGTGAAAATGTAAGAAAACCGCAGAGAATTTGAAGTATATAACTGAAGTGCTTATGAAACCTAGCAAATCCCGTTTCTCAGGACATAGCCTAAAAACTACATCTCTACCAAGAGGAAGATTCAGAGACATGTTTATAACAGCAAGTATCCAGAAAAAACTTCATGTCCAGCAAAAGGGGAATATGGAACACAATGTGTTATGTACATTCTTTCCATCTGTATCAATAAAGATGCAACTCGCCCAAAAAAGGTCCTTGTTTAAAAACAGGGTGGTGGTGCACACCTGGAATCCCAGCAACTCAGGAGGCTGAGGCAGGAAGATTGTAAGTTTGAGGCCAGCCTCAGCAACTTAGTGAGGCCCTAAGCAACTTAGCAAGATCTATCTCAAAATAAAAAGGGCCAGGGATGTAGCTCAAGTGCTCCTGGGTTCAATCCCTAGTCCCCAAAAATGACAACAAAAACACAGCAGTCTATTAAAAGATTACTGCAATAGTATCTTGGAAAAATACAAAACAGCACTTAGTATTGTTTACGGATGTACATATTCAGCAAAAATACAGAAAAAAAGTCACGGCAAATTGCACACCAAATTCATAATTAATGTGATTCAAAAGATGTATTCAGGGGACCTTAACTTTGTCAGTAAAGTTGTGGGTTGTTTTATTCTTAGCATATGTAATACAAATCTAACAAATTAAGTACATTAATTCTACACACAAGTTTTTGCCATATTATTTGCATTATTTAAAACTAAAAATTTAAAAAACCCTCAAAATCCATTTCATTATTGTAAGAATTAAATTATTTAAATATTTCATGTATGAATGATACCTGGGAACTAAGAGAAACTTTAAAAATGTGAGTTTTCCTTAAAATCAAACAAATTCAGTATTCAGGTAGAAAGTCTACAGGCTATTTTGTCCTGCATGCATTTCATTAAAAAAGTGAGAAAAATTAACATATTTTTTTTACACAAGGATAACGTTCCTCCACCTGTCCTTTAGATTTCAGCTGAGATTTTACCTTCTCTGAGATTCCACTCAAGATTATGTCAGCTGCTAATGATGAACAACAATAAACCACCTGTGACTCCCTGAACTTGCCCACCTCTTGCCTGGGATCTTGTGTATACTGCTCCCTCTGCTGGAACATCTTTGCCTAATCTGCATACCGCCAACCTTCCTGCATTTTTCCTCAAGGAATTTTTTTAGTAGGCCCTAGACCAAGTGAGATTCTCTTCCCCTCTGCTTTGACTGCACTCAGATTACCACTGGGTTAGAACTCATTTCATACACTGAATGGTAATTAATGGTCTTCCCTCTACAATGAATTCCTTCAGGGCAAGGAGTCCTTGGCTTACTCATTCTCTGCTGTCCTTGGCACTTAGCAAGGTGCTTGGAGAAACAGGCACTAAAGAAAAATTCACTAAATTACACAGAGGATATAGAGCGGGGGCTAGCAAATTTCTGTTCATGGCCAGACAGCAAATATTTTAGGCTTTGGGGACCATATCGTCTTTCACAACTACTCAACTCTGCCTTTGTAGAACAAAAGCCGCCAGACAACATATAAATGAAGGGGCATAGCTGTGTTTCAATAAAATTATTACCAAAAGTAGGAGGCCAGCCCGATTTGGCCCACAGATCATAGTTTGCAGATCCCTGGTGTGGAGGAAGGGCCTTTATACTTTTAAAAAAGGGAAAAAAAAAAAAAAAAAAAAAAGATGGGCTGGGGCTATAGGTCAGTTGGTAGAGTGCTTGCCTCGCAAGCACAAGCCCTGGGTTCAATCCCCAGCACTGCAAAAAAAAAAAAAAAAAAATGATGATGAAAAGATCATACTTACTGCTTTAAACCTATGCAAAGATTAGGCTAAAGTGTACTTATACAACTCAATTATTACCATTTTCTTTTCCTTTCCTCCCTGAGTTGGTCTGTAATGCTCAGAATAAGAGGAGGGCAAGAGCTGAAGAGCAGAAGAAAGCAAGACACCCTAAAATAGAAGCTGAACACCGGGTTAGGTTTTAATCACAGAAAAAAAAAAAAATCAGGTCAAAAAGAAAAGAGGTGAGTTCTGAAGGAATATGATAGAACTTTTAAATTTGTACAGTCATCTTTAATTGACTGAGTGTTGGTAACCCGGGTTAGATGCACAAACTATCATGAAAATGGACTGAAGATATGTAAACAGATCAGAATCTCATTACATGAGATGAATTATGCACCAAAACAACATATGTGCTTATCTTCACAAATGAACCTTCACTGACAACATTCATGAGAGAATGGCTGTTTGGGTTCAAAAGAAAAATTCCTTCTATTTGCTGACACTGTACTACCACTGACTCCACATGCCAGCTTTCCCCTCCCCAAACCTCCTGCCCTCCACAGCCCTCCACTGAAAAACCTCCTTTAGTTGTGGTAACAGAAGAGAGGACCCAAGAAGGAGCTTGCATGGACCACGGGAATACTAAAGTGCATATGCTTTGTTCAAAAGTTAGCATATTTCATCAGAGCCTTACTTTTCATAGTCCCTTCCTCTTCCTCATCCTCTGCGTTGATCACCATGGTGCCCAGCTGTGATGGCAACGTGTCATCATGCTCAATCATAGTATTGGCTCCATCACTCATGGTGCTGGCCACTCGTACGGTGCCCATCTCGTCACCAACTGCTCGAACCATTGTGCCAGAATCCATTTCATCCTCCTCCTGCAGGACAAAATTCGCAAATTGGGGCTAATTTGATCAAAGACTGAGTTTTCTGAATTACTATTGCTCATCTTGGTAAAAATATTTCTGTGTTTGACACCTTTTCAGGTTCTAAATTCACCCTGTAGAACTGAAAGTACTCTTTATTTAACCAAAGCAGTTCGTAAATTTCCCACATAAGAGGAGTTGGATCTAATTCTAACGAACACTCTTCCCTTCCCTTTCTTATGTTTACAACACAGATCTAAGAGCTGACATAAGCGCCCTGGAATCTCAGAGTAGTGAGGGAGTTTTAGGTATAAAAGTTACATATTAAGTATGGATCTTACACTCCCAAAAACGGCTTGGGAAAACCAGGTCTCATACCTGAGCATTCTTCTCTCAATATACAAGTAAAATTTAAATACGTTTTAGGAAACACCAGGGAAAGAACAAGCACAGATTCAGCAAGCCTCCAGCAAGTTTTGGTCCAGATCAAGACATGTACTACAAGAGTCTCCAGCTCCAAGCTGATCCAGCATTATCTACTTGTCTACTTACACTTGACAATCATGAACTAACAGGCCTTGATGCCTGAGGCCCACAGCAGTGCCTGCTACTCACTGAGTTCTCTTCATCATCCTGGTCCACTTCCCGCTGCTGAGCTTCTTGGCGTTTCAGTTTCACATCCATGGCTTCATTAATTAAGTCCCTCAGTATTGACACTCCTTTGGCACTCTTGACAAATGGGTGCTTAAACAAGAAAATGGAAACCACTGGAGTGAGTTTATGTAGCAGTAGGTACTTGACAATACTTCCTGAATCCATCAGTGAATCTAATCATTTTCTTTATGCCTTGGACAACAGCTAAACCACACTCGGTTTATAACTCTGAGCAGACTTTGGCCATCTTTTTCAACTTGCTTATTATGACTGTAACTCTAGAGATTCTCAGTGGGGTGGTATTACGCCCTAGAGAAAGTTCTGTAAATGTGTTAACACCCTGATGTCATCATAAAGTCTGGAGGGCACACCTAGCACAAGATGACAGGCAAGAATGCTCGCAATCCTGTGAAGTATAAAACGAACTCTGGCACATTCTGCACATTTTCCAAATGCCTCACAGTATACATTATGCTCTAATAACACTGAAAAAGGTTTTCAAGAGATATACAAAATGTCCACTGATTTGGAAGGCAATTTTGGAGATAAGAACTTAAAATGAAATAAAGACACTGTTCCGAAATCACTACATAATTAACTCATCCCATTTATTCTTTCTATTCAATATACACAAACATTCCCAACTACATATTTAGGTAAAAAGGATGTTACTGCAAAAGTACAATTACTACAAAATTACGAAAACTCATCACAAATGTGTAATAGAGTAGACCCAAATATTTTTCAATCAGCAAAAGCAATTAAAACACAGAGATACAGATAATTTTTTTTGTGGGGTTTTTTGTTTGTTTGTTTTGGTATTGGGAATTGAATCCAGGAGAACTTTATCACTGAGCTACATTACCAAACCTTTTTTCATTTTTTTGTTTTATTTTATGTTTTTGGAACTGGGGATTGAACTCAGGGGCGCTTAACCACTGAGCCACATCCCCAGACCTTTTTCTGTATATTATTTAGAAACAGGGTCTCACTGAGTTGCTTATGGCCTTGTTAAGTTGCTGAGGCTGGCTTTGAATTTGTGGTCCTCCTGTCTTAGCCTCCCAAGCTGCAAGGATTACAGGCATGCACCACTGCTCCCCACAATTTTTTAATATTTTCGAGACAGGGTCTGGCTAAGTTGCTGAGGCTTGCAATCCTCCTGCCTCATTCCTGAGTTGGTGGAATTAAAGGTATGCACCACTGTGCCCACCTAAAATTTTTAATATTAACACTATGCTGTTTTTGTTTTGGGGGTTTACCAGCATAAGTTATTTTCTATGTTATGAAAGACTAATGGAAATTCTTTTGGGAGTTGCCTGGTATTTTGCAAACTACACCTGTTTTCTCTTTACAATCTGCTCTCTGTTCCCATCACCCATGAGAGTGTAAAGGTCTCCAAGGCCTTTCTTTGTAAGTACACCAGAGATTGAAAGGATGCCTTAACATGTGGTGGGATTGCAATACAGAAGATATTTTCCCAAAGAACTCCATTAGTACTCCATCCAGGCAGGAAAAAAAGTTAACAATACTCTTGGAAATAAGACCTTAGTCATTAGCAAGGATATCATATTGCCTTGGGCTTTCTACTTGGAAATTCCTTCTACTTAAAAATTCCTCCCTCTTATCAGATACAAGTCTAGCCTGTTATTAGTCACCATCAGAGGGACATGCTAGTGTCCCTCTCATTCATTTTCCTATGCTTCTTGAATGGAATGGGTTTCTGATCTTATTACTCTTTAAACTTATTCATGATGCTAAATACAAGTACATGTTTTATTACATCCACAAGTTGGGTCAAGCTGAAGTTTTCTATATTGTCATATATAATATTTTATTGTAAATTATTACCTTTATATTACAGAAAATATTGATTCTTTTTAAATTATAGGCATAAATAGATTTTATTGTCTATGAGTTTCATTCCAGAAAAGTAATGAGAGATGTTATAAAGAGGGGGCACTGGGACTGAAATGGTTGAAAACCATTGACTTAACCCAACAATAATAATGAATATTTATCAAGTTCATATCATACTATCTTCAATACATGTAAAGCACTGAAGTAATACACATTATATCAATCACTTCATCTTCACAACATATGAGTCTTTATTCCAATTCTACAGATAAGAAAACTAAGGAGACAGAATAAGTTATTTTCCCAAGGTCACAAAGTATTAAACAGCCAGAATTCAAACCCAAATAGTCTGAGTTCTGAATCTAAGGTCCTAAGCAGGAGGCAATCCCACCCGCCCCTCAAGGCCCAACATGTAAGCTCTCTCTCCAAGGAACCAATCCCATTGTCTCCAGTTCAAAGTGACCTCCTCTTATCCTGAGCTATAACAGCACCCACCACTGATTCCTTGTCAGAAGGACAGCTTGATGGCAGGTGAGCTTTTGGACTCATAATAACTCAGGTCCTACCACTGGCTCTGCTGTGTGCTGGCTGCAAAACTCTAAATGAGTTAACCTAAGATTCCATTTTCTCACCTACAAAACTGAAATCACACCTACCCTTCACAGGGTCTATGTGATGATTAAATGGCATAATACGTGCAAAGTTGACACACAGCAGATGCTCATTCAATGTCAAAGTGCTTTCTCTAATCCCAGAAGCTCTGTACTTTCTTGCATTGTGGTTTTGCTCAATGAATTAAGATTCTTTTTTGACTTTCCTACTCAAATAGATTCAAACCTCCCCAAAGGCAGGGGATATCTCATACTTCTGTTCTATCTCCATGCAGATGGATTAACAGCATTTTCTGGTCTGTATGTAGATGAAATGGAGAGGCAGTCTGACAAGTGACTCATACCTGGAGAAGTTGAGTGGCTGTGGCTCTCTGCTCAGGGCTTTTTACAAGACACTGCTTCACAAAATCTGTGAAGTTATCTGACCACAGCTCTGGCTTTCGGAACGTAGGAGGAGGATTTGTAGGAATCATGAAGATTGCCTAATTTTAAAAAAAGGAGAGAAAAAGAGAAACACTTGGTAAAGTAAAAGTGATTCTCTAATAAAAATATGCCTGGAATTACATTTGCAGTTTGGTAAAATGACTTTTCTCTAACAAGCCCATTCAAAGTCTAAGCATCTCAAAGTACAAAGTATGACCCTTTCCCTCTCCTTCTCTTATGCAGTCTTGTCTCCTAAACCTCACAATATCAATAAAGCTTTTTAGATGCTAACTGCATTATGCTGCTTTTCAAAGTGGAAGGCAACACCTCTGAGTATCCGTATCCTGAAGATAACCTCAATCCCAACAGCTGCCAAATTTCTCTCCTTCGAAGTCACCTCTATCCCTGATGCCCACAGCAAATGCAGTAAGATCATCAACCAGAAGTCTCCAAACCACAGGAGCCATTTACCTCCAAATCAAGCCAAATCAACGTTCTTGGAAGGAAAAAAGGAAAAAAAAAAAAAAAAAAAAAACAAAACCCTTAACAACTGGCTCACTACATTATAGGTAAATTGTATTATTTCAAAATATACAACTAGTATTTATTGAATCTCCAACAAAGGATGAGCCACAGGTTTTATTTATTTATTTTTATGTGGTGCTAAGGACTGAACCCAGTGCCTCACATGTGCTAGGTGAGCGCTCTACCACTGAGCCATGATCCCAGCCTAGAGTCATGGTTTTGGAAAGATAAAACTCTTCGCAATAAACAGCTTTAATTTTTCAAATCTACAAATGTGACCAGTAAATCATCTTCTTTTTCCTTTTTCTGTGCCCCAGTGAAAGAAGTTTATCTTTGGGCACATGAATGCTTTTAAAAATCCTAAGTCTTTTAATGAGAAAACAATAATCTGAGAAGAGGAAGAACTGGAGTTCTTAGGGAGTAGAGAGAGAGCTGTGGAGCCTGAAGGAAGGCAAAGCTGGGGTTTATACCAGTGCTGTGATAGGAGGTTCTTGGGGTAGGTAAAGCCTGGGAATCCCTGAGAGTGTCAATGCTGAGGAGTTTCAGTGGAGATGCAGCACTACAGGCCCTTAACACTCCAAAAGAAGGTGGAGGTTGGAGAGAGCAGAGTCTCCAGATGAAGAGTCCAGGGATCAACAAACTAGAACTTACAAATTCAAACAACTACAGGGGAAAAAAGTCATACACCTCTAGAGGCCAGTCAAGAAAAAGATAACAATGAACAGGTTGGGTGTTAGTGACAGGAGTTCAAAAAAAAGTGTTACAGTAAATGCTGTAATAACTGGTGTCTGATAATTGGTGAGAACAGGAATCATGGAGACTGGCTGAATGGAAAGCTCATATATAAAAATAAAACAATCACTACTCAGCTCCAGCTGGTGTTATCAAGTTAAAATATAGGTTTCTAAACTATTCAAAGCACATATAATTGCACAAATAAAACCAAGCATTTCTTTTCTGTAGGCTATGCCCTGCCAGGGAGCTACCAACACCCAACTTCTGAAATGGAGAGGGGTGAATCACACTTAATGAGTGTCCACAACTAGAGTCAGTGGAAGTGTGTCATTTATAGTGACACTTATCAATTACAAACAATTCATTTTGTATATGGAATCTAATCAATTAAGTCATGGAAATAACCTTCTAAAGATGGTAACTAATCACCCCACTGGTGTTCTGTCCATTTCCTTACCCTCATTGGATGGATATCAGCATATGGGGGCTTTCCTTCAGCCATTTCTATGGCAGTTATTCCCAGAGACCAGATATCTGCCACACAGTTGTATCCAATTTCCTGAATAACTTCTGGAGCCATCCAAAATGGTGTTCCTATCACTGTATTCCGTTTAGCCATGGTGTCCTAAAATAGAAAGCAGAGAAACCAACACCAAGCATAAAACTGAGGAAAAGAGTTTATTTTCCAACAATAAAAATGCCTTGTACTTCAAACACATACAAAAATCACACTCAAAATATGATCAAACAAGTCACAAAAGAAATTTAAATGATCAATGAAGTATTCTCAATTATTAAAATATAAACTAGCAGGAAGCAGGAGTGCATGCCTATAATTCTAGCAGTTCTGGAGGCTGAGGCAGGAAGATCACAAGTTCAAAGTCAGCTGTAGCAACTTAGCAAGGCCCTAAACAACAAGCAAGACCCTCTCTCTAAATAAAAATATAAAAAAGGGCTGGGGATATGGCTCAGTTGGTAGAATGCTTACCTCTGCAAGCATAAGACCCTGGGTCAATCCCCAGCACCACAAACAAACAAACAAACAAACAAAAAACTATATATATATATTTATTTATATATATATAAAAATAAATAAAAGAGCTGGGGATGTGGCTCAATGGTAAAGCACCAGAGTTCAATCCCCAGTACAAATAAATAAATAAATAATATATATATGTATACATATACAAAAACACACACATACATACATATATATGTACATATACATACACACATAAATGATAAAAAAAGTTTTAGTTTGTGGCTTAAGGAATATGTCAATATAGTACAACATAGTATACATTAAAACAACCATTTGTACACTTTCTTAGAAGAGTGTGTCCCTATTGAAAGAGAACCTTCCTACAGTTCTCTTTAGGAAGAGGATTCTGAAACAAAACTAAAGATACAAAAGGATGTCTCATGTTCCTTCTGAAATGCCTGTGACTTAGGTTATATGCCAATTGGGAGCAAGTGATAGAGGCAACACTTTTGAACTGACCTCACTCTGTCAGACCTATATAAAAACTTAACATAGGAACTAAGGAAATGCTTAGTCATTTCCTTAGCTCTGAAACTTCAAATTTGCAGGGGTGTTTTCAAATAGTGGTAGTCAAAGTTGTTTTCATTAGATTATTTCAATTAGAAACAGACACTTGCATAGCTAGAAACATTTTGAACATTAAATATTAAGTGGATATTAAGCCCACTTAGATCTGTATTGCAGAACATAAGTACAATAGTAGAACAACAGAAAATATTAAGTTCAGAAAGAAACAGTGGCACATACACCTACAGAAACATATATATACAACACAATCTAGTATGCTTGTCATATACATTATATTAAAATGCCATTTCAAATCATCAAACGGTGAATTAAGCAAAAACAAAAATCTGACTTGTCATTTAAACACCTACCTTACACTTTCACCAAACTAAGTTCAAATAGGTTGAAATTTTCAATATTAAAAAAACAAAGCTCAGACCAGGTACAGTGGCACACACCTCTAACACCAGGTACTCAGGAAGCTGAGGGAGAGGATTGCAAGTTTGAGATCACCCTTAGCAACTTAGTAAGACCTTGTCTCAAAATAAAGAAATAAAAATAAAAAGAACTTGGGGCATAGCTCAGTGATAGAAAACTCCTGGGTTCAATCCCCAGGACCACAACAAATAAGTAAGTAAATGTATAGATGAATGGTTATATAATGTTGGAGCAAAAAAGAACTTTTTAAGTACAAAGACAAAAACAGAAAGTCTAAGATAAAAGTAGATGAATTTTTCTATATAAAATCTAGAAACTGGGGCTGGGGCTGTAGCTCAGTGGTAGAACACTTGCCTCACATGTAAGAGGCGCTGGGTTCAATCCTCAGCATCACATAATAATTAATAAATAAATAAATAAATAAATAAATAAAGTATTGTGTCCATCTACAACTAATAATATTTTTTTAAAAAATCTAGGAACTTCTATATTTAAAAAAATTGTATTACCCTTGACTTCCTGAATATGGTTTATTGTGCTTATTAACATGATGCTCTCTAGTTACATCCATTTTCCTGCAAATGACATAACCTCATTCTTCTTTATGGTTGAATAAAACTCTATTGTGTGTATATACCACATTTTCTTTACCCATTCATCCGTTGATAGACACCTAGGCTGGTTCCATAACTTAGCTATTGTGAATTATGCTGCTATAAATAGTATGCTGACTTTAATTCTTTAGGATAAATACTGAAGAATGGTATAGTTGGATCATATCGTGGTTCTATTCCTAGTCTTTTAAGGAACCTCCATACTGATTCCCATAGTGGTCATACTAATTTACATTGGGAAGTTAGAGAGGAAAAAAAAAAAAAAGGGATCTCATGAGAAGGGAGACCAGTAGGGTAGAGGAGGGAAACTGGGGGGAAGGGAAGATGAAAGGGAAAGGGGAGGTACTAGAAAGTGAAATGATCAAATAATGTTATGTGCATGTATGACTGTCACAATAATTACACTATTATGTATAATTATAACTATCAATTTTAAAAAGGAGGAAAAAAACCCATAGTCAAAATTAAGACAGCAACAAAGAAAATATATTTCAACATATACAAGAAAAGGTTAATAATTTCAACAATTTTTTTTTAGTTTTGGTTATCTTTTTTTAATAAATAGATTTTTCAAAAGATCTAACAATGAGAAAAATTGACAAATAAAATGAACAGTTCATTTATAAGTGAATAATTATAAAAGATCAATAATGAAATATAAAAATAATTGCTTTGAAAATAAGATAGATGTAAATTTATTGTCCATCCAATATTAGCAAACACTAGGGAAAGGGGCACATTTATAAATAGCAGTTGGCTGTCAGGTGTGGTGGCAAATGATGTAATCTCAGAGACTCAGGAGGCTGAGGCAGGAGGATTGCAATTTCGAAGCAAGTCTCAGCAACTCAATGAGGCCCTAAGCAACTTAGCAAGATCTATCTCAAAATAAAATACAAAAAGGGGCTCAGGATGTGCCTCAATGGTCAAGTACCCCTAGGTTGAATCCCTGGTATCGACACCCACAAAAAAGAAGGTGTTTGTAATTAGCAGTTGGGAGCTGAAACTGCTCCCTTCTAAAAGCACTTTGACAATATGCATCAAAAGGCTTAGAATTTCACATATCTCCTGACCAATTTCACTGTAAAAGAAATTGTCCTAAGAATATACTTAAGGAAATGCTGAAAACTTTAGTTGCAAGGATGTTTATCACAGATTTTGATTTCTGGGTAACAATGACAGATTGTACAAACATATCATTTTCACTCCCACCCAAAACTCACTCAAAAAAGACATTAAGAGGATATTATTTTTAAAGGAATGAATCCACAAGAACCAAAAAAAGAAAAAAAAGAAAAGAAAAATAAAGAAAAAGAAAAAAAATCACAGCCATAGAATTTTGTAAGCTGGAAAGCAGACGGCTGAGTGGTAACTATCTGAACAGACTATTAAATGGAATCTTCAGGCTTGCCCACCCTGGCTTTGGCTTTAGGCTGGAGGTCTATTCTTTAGAGACAAGAACAGGACTTCCAGACAGTAGAGAGTGTGAGTAAATAGTGAAGTAGGAACATTAACTTAGCTTTTGTATGCTAAATGCTACACAATCCCCACCAACACTTCTCAGAAGGCTGCCTACAGACTCCAGATAAGAGACCAGTCAGAGGTACCTAAATTTAGCACTGCAAGTTTCCCAACAGCCCAGTCTGATCATCTTGATCCATCACTAAAATAAAGTGAGACAAAAAGAAGTCATGCTTTTCTTTAGAAAAGCAACACATACACTCATTATAAATGAAAACAAAACAAAACAGGAAGTAACAAAGTTCAGCAAGATTGTAGGACATGATATACAAAAATCAATTGTATTCCTATACACTAGCAGTGAACAAAATAAAACATTCCATTTAAAACAGCATCAAAAAGAATAAATCACTTAGGAATGACTTTAATCAGGTCAGTGCAATTCTTATGCACTATAAATTTTAAAACACTGCTGAAGGAACTAAAGAAGATCAAGTGGGCTAGAGGTATATCCAGTGGCAAAGTATGCGCTTAGCATGTGCAATGCCCTGGGTTCAATCCTCGGCACCAAAAACCCAAAAAACAAAAAACAACGGAATAAATTTTTGTGACCTTGCATTAGCTAATGATTTCTTAGATATGACACCAGAAGCACAAGCCAACAAAAGGAAAAAGAAACTGGATATCACCTAAACTTTAAAATTTGTTTCAAAGGATATCATCAAGACTGAGAAAAGACAACCCAGAGAATAGGAGAAGATATCTGCAAATCATGTACCTGAGAAGGGATTTATATCTAAAATATAAGAATTCTTACAACTCAACAATAAAAAGACAACCCAATTAAAAATCAGAAAAGGATTTGACAGCTATTTCCCCCAAAAAGATATACAAATGTTCAATAAGCACAAGAAAAAACACTGAGTCATTACTAAAATGCAAATCACAACCACAATGGGATACTACCTATAACCCCTAGGATGATTACAATTAAAAAGACAGAAATAAAAAGTGTTGAAGATGTGGAAAAATTGGAACTTTCATATAGCAGCAGCAGGGATGTAGAATGGTAAACTACTTTGAAAAACAGCTTGGCAATTTTTTTCTTTTCTTTTTTTGGGGGGGGGGGGGGGGGGGGGGTGGGGGGGGTGGTACCAGGATTGAACTCAGGGGCACTTGACCACCGAGCCACATCCCCAGACCTATTTTGTATTTTATTGAGAGAAGGGGTTTCACTGAGGTGCTTAGCACATCACCATTGCTAAGGCTGGCTTTGAACTTGAGATCCTCCTGCCTCAGCCTCCCAAGCTAGTGGGATTACAGGTATGTACCACTGCACCAGGCTCCAGCAATTTCTTGAAAAGTTAACCATAGAGTTACCATATGACACAACAACTTTGTGTCTCATATAAAAACAGGTTCACACAAATTGCATAGCAGCATAATTCACAATAGCCACAAAGTATAAATGAACAAAATGTTCAACTAATGAACAGATAAACGAAACATGGTATTGCTATACAATGGAATATTATTCACCTATCAAAAGGAATGAATGCCACATGCTAATCCCACTGATAAACCCTGAAATATAATGCTAAAGCAAAGAAGTAAAAAATGAAGGTTACATATTGTAAGATATTTATATGTGTGTGTGTATATGAAATGATTGGAATAGGCACATCATAAAGACAAAGTAGACTAGTGGTTGCAGGACTGGGGGAGAGGTGAATGGGGAATGACTACTACAGGGGAGTTTATTTTGGGCATGATAAAAATGTTCTGGAATTACAGTGGTTACAGCTGCACAATGCGGTGAGCATACTAAAGAGTGACTGTGCATATGAGAAGGGTATGTGTGTAATTCGCCAAGACAGGCATTATAGCAATAAGAATGTTGTAAGTAATTTTTGAGTAATCAACCGATTACTAAAAGTATTACTAAATCTATGTCCATAATTTTAATATTATCTTTTCATACAACACCAGAATATATTTTTCAATTTAGTTTCCTTATTAAGGTTGTAGCTTTTCTAATATTATTTGATACGGTTTACTTGTATATTTAAAACATCTGAAGGGATCACAAATCATCATATTGATAGCATCTGATTTAAGACATCAAAGCAATTCTATGCTTCCGCAATACCTGTCGAAGACTCCCTAACATATCGTAGACAGATTTAAAATTTTAAAAAATTTAATCTATATATAATGCCAAATTCTAAACTAATACTTTCTCTATGCACAAACACACAAAAACATTCAATATACATATTCACTCTATCACCCAAGAAAACCACTTGTATATAGTTTATATACAACAATGTTACAAATTTTAGCATAAGCTTGTCTAAAACTATTTCTATTTTCTACACAAACTTTCATATGTGCTTGGGTATTTCACAAAATCAGATATTTCTAGGCTTCCTGTTTTGAATATTTTTTTTTCCTTTTTTCACTGTCATGCACTGATGAGGTGAGAAGAGAAAGAGGAGGTGATCCTGGAACCAAATGAGAGTGTTTTCAGTACAAGTAACTGTCAAATATTGCGTGGAAGGTGAACAAGATAATGTTATACCTTATTCAAGGAAAACAATTTGAATTTAATTTTTCTTCCTTTTAAAAATGTGCTGATGTAAGGGTTAGGATTGTGGCTCAGTGGTAGAGAATTTGCCTAGCACATGTGAGGCACTGGGTTTGATCCTCATCACCACATAAAAAATAAATAAATAAAATAAAGGTATTGTGTCCATCTAAAACTAAGAAAAAAAAAAGTGCTGATGTAGCTCAAAAAATTTAAATTAACTTTCCATCATTTCTTGTGTAATTTTTATTTTTCTAAGAGTTAAAACAACATTAACTATGTGACTTAAATCCCCAAGAAAGGATCTAAAATAACTTATTGGCTCTTTTGAATCTATTTGTAGATTCTATGACTTTTTACTAACACAATCTTTATTCTTCTGGCACTGGGGACTGAGCCTGAGGCCCACATGCTAGCCAAGCCTCCACCACCAAACTGCAGCCCAGACCCGCCTTTTTCCCATTTTATGGAACCCCCTCCTCTTTTTCCATTTTCTTCAAAATTAATGATCCTCCTGCTCCAGCCTTCCTCAGCCTCCTGAACAGCCGGGACTAGAGGCAGGCACCACTGTGCCTGGCAAGTCATTTTTTTGCGGTTGTTGTTTGTTTGTTTGTTGTTTTTAATGAATAAAAGGAATTGCTTCCTCAGGACAGGGCTGAAAGTATCAGAACAAGTAACATTTTTACTTACTGTAAGTTGACCTGCTACTCCAAAATCTGCCAGTTTTGCATGTCCTTCTGTATTGAGCAAAATATTTCCTGCCTTGATATCTCGGTGTATTTTTCTCATAAAATGAAGGTATTCTAGTCCCTTAAGTGTTGATTGTAATATTGTAGCTATTTCATCTTCTGTCAGCTGAAAAAGGAACAAGAAGTTCAAATTTCATCTATTTACATTATTCATCAGAAAAAGGAAAAAAAAAAGAGTTAGATTTAAATTCCTTTCCTTGACTATAAACTAAGATCTTATAATGCCATCTACACGCTGGCCCCTCCCCAAGTCATGGTTCTGACAAGATCCCTTCCCAAACAGCAGATTCATATACTCCCTACAACATTTAACTCAAAAGCTTTCAAACATCATAAGCAGAACATGTCAAAATCAAATTTATTACTTCCACCTCCATCCAACCCTTCTCCTTCCTACCCACTCAGCCTCCTCTACTTTTCCCCCAGTGCTCCCTCTCTCAGTAAAAGGTAACTACATTCTTTCAGTTGCTCCAGCCAAAAAATTGAGGTCATCCTTCATTCTCTATCTTCAAAATCTATCCAAATATTTCCTTGATAACCACCATGATCCAAATCACCATCATGATCTGCCTGAGCTGTTCTAACAACCTCTTAACTAGTTTCACTGCTTCTGCCCTTGACCCTCTCTCTGTACCTTTCACACAGCAGCCATAACAAACCTTCTAAAATGTAAGCCAGATCTGCTCAAAACCTACCAGTGGCTTCCTAAGTCTCTCAAAATAAAAGCCAATATAAGAGCTGCTGGGCATGGTGGTGCACGCATATAATCCCAGCTATTTGAGAAGCTGAAGCAGAAGGACCTCGAGTTTGAGACCAGCCCGGGCGACTTAGCAAGACTGTCTCAACATAAAAATTTAAAAAGGGCTGGGACATAGCTCAGGGATACAGCACTTGCCTTGCTGGCATGATTGAGGCCATGCGTTTAATCTCCACTAGTACAAAAACAAAACAAAATGAAAATCTGCTGGTTTCACCAAGGTCTGAAATAATCGGGTTCCCACCTGCCTATCCAACTTCATCTTCTACTACTTTCACCTTGCTCATTCTGCCCCAACCATGCAGTCTACTTCGGTGTTCCTTGAACACTCCAAGCACGCTTCTCCTTCTGGGCCTTTTACCTGCATGTTCTCTCTGTCTATAATGCTCTTCATTCAAACATCATACTGTTTGCTTTCTTGCTCCACCTCATAAAAAAAAAAAAAGGCAGAGAGACCTTCCCAACTCCACCTTATCAGAGCAGCATATCACCATCTGACATATTATGCATTATTTACATACCTATTTGTATGATGTCTTCCCTATTCAAAAATAAGTCTTTGATTTGTTTACTTTTGTCACCTGGCACATGGTGCTAAGAAAATAATTGCCAGATGATGATGGCTCAAAGAAATCAAGAATGCTGGAGACTGGCATAGAATATCTGATTAGACCAATGCTGACTTTGTGCAGATCTAACCCAAGTCCTAAACAAACTCAATGTATCAACAAACTCTTACATGGTTCACCTTCAACAAGCAGCTCACATATAAAAGGGAGTGTGCAATGGTGCCAAATGTGTAGAATACAGGAAAGACCTAGACTTTACTCTTGACTATACTTTCTAGCTTAAGGTGATTTAAGCAAGTTCTTGAATTTCTCTCAATCTCAATTTCTCAATATACAAAATAGGAATATCACCTTTAAGAGAGTCATAAAAATCAAGTTATATGCTTGCCTAGCAAATACAAGGACTTGTTCAATCCCCAGCACCAACACACACACAAAAATCAAATGGTTTTACTATACACCATGATTAATCATGGCTTAATGCTTACTAATCAATCAACAATTATTTAACAATCACCTACGGTGAACCAGGCACTATGCTAAGAGTATTAAAAACTGGCAATCATGTCTAAGTGTTTAATGCTAAGTGCTGCTTTTTTAAACTCATTAAATCCTTATAACAACTGAGATAGAGGTACTATTATCGTCATCATCATTTTATAAAAATGAAGTTAAGGCACGGACAAGTCAAGCAATTTAACTTAAATAATTTAAGGCCACGATGCTATAAATGATAGTTTTCATGAAAGTTCAAACAAACACTATTAGCAAGGTAACAGGCTAGAATTTAGCATATGAAGAGAACAAATCTCACAGCTCAAATTATTCTTTATTCTAACCTGCTCAGCCAATTAAAGTGGCACTGCCCAAAGAAGTATAATGGAAGTCACAAATATTATGTTTATAGTATAGCAGCATTTAAAGAAAAGAAACCACTAAAATTAATTTTCACAATATATTTTATTTAACCATATGTATCCAAAATATTATCATTCTACTATGTGATCAATATAACTTTTTTGGGTAATCATTTTTCAAACTCTGGTGCATATTTTATACTTAAAGCATCTTAATTTCAGACCAGCCACATTTCAAGTCCTCAATAACCATACCTAGCTAGTGACTATACTGCTGTACATTGCAGAATTATAACATTTGGTAAAATAATGGGTAATAATAAAAATTATTATAATTAAAATAATTATAATTTAAAATTGCATTTAATAGTTAAAATTATAAATGAACTAATATTAAGATCTCAATAAATACCAAAAGGACCATCAAAATTAATTTTGAGTTGTTTTAAAATACCTGAAACAAAACAACTTCATGTTGCACATAAGCAGCTCTGGATCCCATTTTCTAAATCAATAAATTATTCAAGCTTTGGAATTTCCTTAAATATCTTTTATGTTTAGATAATCTGCCTAGCTAAATTTTTATTATTTTTATTTATTTGCTTATTTATTTTGTGGTCCTGGAGATCAAACCCAGGGGCACTTTAACACTGACATCCCCAGCTTTTTTTCTTTCTTCTTTTGAGACAGGGTCTCAACTAAGTTGCTGAGGCTGTCCTCAAACTTGTCATTCTCCTGCCTCAGTCACCCTAGTTGCTGGTATTACAGGTATGCACCACCATACCTAGCTTATTCCTAGCTAAAAATCTTGCTACTTGACTAAGAAAACATCATCAACGCTGAATAGCATAAATTAAGAAAAGGAGATAGTGGTATGGATAACCCAAAATTTAGGACTGAGTTTCAAAGTAGCCCTCACCTTATAAATTATATAGCAACACACAATTTACAAATACTTTTATATACTTAATTTTCACAACTATGCAAATATTTAATATGGTTATCATTATTCCTATTTTTGTATCAAGACCAAAAACCACACAAACCCAGAAGGCTAAAATTCCCCTGCTTCTACTCCTAACAACTCAATCTATACAGAAACCAAGTTATCTTTTAAAAATGCAAATCATCTACAGTTTCTGCTTTGCCTATTTCCTTCTAACACACAAACATGATAAACCCATCCCAGCCTCAGGGTCTTTGCGCTGGACATTCTCCACCTGCATTTCAGGTGTTTCTTCTTGTCTACTTTAAACGTTACCTCTTCTGAATGACTTTCTCAACCACCACTGCACTACTGCAACCCACCAGGCACTCTCTATCACATGACCACCTCTTCATCCTCATTTATCTTCTTCATAGCGTTTATCACTATCTAACAAAATACTGTTTCTAATTCCCCAGTGATTTGCTTTTGGTGTCCTACTAGAAAGTGCACTAACATGAGAGCAGGGTTGTCTGTTTTATTTACTGCTTTACTAAAAGCCTAAAGCAGTGTTCTAAAAATATTGACTGAATGAATAAACAGTTTAAGCGACTGAAACAGAACATAACCCCATGACTCTTAGGTCTTGTTCCAGCAATCACATAATGGCAAATAATTTTCCATAATGACATTATTCTCTGATTAATATTAAATAGAAATTAATCTAAGAATATGTTGAGTAGGAGAAGAAACCCAAATCCAAAATTGAAACTCAAAATTCATTCCATAACCAGGATTTGAGAGTCCTATTTCCCACAGTAAAAAATAAAGCACGTTAAAAATCACTAGATTGTGTTGATGTTAAAACGTAGAATATAATAAGAGTTAAGGGGGAAAACACCATAGAAAAGGTGAAGCGTGATAGTCATCTCTCTAGATATGGTTGTAGTAAAAAACAGCACATGAACAAAAGGCAAGAGAAAGGATGGCACAAGAAGACTGGCTCAGCATCATTCACCCAGAAAGTAAACTTACCGTTTTATTTCGTAATCGAATGATATCAGATACAGAACCAGCACCACAGTACTCCATAACAATCCACAAGTCTGTGTTCTTAAAATAACTGCCATAATATTTGACTACATGAGGGCTACAGAGAGACACAATACAAATTAGTGGAATGACCTTCAAACATTTAATTCATTCTGTTAAATATAGGAAAACTAATTTCCATCTCAAAAGATCAATTATTTCTAGTTAAGGCTAAAATGAGCACTCTCCTGATTAACAATATAAGAGGGGCTAGCTTTCTAAAAGGTAATAAATAACAGAAGTATAAAAAGTGGCGGGAACTTTAACAAGCATTTCTAAGTTTACAATTTATCTTCAAAAAAAAAATACATGTTCAAAAAGAAATAGTTACCAACACAGAATTGTTAATAGAAGTGAAAATTTAGATACCATTTAAATGTCCATCCAACATTAGAGAATTTAATACATTTAATAAATAATGATAAATCTATACAATGAACAACATGAATTCATGAAGAATGTTCTAAAGGAATATTTGATAATGTAAGAAGATACCCTAGTTACCAAAAATAAATAAATGCAGGCTATAAAAACAATAAGCACCGTAAAACCCCCAAAAGACACAAGGATATATATATATCAAGGAGTATTTCACAATGATGATTTCTCCAAAAGAAAGTGATTTTTTTCTTTTAGGTATTGGGGATTGAACCCAGGGCACTGTACTACTGAGCCACATCCCCTGTCCTTTTTATTTTTTTTTTATTTGGAGACAAGGTTTCACTCAGTTGCTGAGGCTGGCTTTGAACATACAATCCTCCTGCCTCAGCCTCCTGAGCCACTGGATTTACAGGCATGTACCATCATGTCTGGCTAGGAAAACTGACTGTATTTCCTTCTTTTCATTTGCATTTTTCTAAGAAGTCATGTATACTTTGTGATAACAAAATATCATACTATATTATGAAATAAATATTCAGGATCAAATCTGGAATTATAGGTCTCAAGCTTAAAGAGAGATACCAAACAAGAACTTTCAGAGAGAAATCAAAAGTCCCAGTAAAATGAAATAATCTGCCCTCTGATTGACTAGATTGTTATCAGGGCCAAATAAAACTGAAGAAAACCCAAAGATACTAAAACTAACTTGGCCTTATTAACTATTAGAATTTCAAATGTTTGCTCCTTCAACCTTGAGAAATATGCCAACAAAGACAGGAGGGAAAACACACACACACACACACACACACACACACACACACACACAATGAATACTATGAAGAAATGGGTGACCAAGTCTCTAAAGTTCAGATCCCCACTTGTACTCTCCCTTCTCTCAACTCTATAGCATTTACTGCCTCTATGAGGTACTTACTATTGGCAGTATGGTCTACAGAGTCTGGTACTGTCCACTAGATTTCCCTGCACACATACATGCTGACTTGTCCAATTAGTCTATAAACTCTAGGACTGGGCCCAGTCTGTATTCCTTACAGTGCTTACACAGAGTACGATCTTCAAAACATCTTTTCTTTAATTAGGAACATTTCTATACTCTATTTGAACAAAGTCCCAATTTGACAACTGGAAAGAGTTCCCATAATGATCTTTTTTTTTTTTTTTAATATTTTTAGTTGTAGATGGGCATAATACCTTTATTTTATTTATTTATTATGTGGTGCTGAGGATCAAACCCAGTGCCTCACACATGCTAGGTAAGCACTCTACCACTAAGCTACAACCCCAGCTCCCCAATAATGGATCTTATAGAGGAGGAAAAGAAAAACAGCTAACTCAATCTGGCCAATCCAATCAAGAAAAATGGGGGTTTTATCAAGTAGACAGTAACCACAAAAATAGAAAAAAAAACAGAGCAGGGAAGGGAGAAGAGAAATGTTCAGTCTAATGTTGAAACTTAGAAAATAGGAGGTACTAAGCTGATCTGACTATAAAGAATGAATGTAGGGGCTGGGAATATAGCTCAGCTGGTAGAGTGCCTGCCTTGCAAGCACAAGGCCCTGGTTTCAATCCCCAGCACCGCAAAAAAAAAAAAAAAAGAATGAATGTAGCCTCAAGTTCAAAATATTTTCAACCCCTACTTCCACCTCCCTGTAGCTAGCACTGTCCTTAACTTTGTTTCTCTCTGATCTAAACAGTGCTAGGGAAGGCTGCTCCATCACAGCAATGAACTCACGTTGTCATGGAATTTCAGAGCAAACCACATGCTTTTCTGCGGTTACCTTTTAGCCTGACTTCCTGCTTACAACATTTGACAAATCTTAGTTCCTCAAAAATAAAATACTTAACTACTCTCAGCTTGAAAAAAATTTTTAATGTGAAGGAATAGTAATACATAAATAAGTATTCTCTTTTTATAGGCAAATCTAATAGTCTATGGCTTCTAGAACTAAAAATCATCTGAATTGTCTTGTCTTAGCTGTCTCTGTAGAAACACTCTCTCAATAGGAAGTACAAGAGATCATTATCAAAACAAAACAAGAAAAAACCAGCACCACCTTCTGTCTCTTCTTCCTGGTTTCTAAATGGGCTCTCTAAAGGAGGAATAAAATGCAAAAACAGAAACAATAATTTATCAGGAAAACAAAACTTTTTCCATCATATTTCTTTCTAAAAAAGAACGTACCCAGTGACTTTATTGACCCCTCCCTTCTACAAAAATATCTAAGTAAAGGAGTCTCTAGGTGTCAAACTCTAAATACAATCACAGCAAATCCAAAACCATGGTCTCTTCAAAAGAGCCCCATGTGTCTTTACCTGTCACATTGCTGCATTATAGAAATTTCTTTGATAATCTCCTGCAGGTCTGATTCCACAGGAACTTGTTTAATAGCAACAATCTGACCAGTCTCTTTGTGGATAGCTTTGTATACACTGCCATAGGACCTAAAATTGGGGGAAGGAAAACATTTACAAAATCAAAAGCAAGTCAAGAGATAAGAAGTGGCACAATACAACCAACTCACAATTCTATTTATCTGTGTCTAATACATGCATATTTAGTCACATTTGCAAAATTGAGATAAAGTACTTTGGGGAACAAATGGCACTTAAAAATGTCATTTCTAAATTTATGAATTACAAAATAATAATAGCTTCCATGTACTGCATGCCTGATGGCTCCTAGAAACTGTGTGCATATTTCAGTGTATCCTTATTTTTAAAAAAAATGAGTAAGAGGTGATCATTCTGACTTTAAAAGTAAATTAGAAAAGGTTCAGAGAAGTTACATGCTTTATCAAGATTACACAAGTAATAAATAAGTGATTGGTTCAGGATTTGAACTCAGGTGTCTGAATACAATATTTGTTTTCTCTCCACGTCTACACTGGAACACAGTATCAAAGTATTTGTTTCCTTACATTCACTCTGAGTTCCACAAACTTTTGGTCCTTGTTTCCCTCACTTGCAATAATGCTTAAAATATTATGAAAACTAATTAAAATCTAATCTTTTTTGAAAAAAAAATCAAGACAACAGTGCCACCTAATATGTCAAACTAGAAGAACACTCTAGCTGCCAAAAAGATGCTCAAGAATAATTTCAATGTCAAAGTAACACAAAAATTTTTTTAAAAAATTCTAAGATGAGCAAATAAAAAATTCCATCAGAATTCTTGTATTTATAAAACTACTATGATGATGCTTAAATAGGGCATCAAATACCCTTTCACTGCAGAGACGTTACTGCTGACCTGTATGAAAGACTCAACCACAGACTCCTCTTTGCTAAAGCAAACCTTGATTTGTAGGATGGCAATGTACTTGGTCCCAGAGGATTAATCACACTAGCCAAGCAAGTCACAGTATTCCTTTTCCCTTATGCCAGTCACTGAACCAGCAGCAAGCATATGACCTAGTTCTGGCCCAATGACATTTGACTGGAATTCTGCTGAAGAGTTTCTGGTAAAGATTTTCTTTCCAGGTAAGAGACAAGCACACAAGAAGGCCCATTTCCACCTGCAACTTCCCTTCTTGCTTTGGTTATTGTCCTGTAAAGATGATGCTTGAAACAAACATAACCATGTTCAGACTACAGTTGCCCAAACACCAAACCATTATTGAGTCAATTAATCATTTCAGGAATCTCTTACCCCTAAATTTATTCTTTAGTTATTAAATGTCTTTATAGGTTACCCCCTGTTAACTAAGTATTCTGTTATTTCCATCCAAAGGTATTCCTGATACACTAGATCCCACATATCTGAAAATGTATTTCCACTTTACTCAGGAATGATAGTTTGGTTGGATGCAGAATAATTATTTTCTCTCTCTCTCTCCCTCCCTCCCTCCCTTCCTCCCTCCCTTAAGAGGAGGAAAAATTTATTTGGAGCTCAGTGTGGTGGTGCACACCTGTAATCCCAGGGACTCAGGAGGCTGAAATAGGAAGATAGGAGGATCACAGGTTGAGGCCAGCCTCAGCAACTTAGTGAGGCCCTAAGCAACTTAGCAAGACCCTGTCGCAAAATAAAAAATAAAAAGGGCTGGGATGTAGCTTAGTGATTAAGTGCTCCTGGGTTCAATTTTAGTACCAAAAAATCAGGGGTTCATAGTTTCAGAGATTCAGTTCATGGTCAGCTGACTTCAGAGCTCTGAGCTAAAGGCAAGGCAGAACATCAAGGTGAAAGAGCATGTCAAAGGAGAACAGCTCAGGATATGGCAACCAGGAAACAGAAATGACAGTTCTTATTTTTCCTTCCTCTTATTATAGTAGATTCTTTTCTATTCCTGGTTTTTTATATTGATATACAAAAGATATATTTAAATGTTTTTATAATTAGGATAAATATTTAAGAGAATTAGTTTCATTCATTATTTTTAAAATATTAGAAATGGAGAGATCTTTGCATGCACTCACTTAGCAATCATGACCAGAACAATCTCCACACTTTCCCTCTGTGCTATCTTTTTTCCCCCTCCCTTCCTTCCTTCGTTTGTTCCTCCTTCCTTCCCTCCTTTCTTTCCTCAGTACTGGGGATTGAATTCAGGAGTGTTCTATCTCTGAGTTACTGCCCAGACCATTTTGTATTTTATTTTGAGACACAGTCTTGTTAAGTAGCACTGGCCTCCATCTTGGGATCCTTCTGCCTCAGCCTCCTGAGTACCTAGGCATGGTCCCCTATATTATCTTGATGACAAACAAAACTCCAATATCTCACATGAACAATTAACAGTCATGATTCCACAGTAATCTGAAGAAATGTTAGAGCTAGGCCCTGTAATCCCAGTCATTTGGGAAGCTGAGGCAGGAAGATCATCAGTTCAAAGCTATCCTCAGCAATTTAGTCAGGCCCTAAGCAAATCAGCAAGACCCTGTCTCAAAATAACAAATTAAAAAGGCCAAGGATATGGCTCAGTGGTCAAGCACCCCTGGGCTGGAAGGAAGGAAGGAAGGAAGGAAGGAGGAAGGGAGGGAAGAGGAAAGAAGGAAAGAAGGAAAGAAAGAAAGAAAGA
>JAJEJO010001254.1:303678-402706 GCA_020662805.1 Glaucomys volans
GTTCACAATCCATTCATTTTCTAGAAAAATTTAAGGATGGCATGGCATTTTGTGTTTACAAAAGTACAGTTAAGGTCTTCCTTCAGGGTCTTGCTATGTCAATAAAGCTTGCTGAGGTTCACTGATTCTAGGTGACAGAAATCCAAGTATCTACAGTGTCATTTAAAAGAGCAACAAGGAGCTAGGAGGTAGCACATGCCTGTAATCCCGGAGACTCAGGAGGCTGAGGCAGGAGGATCACAAGTTCAAAACTAGCCTCAGCAACTTAGTGAGGACCTAAGCAACTCAGCAAGCTCCTGTATCAAAATAAAAACATTTTTAAAGGTTGCAGATGTGACTCAGTAGTAAAGCACCCCTGGGTTCAAGTTCTAGTACCAAAAAAAAGTTAAATAAGAATTTAAAAAAAGAGCAAGAAGGTGGGCTGAGGATATAACTCAGTGGTAAAGTACTTTTGCCAACCATGTTTAAGGCCCTAGGTTCACTCCCCAGTAGTGCAGTAAGGTGCAGCATGAAAAAAATCCCAGAACTTTATTGTTTTTCTCTATTGGAATACTATTGCAGGGAAATTTCTGATTTCCTTGCTGAAGATATCCATAAATCTAAAGTATGATATTAAAAGTAATAATTTAGTTCATTCCTATATTATATTCTGTATTATGGCTTTCTTTTGACATTCCTCAACCCAATCAACTCAGAATCACCAGTAAAAATACCTAAATATACTTTAAGACTGAAAAAAAATTTGGGAGGGGTGAGGGTTAACCAGAGATTGAACAAGCACTATATTTAGTTCTTTATCCCTCGTATTTCATATAACACTTGCCATGACTATGAAGGAAACACTATTATTATCCCCACTTTATAGATGAGGACTGTGAGGCTCCAAAACATTAAGCTCACTTGTTTATTACAACTAGTAAGTAGTACAGCAAGGATTTTAACACAAGTTGGTGTGACTTCAGAGTCTATGCTCTTATTCCTATAACATACTTTTCTTAAAAATGAAAGTTAGTAAGCCAAATATGCCTTCCATTTATTATCTTATTTTAATTGGAACCTAAAAGCAATATTAGATTAAAGGATCATGGACTCACTGCCTTCAAGCAACCAGTAAGGATGTCAAGCTGACTAAAAACGACAGGTGACAGATGTGGAGGGACTGCCACTTCCCCATACCTTTAAAATGCCAGTCAACTGGCAGTCTTCAGAGTCATCTTGGACGTGTCTTTTGACAGCACAGCTGTTGTCATCTTTTATTTCCCTCTCTGCTTGATTTTTGCCAAATGCCAAAAGAGTATTTTTCCAACTTACCAAAAATCAAAGACTAATGTTTTTTACAAAGAGGTAATCCATGAAAAACTATTCCATGTAATCCAAAATTGGACTTAATATTTTACAGATTATGTTAGGCATAAGTAACACTAAACCTAAAAACTAATGTGTAACAATATAGTCAGGTTGAGGATACAGCTCAGTGGTAGAGTGCCTGCCTAGCATGTGTGATGTCCTGGGATAAATACCCAGTACTTCCAAGATAAATAAATATATACATACATACATACATAAAAGTTAAAGTCAGGTCTTCTCTTGAACCAGCAGTACTAAGGATTAAAAATTCTCTCTCACACACACACACATATGCATAAACTATCTTTAAAAGATACATAAGAGGGGCTGGGGATATAGCTCAGTTGGTAGAGCGCTTGCCTCGAAAGCACAGGCCCTGGGTTCAATCCCCAGCACCACAAAAAAAAAAAAGATACAAAAGAAACTGCTACAATGGTGTGCTTCTGGGTGGCTGAGAGCAACAGAGGGAAGATTTTTTTATTGTATACATTTTTATACTGTGTGAATTTTAAATCATATTAATTTACTACTTATTCAAAAGTTAACAATAAAAACTTAAGAAAAGGTGCTCCTGATATTTTAATGTCTTTGTTGTTAAAGAAATATATAAGATTAAATTAAAAGGGTATGCAAAAGTTTGTTACTGGGCACTGAACCCAGGGCACTCGACCACTGAGCCACAGCCCCAGTCCTATTTTGTACTTTATTTACAGACAGGGTCTCACTGAGTTGCTGAGGGCCTCACTGAGTTGCTTAGGGCCTCACTGAGTTGCTTAGGGCCTCGCTAAGTTGCTGAGGCTGGCTTTGAACTCGCGATCCTCCTGCCTTAGCCTCCCCCTCCCAAGTGCTGGGATTACAGGAGTGCGCCACCATGCTCGGCGTAAAAGTATTTTTAAAAGTGTAACATAACTCTTACTGTATCATAAAAGTCAATAATGGCCACTGTCAATTATTAAATATAATTTCAGCAATATTTTATAAACTCGTTCACAAGTCTATATCCCAAAAAGTCTACTGGTTCCCAAACTGGGATTATGAATTACCTAGGAAAGTGTAAAGGTAATGACCATCTTTGATTTATTTACTATATTTCACAAATCTGCAATAACTAAAACACTGAATTTCATTGTTTTTACTGAAACCACACTTACTGCATATTAATCAGAAGCCATGAGCAGCAAATAAACATACATGTCTGATTTTTAAAACTTCTAGTGAATTTTAATCTAATTAGTGCTACCTGTTAACTAGGTAAAATAATACAAACCCCAGATTCTGGAAGAAAAAAAATATAATAGATATCCTTGATACTAAAGACTGGGAATCATTAAATCTTTCTATAATGGTGATTAAAGTGAGGAAGGGCCCTCTGAGCAGTAAATTTACTATCTGCCCCACCTAGAACCATGATGATAGACAACATTTTTTTCTTTTCCTCGGATTTGAAAGTTATTGTCATGAGAAAGGTTCACATGCTTCAGGTGCTAGGGCAGGAAAAAGACTGTGACCCACTGCTTTACCTACATTTTCTCCACACTCACCCTTCTCCAAGTTTCTCTAAGACATCAAACACTTCTTCTGGTTGTTTGGTTAAACTATCCTCATCCAACTTTTTCAGTTGCCTGTGAAAATAAAACATGAGATGTATTTTACTTCCTAGCAACTAACTCATAAAATGAATCATTTATTTCACAATTAGTATCCTAGGAATTTTTCTATTAAGTCTTCAGTAATAAATAACAAGAAAGGCAAGTTAAGAAACTTTTAAGGGATACCGAAGGACTATTCTGTGAGAGAAATAAATTAGTTCTAGGTCATGTGATAAGCAAAAGCAAGACCAGAAGATGAGGAGTTGCCAAGAATCGGACTTCAGTTCAATATACAGAAGAATCTTCTAACAATAAAACTTGTCCTACAATGGTGTTGACTGCCTTAAAGTCCCTAGGTTCCCACTGTTCAAAAATTTAAACAGAAAATGAACTGTCGTGTGGCTGAAATGCTACAGAATTGATTCAAGCATAAAGTAAATCCTTTAGAATCCATTTAAATCTCGAGTTCATAAATTGACATAGTCATCTCTTCAGAAAAGATGTTTAATATAAGGTTAATTATGTACTGAAACATGAATTGGACTAGTAGCCAAGGAAAACAGGGGATCTTTGCATTTTATTAGCAACGTTTTGGTAATTTTGTCAAAACATGTAAATTCATAGTATCACAGAAACACAAAGTGGAAAGGACACATTCAGACGTGAGTAAAAGTGAAAAAGGTCTTGGCAGCTGGGAATTTCAATATCACATAGATGATCCCACAAGCAACCAACTACTTAGACTAGTTCCCAAAATCAAAGATACATGGCTGCTCACACCTCCAAACAGTTCAAATTTTACCAACTCTACTAGATAATCACAACATACATAAGGTAACAAGTCAAAATACTTTTAAAACTGAGATCTCCAAACATTAAGAGACTTAAAGAAAGAACTTCCTAAGGAATATGTGTGTATGTGTGTGTGTGTGTGTGTGTGCGCGCGCGCACGCGCACGCTTGCAAGTGCACTGTCTACACAATGGCTTCCTGAAATTACAAAGGCCAACAAAGAAAAGAGAGTTCAGGAAATGGTGAAATATGGAAGTAGTCACCCTGGAGATTTCTTGTAAAGAAAAAGGTTTAAACTAGCTAGCTACACAATGCCAATTCTTAAAAGAAAAGACCTGAATTTAAAAATACATACAATACACATAAACAAATATATACCTTTGTAGAGAAAACAGGAAAATCGGAAGATTTAAAAAAAAAAATCTGACCACATCAAATGTATCTACAACTAAACACTGACCTCAAGAGGGCAATCTCACAGAATTGTATACTTATCAAGGACTATATATAATAAAGACACTATATATCAAGAACTCTATATAATAGAGAAATGGAGAACTGCTCAGAGTCATTGCCTTAATTTGTCTTAACCTGAAGATCAATAAAACACAATGACCACACTGACCTTTGAGGGAGAGGGGAAAAAAAATTCAAAAGATCCCCAAATTAAATTCCAATGACATCATTAAAAATCCCAGCTTCAAAACAAAAAAGGTTGAAATGAAACTCTTCTTGAACTTCAGAACTGAAATTTCTATGAATTCATAAATTAGAATGAACATCTCATATGCCAACTTTTTTTTTTTTTTTTTTGGTAAATTACTGCTACATAAAAGTGGATAGGGGCCAGGCATGCTGGTACATGCCTGTAATCCCATCTACTTAGAGAGCTGAGGCAAGATTGCAAATTCAAGGCCAGCAACCAAGTAAGACTCTGATTCAAAATAAAATAAAAAGAGCTGAGTGTTCACCTTAGAATATAAGACCTTGGTTCAATACCCAGCACTGAAAAAAGTAAGTGGACAATACCTCATTCATCAAGTATAGAGTTTTATAAACAGTTTATATAAAGGAAGATCAAATGTGTTTCTTTGAAGTGTTGACTCTTGTGGTTTACAAAAAACAAAACTCACTGTTTCAACTATGCTACAGAGACCACAGAATAACAAAGGAAACTGTCACTGGCATGAGAGAGACAATTGCAAGGCTCTGATAATACTCTGACGAACTTTATATGACTGCTCAGATACTTCTTTAAAACAATCTAAGTGGGTTTTTATTTTTAATCTGGGGTTATTTAAAACAACTTGAACTTAAAGGAGTTTTATATGTCTGATACCTAGTAACCAAACATGGTCAAAAAATATGTTAAATGGAAAAACAAATGTAAAGATTGGAATTATACCTTCATCAGTCATCTTTGTGAGTTATCAAAATAAAACAGAATTTCACCTATAAAGTATTACTAGATTATCAACAAATAAGATTTCTATGGAAAATCTTTTGATAAGTGACTCAGTGATATTTTACACCATGAGACTTCATGGCGTAGGGTACTATTATCAAAACAGACTGACTGCAGATGCAGCTCTCTCAGCTAGACCTCCCCAGGTCATGAGCAGTTTCAGGGCTTGCTCATAATAAACAAGACTGGTCAATACAAAATCCATGGACCAAATATTGGAGGATGTTCTTCTCCTAAGTCAGACAGCTACAAGGCAGGCAGGCATCCCAGGAATGCACTCTGCGTCTTCTACTACATTACCTAATGGCAGCTCACTTTTTAAAATCACCAAGTCTCACGTAAGACACCACTCTATCATCAATCACTTAGTCACACACAAATGTCAAACTCATGAACACAAAGAGTATTTCCTGCATCAGGACTATTGGAAATGCATGCCATCTGAATCTCTGAAAGACATCGGTATCTTTCCAAACAAAATAATGATTTTTATGAAGTGTTTACTCAGAGGTCTGGCTATATCCCAAACCTCTTTTTTCCATCTCAGAACTCCTGTAAGTCTCATTTTATTTATGTATACTTATCCCTCTTTCCAAACAATCCAATATAGGTCACCACAAATATAAGATAAATTGAATTTTTTTAAATGATAATGACATTTTAAATGTGTTTCTCCTTACCCCAATTCATATGTTGAAGTCCTAACTCCCAGTACCTCTGAATGTTACTGTGTTTTGTGGCTAGAACCTTTAAAGAAGTAATTAAGGGCTGGAGTTGTGGCTCAGTGGTAGAGCACTTGCCTAGCATGTGTGAGGGACTAGATTCCATTCTCAGCACTACATATGAATAAATGAATAATATAAAGGTATTGTGACCATCTACAACAAAAAAATATTTTAAAAAAAGAAGTAATTAAGGCAAAATGAGGTCATATGGGTGGATCCTAATCCAATGTGATTGATGTCGTTCTAAGAAGAGGACACAGGTACAAAGAAAAGACCATGTGAAAAGTCATCTAAGGAAAGAGAGGCTAAAAAAAAAAAAAAACACCAGTCATTACTTCATTCCTGCAAAGTTCTTCTCTTGCACTTTTATAACACTTCTTTTTTTTTTCATTCAAAAGATCCAGGAATGAGCTGGATGTGGTGGTATATACACTGTAATCCCAGCTACTCGAGAGGCTGAGGCAGAAGGATTGCAAGTTTGAGACCAGTCTGGGCAACTCAGCTATACCCTGTCTAAAAATAAAAAAAATAAAAAGGGCTGGGATCATAGCTCAGTGGTAAAGCACTTGCCCAGCAAGCATTTGGCTCTGCTTTCAATCCCCAGGAATGGGTGGAGAGGGGACATATGAACGAGGATGTCAAAAAACAATAGTTTAATTCCTTTGTCCAAAATTACACAACTTGAGGCAAAGAGAGAAACAAAACTCAGACTCCTAATCATCTTTTCAATTAAATGAAGGACTTTGAGAAAGAAACTATGGAGAAAGAGTAAATGTATTTCAAGAAAAAACATAACCAGTGTACATTCATAATTGGATCATTATGGTGCTATAGCAAATATACAATAACATACACAATTACTGTGAAACCAGGTACTTCCAGAGAGGCATAAGGGTGAGACAGTTAAGAGCCTGGACTTTGGACCAGACCACCTGGACATTAAAATCCCAACTCTGCCTCTTACTACTCCAGCAAATCACAAGCCTCATTTAGTTCCATCATCTCTAAAATACAGACAAAGGGATATCCACCTCATACTACTGTTGTGAGAATCCAATGAGTCAGTAAGTTGAACCATATGAAACCACCATTTTTATACTTCGAAAGGGTCAAACAGCAATTTCACAGGGTTCAACAAGGAGATACTGAAGAACAGTGCCTGGCACCCTTAAGTGTCCACAATTGTAACAATCACACTGACTACCGTCTTGACACACTCTGCTTGGTGAATCATGAGCTTGTCCCAATAAGCAATATGCCTTCAGCAATGTTTGTGCACTTCAAACAACCCCCAAGAGTGCTGCCCAGGCTGTCAATCCCTTCCCTTCACCTCTCAGTTGGCTGGCACTCCCACACACTCAACACTTCCTACTTTGGTGCTCTTTCTGCTGCAGGAAGTCAGATGTCTTCTCCGTGAAACAGAATTTAATTATACTGCACCTGAGAGAAGCATGACTCCCTCAGTCTGTACTCCCTACTTTTCTCCAGATGTGGCAGAGTGGCATTAAGACCCGGGAGTCCACAGCAGGAATCAATGATACAACTACAACCAATCCAGGAGTTCAGACTTTCCAAGATCAACCACCTCCCTGATCTTAACCCAAAACTATTCTGGGTGCCACTAGGATCTAGGTGTCCATCTGTCTCAACTTTTCTGAACCCCAACTTGCCCAGCGTTATCTCCCTCCCAGGTTGGGTTTTGAAGGATTGAGACGGATGTAAAGCAAAGTAGGAAGGCATTCCGGGCATCAGTACTAAAGATGCCACCAGCATCCTTCAGTGGGCACACCACCAAGAACACCCTCCTAAACGCTACCCACCATCAACTTGATGGCTAGACCCTCGACCTTTCTTGGCGCAACTTCGGCCTCGGAGCCAAAGCTCTTCCGCGCCACACTTTCCCCCGACTGCACGCTCCCTCAGGTGGACCGAGGACCTGAAAAGATCCTTCGCCTTCCTCTGCACCACGTACAGACCCTCGCTGGTTCCCACCCTGCCTCCCATGCCCCCAGCCTCCGCGAGTCCCTTGTTGGACAGCCTTCCTCCGAGGGGCCGCGGGCCTCGGCAGGTGCTCTCCCTAACTTGCCGCCACGCTCCGCAGGGCAGGACCCGCAACGCGAGCGCCTCCTCTTAACAGCCCCACGTTACCGAGCTCAGCAGCTTTGCCGGACCTTCACCCGCAGACAGCCCCTCGCTCGGCAGGTGCCCATCAGCCGCGTCGCCCGGCCCGCAGGTCCCTCCCCTCTCCCGGGGCTCCCACACAGGTGTCTCCACTCAGCCAGTTCCCGCCTCTCCCTCTCTCGCCCCCAGCCCTTCCTCGTATCCAGCGGCCCCTCACCGGCGCGGCGGGTTCCTCAGCTGCACGGTCTCCATGGCGCTGCCGGCAGCGGCCCAGCCCCGCTCACTGCTCCATCCTCCCCCGGACCTCCCGGAGCCCGCCCCGCAGACCCTCCCACACTTCCGCTTTCCGCCCCTACCGGAAGCGGCGTGGGGCCTGCGAGCGGGGCGGAGCCGCGGGGGGAGGGGGCGGGAATGCGCCTGGATCACGTGCTGTTGGCCTGCGTCACGTGGTGCTGGAACGCGGGAGGCGCTGAGGCTCCCGGCCGCGGAGTCCTCAGTCGGGGTGCGTGTGTTGGCGTCACTGTTGGCCGAAGACCTGGGCTTCCCCATGCTGGGCACCCATCTCTGCTTCAGAGATTCCCGGTTTCTCAGACGCGGATGTTTCTAGGGAAACACTGGGTCCAAAGGACTGTTGATTCTTTTGGGCTGGGGGAGTGGTGCTGGGAATTGGATCCGCGGGTGTCTACCACTGAGCTGCATCCTCAGTTCTTTTTACTTTCATTTTGAGACAGAGTCTTGCAGAATTTCCCAGGCTGAACTCCAACTTGTGGTCCTCTTGCCTCAGCCTCCCAAGTAACTGGAATTCCAGGCGTGGGCTGCCACGCCCAGCAAAACTGTGGGTCCTAACAAAAGATCACATTTTGGAGAGTCGCTGCTCCAAGTACCCCTGGAGGTACTTACGGTCTTCTGCTGCTTCGCTGGTTGAACTCTAGTCTCAGCTTACAGTGTACAATGGAAAACATCCCTCCTTTGTCCTCTTCCTAGGATTGTTTTGTGACGAACTGACATGATGACGTTTCCACAGATTCAGCCCAGTTGTGCCCAGTAAAAATTTCTGCAGTAATGAAAATGCTATGCATGTGTGCTGTCCAAAATGGTAGCCGCTAGTCACATCTGAGTAACGTGACTGAAAATGAATTAAAATTCTATTTAAATCTAAATAGCAAACCTCTGCCAAACAAAATAGGTGTATTCCATTGCATACTTTGCTTTTCTTTATCCATTTATCAGCTGACAGATCTTTGGATTGTATCCACTTTTTGGCAGGTGACTCCCCTCCTCTACCACTGAACTACCACACCTCCACCCCCTTTTAGTTTGAGACAGAATCTCCCAAAATTGCCCGGGCTGTCCTCAAACTTGCAACTTTCCTGCCTTGGACTCCCAAATCGCTGGGATTACAGTGGAGGCTGACTTTTTGACATTAAGATTTACAACTCAGTTAACCATCTCATCAAGGGGACATTATGTATTCAGTTCTAGGGAAGGAATAGGTATACTCACGTAGTCTTAGTGGACTAATATATACAGGGGTTATTCGACAGTTATGTATAGAATGTTTCACTTACACACTTCTTCCTACTATTAACTGATTGTTTCTTTAAACAGTTATCTCCACCCTCCTTGATTGAGAGAATATTGGCAAGATGTTTAAGAATCAGGATATGTCTTCCATTTGAGCCCGGCAGGTTCAGCCAATATGTTGATTAAAAACAATGAGGCTGGCCAAGTGTGGCAGTGCACACCTGTGATTCCAGCTACTCAGGAGGTTGAGACAGGAGGATCACAAAGCCAGCCTCAACAACTTAGACCCCGTTTCAAAATAAAAATGTTTTTTAAAAGGACTGGGGTGTAGGCTCAGTACCAAATCCCCAGTGCCAAAAAACAAAAAACAATCATGAGTCTAAAACAAGTTGGGGGATGAAAGAATAAATACCATCATAATTTGTCAATTTACAGTTCTGAATAATTCTCAACTTGGGTTGTCTTGCTTTGTTTGGGCTACTGTTAATAAAATACCATAAATGAGAAGCTTATAAATGACAAATTTATTTTTCACAGTTCTGGAGGCAGGAAACCCAAAATCAAAGCACCAGTTGATGCAGTGTCTGGTCAGGGACCCCGTTTTGGTTCATAGATGGCTTCTTTCTTTGCTGTGTCTTCATATGGTAGAAGTGGCTAGGAGCCTCTAAGACACTAATCCTATTAATGATGGCTATGCTTGCACAATCTAATGACCTTACAAAGGTCCTTATACTTCCTAATACAGTCACCTTAGGGGTTAGAAAGGATTTTAATATGTGAATTTTGCTAAGACACACTCATGCTAGGTCAGGTCCTAGACAAAAAAGGGGACCTACTCCTGCTTTTAAAGACCTCAGTCTTGAGGAAAACTACACTAGCAATCACGGACTGATAAATGACAAAGTAAGGATAAACCTAAGGACCACTTGAGAGCTGAGGAGGGACATGGGGCAGGGGCAGGAATGGGAGGAAGTGATGTTTGAGTTGAAAATTTTAAGTTGATTCAGGATTAGATAGATTAGTTTGGAAAGGAATTCCAGAAGGGGCTAACACAAGCAAAGGCTAGGAGTCAAGGGAAAGAACATAGTGTGTGCAGGTAGCAAAGAGACGTTAAAAAAAAAAAAATCCTAACACTGAGTACGACAGAGGGGGACATCAGATGAGGCTGAAGGTATAAAGTTAGTCACCGTCAGTGCCAGGTCTTCATCCCTCAATCTGCACTTTCCATTTAGTAAATCAGTATCTACAGTGTATGAGGAGCCAGGTGCTTTCTAGCCTTAGGCTGTTCATTTTCTATCCCTCTGGAACAGCATTCCCTAAGTCTTCTCAGGTCTCAACCTAATTACTCCTCAAAGAAGCCTCCCCTTACCGTTCATCTAAAATAGCCCGCAGGTGGTCACTTTGTATGGCATTACCCTGACTGGTTTTCCTTAATAGCATTAATCACAGTATGAAATGAGCGTCTTCATTGCTCGTGATTTAAGTGCGTGTCGGCCACTCCAGAATGTAAGCGCACGAGGGCGGACAACCTCCGCATGGGTTTCACCCAGAGCGCCCAGTACCCCAGGCACCTGCGCATCAGGGAGCGAGGCTCCAAACTGAGCACGCGCAGACGGCCGGGTCTCGGGTTGGCGAAGGCCGCGCCCCCTCGCGGCCGGGTGAGCTGCCGGACCCAAGCGGTCGCAGCCGCTGCTTCCGCCCGGACGCCGTTCCGCACCACGCAGGGGGACCTAGGCGCCCGCGTCTGCCGGGCCGCGCCGCGCCGCGCCGCTCCACTCCGGGATGGCCCCCAAACTGCCCGACTCGGTGGAGGGGCTCCGCGCCGCCGGCAACCAGAGCTTCCGCAACGGCCAGTACGCCGAGGCCTCCGCGCTCTACTGCCGCGCGCTGCGGCTGCTGCAGGTGCGAGGTATGAACCCGCCCGGTTTCTCCTCCGGTCCCCACCGCCACCCCGCCTCGCTGAACCCAGCCTTTCGGTTCTTCGCGCGGAGCGGCCCGCCAGGCCCTCCCGGCCCTGCCATCGCTCCCCTGTCGCTTCCCGACTTTGGCATCAGACGAGAAACTTCCTTGGCCCTTTCTTTCCGCCTGCTCTTTATCTGCCTTCTTGGTTCTCTTCTTAAGTCATTCAGGCCTCATTCTGATCCCTGAGGGTGTAGCTGAACCCACCTTTCCTACAGCCGTTCATTTTTCTTTTAATATTTGTTGAGCATCTTTTATATAAAATACGGATTATTGGGGGTTGGGGGGCCTAAACTAGTATAGAAATAAGACATCTTAGGTAATTAGGGCTATGAATGAAACAGATTAAATCTGCACCCTCCATCTGAAATCGAATGGCCTCCTCATGTTGAGAGTGGAGGTTGTGGAGGCTGCGGACCCCCAACCCCAAGCTGACAGGCACTAAAGATGATATCAAAGGCAGGCTAACTCAATCTGTATATACAGTATCGTTCCTGCCTTTTGTCCCTTCCCTGCCTTTTCTCCTTTAAAAATTCTGACCAATTTCGGGACTTTCAGATAAAACCTTTGAAACAATTGTGTTTCTTCTGTCTGCCTTCAGAGCTGGCTTTGAATAAAAACTATTTTCCTAACAGTTGACTCCAAATGTTTCTGAAGCAGTGAGCTTTATAGCCCAGCCTCTTTTCTCCCTGGCATATTAGAGCTGCCCAGGAACATAAAGAAGACATAAAGAAATGGTGGATAGAGTTGATTGAGGTACTCCTTTAGACTGGAAGGTCAAGGTCAGCTTTGAAGGCGATATTTGAATAAGCAGCCTAGCACACAAAGGTTAGGGTGCCAAACACTCCAGGAAGAGGAAATCAGCCATTAGAAAGGCCCCCAGAGAACTGGGGATGTAGCTCAGTTGGTAGAGTGCTTGTCTCACAAGCACAAGGCCCTGGGTTCAATTCCCAGCACTACAAAAAAAAAGGCCCCCCGGAGAAAATAAGGTGTGTTCAGAGTTAAAGTATAATGAGCTTGTGGAGGAAATAAGACATGAGGTAGGCCAAACCTGTTTTATAGCTGTTTTAATCCTTAGGAGTTTGGGTTTCATTCCCTAATGGAAAGCTGTTGGAGAATTTTAAACAGAGGAATAGCATATTCTTATCTGTTCTCCCAGCCTCCAGTTCATATCAACAGACCTTTGCCCAAAGCCACTTCTCCAAAATATCTTATCCAGGAGCTCCCATTGGTTAAAGCTTTGATTTTTGAGGAGAACCTTGGATCAATTCTCTGTCAATCACTTTTTAGTACCTATTATCCGTTGCTTGGCTTTCTCATTTTCTTGGCGAGCATTTGTTGAATTATTTACTGTGTGCCAAACATTATAGACATTATCTTGTTTATCTTCATTATGACCCATAGATGAGGAATCCAGAAGAATTAAATTGCTTACCCCAGGGTTACACAGTGAGGACATGTCAGAGCCGGGATTTGAATATGAATCTTTATGATTGCTAAGTCCAAATTTTTTGTCCTTTTGGTCGTTTAGCTAGGCTTCCCAAATTCCAGGCTTTTTTTTTGTTGAAACTTTTTGCAGTTTCAAGTTATTCAACTCCTTCCCCCCCCCTTTTTTCTAGAAACCTCCTCTTTAGACCCATTTCCTCATGTCAGCCTCACTTGAGGAAGTTGCTAAGGATTCTGAGAGACTGATATTTCTGCCTTTTTTTTCACCCATAACACCTTAACTAGCCTAGAGTTTAGACTTAGCAGGTATCAGAGTTTTTTTCTGATCCTGCTACTGATTTTCTAGGTAATTTGTGGACAGTTGTCTTGATTTTTCTGGTATTTTCTTGATCTTGAAAGGAGCCCAGGGAGCACCCTGACACAATGAACCCTTGCAGCAAATCTGTAAAGTGATATCTTCATGTGGTAGGTGAGCACACATGATCCAAGGGGTTGAATGACTTGCACAGGGTCACAGGCTGGATTGTAGGTTCTTCTCAGCTGTGTGGGGGGTGGGAAGAGAGGCTAGGCCACACATGCTAGGCAAGCTCTCTATCACTCATCTGTACTCAGCCCTGGATTTTAGGTTCTCATGCACTTTCCAGCACACCACTGCTGTTTCTGAGCAACTTGAGATGGGTTACAGGTTTTGGGTGCTTGTACTTGGTCCTTAAGTGCAAGGATGTATTTTATTTATCTGATGATTTTCCTCACTGTTCCTGCCTCCACCTGAGCAGGTTCTTCAGACCCTGAAGAAGAAAGTGTTCTCTACTCCAACCGAGCAGCATGCCACTTAAAGGATGGAAACTGCACAGACTGCATCAAAGACTGCACTTCGTAAGTGGCCCAGGGTGACTTTGGGATGCCTGAGGGTTATGGAAGAGGAGGCTGGGTTTATCTGGCTTATTTCTTCTTTGGAAGGATTCCACCAGTCATATCTGTGACAGTTACTCGGAAGTGTTGCTAAGTGACACCAGGCCACTGAGAATGAGAGGCACCTGACTGTGTCTTTGTTTGGAGTCAGCTCTGCTGCTTAAAAAGAAGTGAGTGAGCAGTTGGACATAGGCCTAGAAACCTTTGTGAGACTTGATACCTGGGGAGAGGTAGGGTTGCAGACCAGTGACTTGCTTGCCCAGGTGTTTTTCTGGGATGGGTATAGGTGAATGGGAAGGAAAGAAGTAAAGATAAAATAGAGGTTAACAGATTGTTTATAAAGAACTAAGGAGAGAGAAGGCAATGGGTCTCTATCAATGACCAGTTGTAGAGGATATTGAATAATTTTTCATACCTCTTCTCTCCAGACCAGTCTAATATTGCTTCATTTCATCATGGCTACAATAACACATAGCTAAATGTGTTCTCAGATCTGACATCCCATGACATTGACTTAGATATGTGTAGGGATAGTAGGCAGGAGCAGGGAGGTGAGCTTACTCTTGGAGTCTGCGGTAGGTTTCCTTCTTCAAATGCTCAAACCACTCTGTGGTGTTTATCATTCTTCCCAGTCTCGAAGCGAGTTGCAGAGAGTTGGAGAAATAAAGTAATTTGCCTAGGATCACATAGTGGCAGAGGTGGAATCCAAATGCCGTCCCAGCTGACTGCAGAGCCTTCGAGTGCTACTGCTTCGTCAGAGTCTAAAACATGGTAGCATGAAAACTGCAGATCTTTGGTTCTTAATTTTGGGGGGATCGAAGCTATGAAAATGAACATACATGCACACAAATTTCACGGTATTGATGTTTTTTTGCCCTCTTCCCCTCCCTACTTCAGTCCAGCTTTAAAAGTTTCTATTATGGTTAAGTATTTTTAGCAGTCTCTTGCCTAGAAATTCTTTGAGTATGCTGAGTGCTACAGATGACCTTGACTGAAAGAGCCTGCCAGGAGCCCTGGTAGCACATCAGTCAGATGATATTTTGCCTCCTTTTCTAGAGCACTGGCCTTGGTTCCCTTTAGCATGAAGCCTCTGCTGCGGCGAGCATCTGCCTACGAGGCCCTGGAGAAGTATCCTCTGGCCTATGTCGACTACAAGACTGTACTGCAAATTGATAACAGTGTGGCATCAGCCCTGGAAGGCATCAACAGGTGATTCAGATTCACTGTATGACTTCTCCATGGGAATTTCCTGTCCTTCTTGTTTGGTTTTTGGCCATTGCTTTGGTTATCTTCTGGGCAAGGTCTCTTTGTCTACACTTAGAAATTTCCTAAGGAGTATGTGGGTTAAAATGTGGAAGGAGAGTCTACTGTTGTATTTAGTATTTATTTAAGGAGTCAGAATTATTGAGATTGGCCAAACTCTCTTTACGGTATTGTGCCAGGTTTGGTAGGGAGAAGTTAAAAAAAAAAAGAGAGAGAGAGATTTGGACCCCATTTGTCTTCAGAGCTAACTCTTACTGGGAAAGTAAGACACAAGCATATGCAACCAAGACTGAGCCCGTAGGGATGTTGTGTGTGGATGTGGTTCATGATGTTACCTTATGATACCTCCATGAAGCTCCTCAGGTGAAATTTCATCCTTGTCTCCTGAGCTATGGTTGGTTTTTATCTCATAAATACCATCATTTGTATAACTGATTATGTTTCTCCTGTGTGGGCTGCTACAAACCCAAGTATTAGTAAACCCTTGACTTCAGAGTACTTGTTTAGTGTTTCGTTTCTTGCTTGATTTCTGTCAGCATCCTTTGTTTTCTGTTTGCCTCCTTTTAATTTCTCTTATTCAACAAAATCTATGAGACTCCATGCTAGAACCTGTGCTGCTGCCTGAGACTTAACTCTTCCTGTCCTTCTAAAGCTCCTAGTCTCAGGAAGAGCACCAGTAATAGGAATATGGTAGGAGGCAGCACAGAGAGTTCTTGGGACAGAAAGGAGGCCTCTAACCAACTAGGAGGAGGAGAGAAGCCAGAAAGGGCTTTTCAGGGGAGGTGAGCAAAGACTGACAGAGAAGAGGTCTGGACTCGGGGGTCAGCAAGGCAAATGGGCAGCATGCGCAAGGGTGAGTGAGCTTGACATGTTACAGGAATTGTAAAAAGTACATTCCACATGGTGCTGTAGGTGGAAAATTGATTGTGGGATGAATTGGTGAGGCCAGGTCACACATGGCCTGGTGTTCAAGGACTTGGACTTAATCCTGAGCAAGTGAGGCATCATAAGAAGGTTTTTAGCCATGGAGCAACATGAGCAGACTTGTGTTTTATAGAGCAGACTTGTGTTTTATTGTTGAATGATGACATGAAAGAACTAATTAGGAAGGAAGTGTGCAACAGTTTAGCGGAGAAGGTAGAGATGGTAGAGAGAGAACAGTGGCACAATTCAGGGGACACTTGGATGTCAACAATCTTAGCAGGTGGGGTTGGTGAGAAGGGAAGAATAAAAAGAGGACATGTAGGCTGTTGGCATGTTGCATTGGCCCTAGCTGTGATGTAAGAAAGGCTGTTCACGTGGGTTTGGAGCAAAGGAGAAAAGTAGGCAAGACATAGAGATCTGAAGGTGATCAACACAAAGGTTGAGACTATGGGAGAAAAAAATAACACCACATCAAGTATGTAATGGGAGGAGTCTGGAACTTTGAGAAACTCCAGCACTTGGGGACTCACAGAAGAGAGGTGGAGGAGAACGTGGAACATTTCATTGTTACAAGTGAAGGAGTGTTTCAGGAAGGAATGGAGATGTCATTAATGTCAGGTATTCCAAGGAGCTTAAGTGCTTAACTAAAGGTGTAGTCACTAGTCATGTTGAGGGATGCAATTCAGTGGGGTCAGAAGCCAGATGATAGCGAGTTCAGAAAGTGACTGTGAGGGGCTGGGGTTGTAGCTCAGTAGTAGAGTGCTTGGGAGGCACTGGGTTTGATCCTCAGCACCACATAAATAAATAAAATAAAGGTATTGTGTCCATCTACAACTAAAAACAAAAATAATAAAAAAAAAAAAGAAAGAAAGAAAAAGTGACTGAAAGGAGGCAGAGGAATATAGCTGGGATGGTAGATGGGTAGGGGGGTTTTACTTAGTAAACAAAGAATTAAAGGAACCTAAATGCAGATAGTTAGTCAGTAGAGAGAAACAATGCAGATGAAGGAGAGGGAGATGCTGCCTGAAGTGGAGATGGGATCCATCCCAGGTGGAGGAGATTGTCCTCTCCTCTATTGTGACAGGAGAGAGAGAGGAAGGATGGATTCCCTACACAGGTAGGTTTATATTTGGGGTATGAGAAAGTTTATATTTGGGGTATGAGAAAGTTTCAAAAAGACAAAAGTTAGGAAACAAGCTTAAAGATTTGAAATTGCTGAGTTAACCAGGAAAACAGCTGTGTGACCTCATTGGAGATCATTAATTTGTAGTAATATCAGTCTGTGTGGTTTTTCACCCTTGTAACGTAGTAGGGTTGTAGGAACAGAAGTGTACGACTGTTCAGCACATACTTATTAGACCTTGGTGGGTGTCAGGTGATGAGATTGGTTGACAAAATGGACATGGCCACAGAGTAGCATGTTAAGCTGAGAGCTAAAGAATAAGTAGGACTTAGGGAGACCTAGAAGGTGGGAATGGAAAAAAGGAGAAATTGTTCCAGATAAAGGAAAAAGTATATAAATAGAAGGATCAGGAGAGAATGTGATGCACTATAAAAGTGGAAGGAGTGCCATGTTAAATAGGGAAATGGGAACTCTGAGAGGTTTAAAGATGGAGAATGGCTTAAGATTTGCCTTTAAAAAAAATCTCTGAGCATTAGTCAAATGGCAGGTGCTTGCTTGCCTTTTACTAAATTCATTCAGAAAATATAAAACAATTAAAACAGAATCCTTTCTTGGAGAATGTGTAATGTTTTGGGGGCAGAGCTTAACAGATCATCACTTTAAAGTTAACATAGTATGGTCAAGGTCAAGGGAAGGAGTGTCACAATGGCTGATCTGACAAGGCATCTGTGGGTGGCGGACTCCTGTTCCTCTATGGCGGTGTGTCAGAGGATGTAAACAGGTGGTTCAGACAGGGAGAGAAGGATAACTGACTCCTCCAAAAGGGCCTGCCTCCCTTGGGTCTATGAAAAGGAGGACTGTCTTCTTGAACTGGCTGAAAAGCTCCTTGAATCCTGCTTCCCTTCCAGAATGACCAGAGCTCTCATGGACTCGCTTGGGCCTGAGTGGCGCCTGAAGCTGCCCTCTATCCCTGTGGTGCCTGTCTCAGCCCAGAAGAAGTGGAAATCCTTGCCTTCAGAAAACAAAGATTCAACCAAACACAAATTCAAAGAAACCACAGCTACAAGGAGCAAAGGTGAGCTGTGACCCCCTCCTGCCCAGAGTCTTAGAACCTTTCTTTAGAGTAGTTGTATTAAAATTGGCTTGTTTAGCTGAGTTATAAAAAATAATCTTGTAAACAAAGTATCAAACAAAACAAAATGAGAAAGTCTCAACTTCTTAAAGATCATCTTATGAGTTGTGCCATGAGGTGGCAGTGCTGCTACCTCAGTCGTAGGATGAAAATGTGGGGCAGGCCAGGCACCATCCTGGCATGTGGGCACATAGTATTAGCTCCCATTCCTCTGGCAGCATTGAGATGTGTCACTCAGAATGTTTTTGATTGCAAGAACAGAATAGTAAAAGGAATTTATTGGCTCATATAGCTGAAGAGTTCAGGTGAGGTTTGCCTCAGCAATTCACTACTCCCCTGACCCCCAGTACTAGAAATTGAACCCAGGGGTGCTTTACCACTGAGCTACATCCACAACCCTTTTTATTTTTTAATTTTGAGACAGGGTCTTACTGAGTTTCTGAGGCTGGCCTCAAACTTAGAATCCTCCTGCCTCAGCCTCCCAAATCACTGGGATTATGTGCCATCATGCCTGGCCACAACCAGACTCTTTACTTCAATTCTTAGTACTTCTCTTTGCTCTTTTCTCTATTGTGTCTTTGCTCTCTTCTCTGTTGTGTGTTGTGAGCTTTGTCTTTAGACAGTCTCCCCTCCTAGTGGTAAAGTAGCTGTACCAGTTCCTAGTTTTCAGCCATACACCATACCTCATGACCCAAAGGAAGAAAAAAGGTCCCTTCTGCCCATAGTTCGCTAGTAAAAGCAAACATTTTCCTCAGAATCCCTAGGTCAGGTATTCTCTCTCTCTCCTTTGTTCTAATAGATCATAGGCCAGAGGATGAGATTTTTGTGACTAATTCAGTCGCCTCCATAACTAGAGGGTGATGCTTCCCTGGAACATGCACTGTGTGAATCCTGGAGATGAGTAAAGAAGAGAGATCAAACAGCCGCAGACAGGAGGCTTTCCACAGGAAAGCTCTTACAGTAATCCAAAGGAATTATCCCAGCCCAGCAAGCTGGGGTTTAAGGCTAGGAAGGTGCCAAATGGAGCAGGGCTGGAGCCCTGTCATGTGACCTCTAGTTACGAGGTGAGGGCAGAAATTATTCCTCTTTCCAGGCTGTGGGTAGCATTCATTCTGGTCTGTGTGAGCCTGGTAAGTGTTCCCCACTCTTCTGTGGAATAAATATGTAGGGTGCTAATAACTAGATGAATTCAGAGCATCTGCCATTTATATTGTGTTAAGCAGTGTAACACAGAAGACAAGGACAGCCGTGGCTCTCAGGAAGTTCGTGTAATGAGTACCTGAGACACTTAGCAGAGCATTTAAAAATACAAGTAGGAGGAATGAGTGCCTTAGAGTCTTTAGTGTTCGGGAAGTTTGTCTGAGGAGCTAGCTTAAGTGTGTGCTGAAATCAGGGAAAGGCTCACCGAGGAGATGTTGAGGGTGGTGATGGTTTCAGCTGGACCTGGAAAAATGAGGTGAGATTTTCAGGTTAGAAGAGAGCAGAATTCTTGGTAGCGACAGTAGAGGGAGTTAAAGAGTAAAAGTGCAGGAGGTGAACAGTGGGAGTGAGTTATGACTGAGGTGAGTGGGGTGTTGCAGGCCCCGCTACATCTGAGCTGTGCATATATTGCAGCACTGGTTTACTTCTAAGAAACTCCTGCATGTGTGCACAAGGGACAGGAATGATCATAGCAGAATGTTTATAATCATAAAAGCAAAACTGGAAACACCTCACATCTCTACAGATAAGAGAATGGACAAATCAGTTGTGGTATTGCAGCCATGAAGATGAATGGACTATAGTTTCATTCATTAGCACAGATTAATCTCCACTGAGAGGGGAAACAAGAAAACTAAATCATAGAAGAATACATACATTTATGAAGTTCAAAACCAAAGTAAACAACAAATGGTTCGTGGATATTATTGTATATAGCTAAACTATATTTTTTTAAAAACGTGGAAATGAAGCACAGAATGGAGATATCCTTCAGAAGTGGGTTGAGTTGGGGAGGGACCTACAGGCCCTTAAAGGTCCTTAGTAGTGTTCTGTTTCTTAAGCAAGGGGGTGAGTTCCAGTGTTGGTTTTATTCCTATAATCTTGCCCTTGTTTTAAATACTGTGTTTTTTAAAGTTTTTTTTTTTTTTTAATCTTTTTGTAGTTGTAGATGGACACCATGCCTTTATTTTATGTTTATTTTTATGTGGTGCTAAGGGTCAAACTCAGAGCCTCACACATGCTAGGCAAGAACTCTGCCACTGAGCTGCAGCCCCAGCCCCAAAGGTAGTTTTTAAAGATTAAAGAATCAAGTGATGTAGAAGAGAGGCTGCAACTATCAGCTGGAGCCAAGCAGTGAAGGGGCTTAACCACCAGCACAAACAGCTTTGGGTTTTAACTTTGTTCTCTCCTCTTGAAGGTTGAGCAGAGTTGAATGTGTCAGGTGAGGGAGGATACTCACAGGTCAGAGCAAAACAGGAAGCACGGGGTCTTCTGGACTTCTCTGAAAGTCCAGGAACTACAGCCTTTTTGCAGTACTGAGGATTGAAGCTAGGGGCACTCTACCACTGAGCTACATCACCAGCCTTTTTTTGAAATTTTCAAAAACAGATTCTTGCTAAGTTGCTGAGGTTAGCCTTGAACCTTGTGGCCTTTCTTCACTAGGTGCTTATTTATTAATACTTACACTTTTAAGTTTATAGGGTATTCTGTACTTTCTCTCGTATTCTCAGATCTCAGTAGTCCTTTCTAGAACAGGTGTTGCCCAAGTGTGTTGGTGAGGAAATTGAAATCCAAAAGTTCAGTGAGTCACACAAGATATTTCAGGTACCAAGGGGCAGCACCAAGACTAGAACCTGGGTTGGTTTTTATCACGTGAATATTACGAGTGGGCTGGGATGTAGCTCAGTTGGTAGAGCACTTGCCTCACATGCATGAGGCCCTGAGTTCATGTATGTATTAATATGTTTATCCCAGGAGTCTTCAACCTTTTCTAAATGAAAAACTTTAATTTCCCAGAAACCATTAATTGAGGGAAACCATTGATCGGGAAGGAGGATTTGCAATGGTGTAGGCATTCTCTGGGGGAGAGAGGATTATAGACAGCTTTGAAGAGATGATACTGAAGAGATCTCACTGATCTCATTTGGCACCTGCTCTATGGTTTTTTCCTCTTCTGAATTTGTATCTAGTGCCTTCTGCTGGGGATATGGAGAGAGCCAGAGTTCTGAAGGAAGAAGGCAATGAGCTTGTAAAGAAGGGCAACCATAAGAAAGCTATTGAGAAGTACAGTGAAAGCCTCTTGTTTAGTAACCTGGAATCTACCACATTCAGCAACAGGTACCTTCTACACAGCTGCTGGCCTGGGGGTTTCAGAACATTGGATGATTGTTCCATAGTCTGCTGTCCAACCGTGGTAGGTTCTTCAGTCCCTAGCAATTTAGTCATGTTACAACTCAAAACATGTTCACACCATTTACAGGCACTGTGAGCTAGGCATTGCCACAGGCATTTTCCCTCTTATAGGGGTAGAAACTAAGGGATGCCAAGGAGTAACCTGGGCTTTGTTAGACCCTGTCCCCAAAATTTTCATTAATCACTCCAGGTAAGCATACAGTAAAGTAAAAGCCTTGTGCTTACTATGTAAACAACCTCAAAATGAATTTTTGCCTCTTTCTCCTCCTTTTGCTCCCTTACCCCATGACTTCTCCGAGACCCTACTGTTAAAAATATTGGCAGTTTCTGTCAGAATACTGGCCCAGAGCCCAGGGAGTGGAATAATGATTGTCTGACCTGGAACAGGAGGGACACAGTCTAGCCTGAGAGATTAGACTTGTGGGTGGAAGGCCCTTTGCCAGGAGCTGCTGTCAGTGACCACTGGCAATGAGGGCCTTGGAGCCAGGACATCATCCCTTTATCGTATGGGACTCACTGCTCTGCAGCAGTGCCTGGAGGTACAGGTGGTAGGAGGTCTTCCTGTTTTAAAGTTGAGAAAACCAAGGCTCAGAGAAGGGCGGGCTTTGCTTAAGCTCATGCAGCCCATGAATGGTGGTGCCAGAATTGGAGTCTGGCTTTAGTGAGATCCATTAATTCTGTCAGAAACTTGCCATCAAGGACCATATCTGATCCAAATATTTATTATAAAATATTACAAATATGTTTCTCCTTCCTACCAACATGTACTTATCACTCTCTAGTTCACTTAATCTGATGTAGAATTACTATTCCTTATTCAAAACCCTTGGGATAAAATGTGTTTTAGATTTTAGTAAGGCAATACAGTCCATATACTGAATTATGTAAAACGCAGCAGGGTGTAGGGGGGCTTACTGAAATTATTAGTTTTTCTTCAGTGAAATATGAAAATTCCATATTCACATGGGGTAACTGAACTCAGTAGTCTCACGTCAGTTCAGGTCTGGTTTTCCTGCCAAAAGAGTCGAAAAGACAAAGTTTGGAGTGTGGAATTTCGAACCCTCTGGTTTTACTGAACCAGGGGTGCCTCAATTTTTCAGGCTAACTTCAAAAGGAAGCCTGCAACCATTTGCTCCATATTTGTGGACAAGATCTGGGACGGTACCTTGTTTTGCTTACTGTTTGTTGTTTGTTTGTTTGGTACTGGGGATTCAACCCAGGGGTGTGCTACCACTTAACTTACATCCCCACCTCTTTTTATTTTTTGAGACTGGGTCTCGCCTTGCTAAGTTGCATTAGCTGGCCTTGAACTTGCAATCCTCCTACCTCAGCCTCCTAAGTTACTGGGATTACAGGTGTGCATCCCTAAGTCTGGCTTAAGTACTGTTCTTAGGCAAATGTATCTGTGCCACACTGTTTTAATTACTCTTGCTTTACAACATCTTGTAGGCTGGTCTTTGCCCCATCATCTTGATCAAAGCATCTCTGGCTGTTCTCCCATACCTGTTCTTTCAGCCAGGCCTTGGAGATTGTATTGACAGATTCCGAAAATTTTGTTGAACAGCTTTTGGTTTTGATTGCATTGAATTTAGAAACTTAATTGAAAGGACTAATTACAAAACTGAATTTTCATCCATTGTGACTGAAATCATACCACATCCTAGATGCAGTTGTAATGGCCCACTCACGCATACGCATCTGTGTGGAGCAGTGCCTAGTCCTTAGCTCACTCTTGTGCTAGTGAGACTTGAATGCGTACCATCACTTGGTCCTCAGCACCTACAACTTGCCAGATATGGAATGACCCTTCCATAAGACAACGATTTAGCACTCAAAGCAGTTCTTCTAGTTACCTCATAGTCTCATTTTACCCAAACTGGTTGGGAAAATGAATTGATGAACACAAAGGTAAGTAGCTTATCCATGGCAGCACAGGTCATTTGGGGATCTTTTTGCAATGTTGGGGATAGAACCCAGGCCTTTGTGCATATGCTAGCCACATCCCTAGCCCCAAGCCAGGTCTTTCTGACTCCAAACTTCTGTTCCTTTTACTCATGTTATCTTCCAGACTCCTCTGTAATTCAGACCCTTCTAACTGGATACCAAAATCATTCCACCCTCCAAAAATTAAAGATGTTTGTTTTATAGGCCAAAATCACTTTTATCATCTTAAATATAATTTTTAGAGGTCATATTCAATTATATTCACCTTAATATTTATATTCTGAAGTCACTGTATACACTATCGTTCTTCTACTTTCCAAAACTTGGCTAATTCTTTAAATTGCCAGAGCCCATTGGGAGAAACCTTTAGTTTCCCTAGAATTCCTCTGTGTTCAAAGTTTAAATCAGGGACTACTACTCTAAAACTTAATGATTTACAACAACCCATTTCTTTTGCTGTAATTTGTAAGGAATTCAGAATGAACGGTGGTTCTCATTTTGGGTCTTCCATTCAGGGTCAGCTGGGGCTGGAATCATCACACGTGTGCCACCCACTGGAAGGACATACATGGCTAGGGGATAGAATTGCTACAGCAAGTGCCAGGCATAGTAATGCACACCTGTAGTCCCAGCAACTCAGGAGGCTGAGACAGGAGGATCATAAGTTCAAAGCCAGCTTCAGCAACTTAGCAGAGCCCTAAGCAACTTAGTGAGACCCTGTCTCAAAATAAAAAAGGGCTAGAATGTGGCTTGTAGCTAAAAAAAAAAAAAGAGAGAAAAGAGAAAAAAAAAGAATTCCTAGAGCATGCTGCTTTTTCCTCTCTCGTGGCAGCCTTTCCCTATTCCCTGGCTTGGGCTTCCTCATAGCTTGGTGGTGTCAGACTAGTTAGCTTCTGATGTGGTAGCTCAGGTCTCCACATGTAATTATTTTCAGAGACCAAAGCAACAAGGCCTTTATGACCTCGCCTTGAAAGTCACATCATGTCCCTTTCTCTCCACTCCTCTTGGTCAGAGCAACCACAGAACCTGCCTGAATTCAAGGGGAGAGAACACAGCCACAAACATACCCACCTCCCAATAAGAAGAGTGCCAGTGAATTAGTTACTATCCGTATTTATTTTTTTTATTTGGTACGAGGGTTTGATCCCGGGGCATTTTACCACCTGTGAGCCACATCCCCAGCCTATTTTTTTTTTAAATTTTTTATTTGTTCTAATTAGTTATATATGACAGTAGAATGCATTTTGACACATCATACATAAATGGAGTATATAACTTCTGAAATCAGATGAAATAGGTATATTCAGGGTGGTATGGACATAGACATAAATGGAGCATAACTTCCCACTCACCTGGTTGCACATGTGTAGTTACGCAGGATGCAGGTCATGTAATCACATAGGGTAATTATGTCTGATTCATTCTACTATCATTTGTACCCCTATGCCTCCTCCCCTCCCTCACTCCTCTCTGTTTAGTCCAAAATACCTCTATTCTTCCCCCCACCATTGTGAATTAGCATCTGCATATCAGAGAAAACATTCAGCTTTTGGTTCTTTGGGGTTGGCTTATTTCACTTAGCATAATATTCTCTAGTTCCATTTACCAGCAAAAGCCATAATTTCATTCATCTTTCAATGCCAAATCCATTGTATTTATATATACCACAGTTTCTTTATCCATTCATCTGTTGAAGCCCAGCCTGTTTTTTATTTTTTATTTTGAAACATGGTTCCAGTAAGTTGATTAGGATCTTGCTAAGCTGCTGAGACTGGCTTTGAACTTGAGATCGGCCTACCTCAACCTCCTAAACCACTGGGATTATTGGCATGCACACAACCCCTGGCTTACGCCTGTCTTTAAATTGCTATGGGAAGGTTTTTCTTTGATTTTAAAAATCCCATGAAATCACCAAAATACTAATTTTTTTCCTTTTTGGGGGGAGGGGGGTGGTTTAGTTTGTTGTTTGTTTTTGCAATTGGGGGGATGAAACCCAGAGCCTTGTACATGGCTAGTCAAGCATCATGCTACTGAGCTACATCTTCAGCCTAAATTTTTGTTTGTTCCTGTTCTTTAATTCATGATGGTGATTCTAGAGTTTGTCAGAGGAAAAAAATAGGAAAAACAACATAGGAGAATTTAGTGTATGATAAAGTGTGAGGAAAAGGAGGATTGATTATTGAATAATTGGTGTTGGGTTGGCGGGGTAAAAATTAAATATAAACCTGAATCCTACATTAATTTTTATTTTAAAATAAATTCTAAGTAGATCACAATTTCAAATGTAAATATGACACCATTTAGTTATAGAAGAATATATTGGTTAATTAACTTACAGGAGGAAAGGTATCCTTAAATGGGTAGGAAAAAAACCACAGAAGTTAAGGAAAAGTTGGATAAATTTGATTTCATACTCTTTTTAAAATACTGTGTTAAGCTGTTTAATTTTATTTTTTACATAAAGGAGCAAAATTTAAAAAGTGAGTTATTGTTTTATTCCATATTGGCATAAACTGAAGTTTAGACCCAGGTTTATTACAGTTTTAGAAAAATAGGCTGTCAATAACTGTTCTTGAGTGTGCATCTTTTTTGGAAAGCACTTTGGCAATAACATTTGAAATTTAAAATGCCCATGTCTTGATCCAGCAGCCCTTCCCACAAGGGTGTTCTTTGTAGCATCACTTACTTACAACTAGAAACAATGAAAATACCTAACAATAAGCCAGGCACCATGCCGCACAATTATATTCCTCCTCGGGAGACTGAGGCAGGAGGATCACCAGTTCTAGGCCTCAGCACAACTTAGCAAGGCCCAAAGCCACCTAGCAACACCCTGTCTCAAAATTTAAAAATTCTAAAAGGGGTGGGTGACTGCAGATGTAGCTCAGTGGTGAAGTGCCCCTGGGTTCAATTCCCAGTACCAAAAAGAAAATGCCTATTGATAGGGAATCGGTAAATCATGCTAGCTCCAAGTTAGTGAATGCTGTGCACCCCACTGCAGACAGTGAGGTGGGTCGGATGGACTGACAACAAGCTCCAGGACTCTAACAGTTGGCATTTAGTGGCTGTCTTTGGAGAAAAGGCCAAGACTTGAATGATTAAGGTACACATGCACTCTTTTCCCCATAGATGCAGAATATTCTGTTTTATGGATTTACATGATTTTTTCCCAACATTATGAAAATTTTTAAAATATAGGAAAGTTTGAAAGCATGGTCCATTGAACACCCATATACCCGCCATCCACATCCTACAGTATTGTTATATTTGCTTTATTAGCCATCTTATATTCACCATCTTATATTCGCTCCTTACATGTCAGCTTGCTTATTGATTAGTATTGATGTATTTGTTTTTCAAACAATATTTTTACTCTCTCAAGGGGAAAGGCTTCAGGAAAACTTTTCTTTCCTTAAAAGAACCTGATTCAGGAGAGTAAACACAGTAACAGAACCAGATCTGAAGTCTGGAGTTATTCAAATTCACCTCATTTGAACCCTGGGTCTGGTCCTCAATAGCAGTGGCACCTTGAACAAGTCCCTTTACCCCTCTGAGCCAGCTGTAAAAGCTTTTTAGTTTTTTATCTGTAAAAAGGGGTAGGACTGAAGAAGCTATAAAGTAATCAGCACAGAGTAGGTGTTTAGTGATCCAGAGGTCACTCCTCACCTGCTTCCCAGCTCGCAGGGGCCCACAGAAGCAATTAAACCTCTGCAATGGTCTTTTCCCTCAGAGCGCTCTGTCATCTGGTCCTGAGTCAGGACAAGGAGGCAGTGAAGGACTGCACAGAAGCCCTCAAGCTGGATGGCAGGAACGTGAAGGCATTGTACAGACGGGCTCAAGCCTACAAGTCACTCAAGGTAAAAGGCCCTGCCTAGAGGTACCGCCGTAGCTGCAGAGGTTGTGCCAGTGCTGCCGGGGTACAGGTTGGGTAAGCCGCTCAGGTTCCTTCTGGGCCCAGGATGGCTCAGGGCAGGTCGAGGCTGGGTTTTTAAAACACTGCTGCCTTAACAGCTGGACAGCTGCATCCATTTGAATGTCACCTCATCCAGGTCCCTTCCCCATCCTTTTCTTCTTCCCCATTAGGACTATAAATCCAGCCTTGCAGACATCAGCAGCCTCCTACAAATCGAGCCCAAGAACGGCCCTGCACAGAAGTTACGGCAGGAAGTTAACCAGAAACTGAAATAAAACCTTAAAGGGCAGCAGGAACCTTTTGTCTGACCTTCCCAGAGAAGCCAGGGGCCTCTTCCCCTGCATCCACCCCTGAAACCCAGCATGCCCCACAGGGAGCACTGAGGTACCCTCATCAGCCCCTCTGGACAGCAGTGGGCTCCGCCTTTGAAAGGCTTTGCTTGTTCAGGTTAAGGCAGCTTAGTCAAGCGACATTGTTTCACCAGAAAGGTGGTTGTGTGAAGCTGAGCCCTGTTCCCACCCCCAACTCACATAGCTAGCACATCAGACGAGCAGGTCTCAGCAGCAAAGCACTCGGCTCGTCCCTGCCGTCCGAGTGTGCTGCCGACTGAGTGCTGCTTTTGTCACTGCATCAGACCCACCTCTCTGCAATCAATCTGAACTGAGCTCAGAGAAGCTAAAAATCCCTGGCCACCTACACCTGAAGTGGCCTGTTGAGCTGGTTCTCCAGGGCTGCAGTCTCCCCAAGCGTCCCCACCCTGTCCTGGGCACAGTTTTCTGTGTCAGCCCCAGTGCCTTTTTTCCAGGCCCTCTGGTAAGAAGGCAGAGCTCTTGATCCTTGGTTGCTTCTGTCCTTGACTCTCTGCTGCTGCCCTGTGCATGGAGGTACCTAAGCTATTTCAACAGCCCAGTGGTTATGGTCACACCTCCTGGGGTGGGGAGAATGGCCTCCCTGAGGTCAGTGTCCTTCCATTCTGAGCAACAATTTGGCCCCCCCATCCCCCACCCCCCTGCAGTGGCGTCCCTTCCAGGCTTCTTAGTTCTTTGTAATATGTTAAGTTAATTTGAACTGACTTTGTTGAACTGTGTGTTAAAGCTATTGCATTAAAAGGCTTTCTTCTATATAAAAGTCATCCTTTCAATGATGCCTTTTCAGCTTTGCGCCTAGAACTTTATAGCATAACAATAAGCTAATGCTTCTTGGGCTTTCATCTGTTTGTTGAACAAATTTACTCAAATGTCTGCATGGGCCAGGTGCTACTTACAGTGCTGGGGAGGCAACACAGAATAAATAGACACGGTCCCTGTGGGAAGGGCTGACAGTCCAGTGGGAAGGCAAGAAGTTAATGAGATCTTCACCCAAGGATAAAGCCGCAGCCTGCGGAGCATCATGAAGTCATCAGCATCTTACCTGCCTCCACTGGGAGGTTCTCTCCGGAGGGAAAAGGGCCCCTGAGGGCGTAAAGCTTAAGGTTGACTGGTGAAGAGGGGAAGTGAAAGCAGTGTGGAGAGAACAGCCTGAGGAGAAACCCTAGCTGGGAGAACTTGGTGAGGAAGCAAAAGGGCTACAAAATACCATTCAGGGTCACAGAACATGGCATGGAGTAAGGCTGGCGAACTTTAGGGTTTGTCCAGAATTAACGGCTGCCCCTCCTTCCTGGGCCGTGTCCTAGTTTGACTCTAATGAAGTACAAGTTTTATGATTAAACAAAGGGTTTGAATTGGCTCATGCTACTTATCACAAAGGTGCTGAGGAACATGAGCTGTGGAGAGGACGGGAGCAGTGCTTAAGGACGAGTCTTTTGCTATCTGAATGAATATTCAGACTTCTAGGCTCAAGTGCGTGGTAGGAGTCAGACACACCCCGTGGGCCCCTGCTGTGACCAGGGGACCTTGTCAGAGTGGGGAGCCACGCCCCTGTTTTTGTCTCTCTTTGGGCTCCACTGATTTGAGGCAGATTTAGTGGCAACACCCATCACAACCCACATAGAAGTCTAGATGTCACATCTGGACTCTGGCGGAAGCAGGCAGCCAGGCCTTGGCCTTCACAGATGAAGAGGCCTTTTTTTTTTTTGGTACTTAAATTCCGGTAAACACAAAGACAATATTGTGGTAAGCTTCCTCATGTTTGAAAGTTATCACCATACATCATCTCCTGAAAGGCTATGAAGATTAAAACTTCTGTATGTCATAGGTTAACATTTCTAGGAAAGGGACACACAGCTATCAATGACTCTCTTAATAGCCATAATGAATTCTACCCCCTATCCCGAGAGAAGGTCTTTACATGGGAATGACAGGGTCTCCTGCCAGTTCCCATGTGAGAGCCAGATTGTGCACGTTTTGTCCTTTAAGAATGGGAAGCTACTGAAGGTCTTTCATAGGATGAGAGGCAAGATGTGCATTCCAAGGCAAACTTTGTGTAGCGGAGTTCATATTGGAGAAGGGTATTGCAGATGTTGTGAAGCCATCGAGAGGCTATTGCCAGAGACCATCCAAGTTTGGACTAGGGTGGTGGTAATGGATTTAGAAAGATTTGAGTGTGGGGGGTAAAAATAGATTTCATATGGAAGATGAGGGAAAGTGAAGTGGAAGAGGGGTGGGGAAGCCCTCAGATTGTGGCTTTTGCAACAGAATGAGGGTGGGGCCTTCTATGGAAACAGACCACTGGAAAAGAAGCAGAGGACTGGGGGAGGGGCACATCAAGTCATGAGCTTGATTTCAGACAAGTTGGAAGTGTTAGTGGTACACCAAGATGGCTGGGATGTGGTTTAGTGGTAGAGTGCTTACTTAGCATGTACAAGGCCCTGGGTTTGAGCCTCAGCACCAAAAAAAAAAAAAAAAAAAAAAAAAAAGTCAAGAGTTGATGGCAGGTAGAATGAGTCCTATAGCCCAGGAGTGGCCAAGAGTGGCTGGTGCAAATTGAAGATGTGGTTATAAATCAGATACCAAGGAGGAGAGAAGGCCCTCTCTGAAGAAATGCCAGCAGTCAGTATTTGAAGATGAAATCTGCACTGAAACATGAGAAAATTTGAAATAGCATTTGTGAGTCAGGTATGGTGGCACGTGTCTATAGTCTGACTTAGGCAAGAGGCAAAAGGATCACAAGTTTAAAGCAAGAAAAAAAATGTGGAGAACAGGGAGAGAGGAGTTAAAGCAGGACATCAGTACAACCTTGAAGACTTAGTTGGATTTATTGCTGGTGAACTTGTGGCAGTACCCATGTGCTGGGTTGTGATCCTTGCCCTCATCTTTTGGCTACCCTGATACAGAGAAGGCCACAAAGCTGAGGTCTCACCCCTAATGGGAGGTGAACACTAATTGTCCCAAAGAACCTTCTTCAGAAACCGCTCCATTTCCTGCAGGGGAGGGAGACTCTGATCTGGGAAGGCATCCTAACATTCCTACATTTAATTACACAACCCCTCCAGCAGCCCAGGGCCTGGAAGCAATTTCTTGCTTCTAAGGCTTTTGCCTGCCCTGCAAGTTGCTCAAGCCAGGGGTCCACAGATGCCACATGTCAGATTGGTCACTGTAGTTTTTTTCCACTTTTTCAGTCCATTGTATGATGACACCATTTAACCATCCGCCGCACTGCTGATGGGCCAGTCATTTCTAGTTTGAAGCTCTTACCAAGAGCCTAGCTCAGTTCCTGACAGTTCAGTTCCAGTGTGCACACCCTGTGTACATTAGTACTTTTGGGGTTCTCTTTCTTACAGCCAAAGCCTCAGTCAAGTGTGCTTTTTACTTTGCCCCCAACTCTCAGGCTCAAGCAAGCCTCCTTTGAGGCAAGATTTTGCAGCACTTTTAATGCACAAAACAAAAGGAAAGTGGCTGGCTGGGTGACCAGCCTTCATTCCATGTACAGGGCTCAAGTACAGACACAGTCCAATCGGGAAATAAGTTAGTTCACAGGGCCTCAGAGCTGAGAGCAGGCGATGCTGTTTCTCCTGAGAGCCACAGGAGTGAGGATTCCATTTTCTGGGGATGAAAGGGAAAAAACAGTTGTCTCTACAGGATGGCAGGCATGGAGTACTCAGCTAATGGAGCCAGCCAGGCCCAGGGGGAGCCAGACTGTCTGCATGAGGCAGGCAGGGCAGCTGGTGCAAGAGCACCTCCTTCACTCTTCACCCGTGCAGCCACGTCGAGCATCATCCCCTGTGATGCTCTCAGCTTCCTTGGCGTGTCAAAGCCAGCAACACAATATGAGTCTCAGTTTCTGAAAGGCAGCCTGAGGCCCAGTTCTCCACAGCTGCTTCTGGGCTCAGCTCCTCTGTCCTTGTCCTCCCACCACAGCCACCCACCTGTTTTCAATGCATGTATGCCTTTGGCTGCTCCATGGCCTGATGTGCCTGCAGCACTGCCACTGCCTCTTCTATCTGTGGAACACAAATAGGAGGGGCTTAGTGCAACTTTCTAGCAGGATCCCAAAAGAGCCTTGGCCTTCCCCACCTAGCATGATAAAGGGTCTGTGGACCCCTCATCCACTACGGCTTGCAAGACTCCATGCCCTAATGTTGCCTTCTCAAGATAGAGGTACACTGCTGGACACTGGAAAAAGCCTTTATACTGAGTCAGAATATAGCTTCTTGTACCAAAACCTGAAGTAGCAAACCCTCAATTAAGGCCCTCTCCCACCAGGCATGGTGATGCACAATTGAAATCCCAACAGCTTGGGAGGCTGAGGCAGGAGGATTTTGAGTTCAAAGCCAGCCTCGGCAACTTATTGAGGCCCTAAGCAACTCCATGAGACCCTGTCTCTAAATAAAGTATAAAGAGCTGGGGATTTGGCTCAGTGCTAAAGCACTCCTGGGTTCAATCCCCAGTACTGAAAGAGAAAGAAAAAAAAAAAAAAAAAGAGGGCCCTGTCCTACACCACCATTCAGCAGGCCTTTAGATAGCGTGAGCAAGATGATCAGCTTCATCTGGTCTAGCATCTGGGACAGCCCTTGTCCTTAGCTATCCTGCTGAGCAGGCTCTACCTACCTTGGCGTGGAGGGACTCTGGAGACTCCAGCATGAGCAGCAGCTCTGAGTTGTCAATCTCCAGCAGCATGCCTGTGATCTTGCCGGCCAGCTGCTTGTGTACATCATGGACAAGGGGGTAAAGACGCTCTCCTGTGTGGACAACCTCTGATGCTACACCTGGCCCATACATACCCCAGCACCCAGGAGTGGTATCGGGTGGAGCAGCGAAGACATCTGGGTTAACCTTCTAGGCTGTCACTTACTAGGAACATCTTTTCTCAACTGCAGAGTGCCCATGGCAAACCCTGCCTTAAAGGACAGTTTGAAGAATCAAATCTGATAATTTATATTAAGTAATTGAAGCACAGGACCTAGATAGGAAGTCTTTTACTGTTGAAAGACTACTCTTGTTTATTTTGCAAGAAACAGTTCTAACTAGACCCATCTAGACAGAATATAATGCTGAACTTGAGACTTTTTTTGGAGGTTGGGAAACAAATACATAGGGTAAATTAAATTCATCTTCCACTCTGAGGGATTTCCAGCAATAAGGCTTAGTGTTGGTGTCAGGCACGTGGAGGGTCCAGCCAGGACTGACTTCTTAAATGGGAGAAGGGTCTTCCCATAAGGAAAGTGACATCATTTACAGAGAATTGCTAAGAAAGCCTTCTGCCTCCATTAAGTACATTCAAACATTTTTTTTTTATAGCTGAGGGATGGGATATGGAATGGCAAAACCCTAATGAATAAGCTGAGGAATCAACGGTGTGGAGACATCTAAGGCCTTCAGTGAGGAGATCTCAGTGACCATGCAGGGAAGGAGCTGCCAATAGGAACAAGCCTGCTCATTCAGTCACAGTTCGTGGCATCTTTCAGCAGGGCCTGACAGGGACTCATGTCATAGATGGAGGTGAACCAGGAATTCAGAGCCCAGTGGGAACCACCTGTACTTAAGCTGGTGCACAGATTTTCCTCACCTCCTTGCAGTAGGCACCAGGAGACAGATGAACTGTGCCAACAGCTTCCTTCCGTTAGAGGAGATAGAAACTCTTAACACCCCTGGGCCATTTCCCAGCATAAACTCAAGGTCATATCCTTTCTTACTCTGTCTCCTGACCCTCTGCATATCTGGATTGTCTCCCATCTAAGTGAATCATAGAACAGAAGAACTGGAAAAAGCCTCAGGACCTTGATCTGACCAGCATTTTAAAACTAAAATAAAGGCAGCTTGGGAAAGGTCACCTGGCAGCTCCATGAGATTCCCGGCCTCGCCAGCTCCCAGCCTCCTTTCCTGCCCCAGTGCAGGGGTGTCAGCCACTCACCAATCATCTGCTTTTGCTCATGGAGGGGTGCTGCAGCCAGCATGGACGCAGTCAGGGGCTCCTGGCCAGGCACATGCACGGCAGGCTCCTGGACCTACACAGTACCGGAGACATGTCCCTCAACCGCAGGGATGGGAAAGGCCTCCACATACTTATGTGAACACAGACCTCCAGGAAGGGTGTGGAAGGGGAGCAGGGGATAAGGTCTGGACAATCAGGTGGGGCAGAGACCCTAACAAGGGCATGTGGATTAGAAGACAAAGTTATGTTCTAACTTAGATGTGCTATGAACCCATAAAGGCCCCTAATCATCGTTACCAAATGAAAATCATGCATCACTAAGTGCCAAATAAAGCCCCTTATCAGGTAGCTTCATGGACGCGTCCCCAGAACACACTTTCACATGTTGGTAACTTTAAGAGTATTTTTGCTGTTTAAAGACCACTGGTTCATTATGCAAAAGATAGTTCAACTGGACACACTGGAATTCTAGATAGATATGATAGTGCTGAATTTGAGACCTCTTTGGGGCAGGAAAATAAATAGGCAGCCTTTCATTTAATGATAGTAGATATTTTTAGTCCTATTTTGAGGCTTAATCACATCCCTTAAATACTCAGCATATTCTTAGACTATCTTTCCTTGCTGTTCAACAGAAACACTGTAGAAATTCAAATTTTGGTAATACCCTAGCAAAGCAAATCATAATTAGAAAATAAAATGTGACCCTGGGCCTCTTTCCCCTTCTGCTGACTGCACACATAGGTAAATGGAACTTTATAAGCCAACACATTAGCTAAGGTTCTGAGCCACGATTCCCAGAGCCCAGACTAGGGTGGGCAGCTGGGCCAGCCTTACCCTGTGGGTGCTGTGTACAGCTGAGGGACATTTGTATGACAGGAGAGGCCGGCCTGGTATAGAACATCCCACCCCACTGGGTCCTGTGGTCTGGGTACCAATGTTGGCTGTAAGAAATAAACAGGGTTCAAATGGCTGCTCTCCACAAAACAAAACCCAAACAGAAAATAATGCGTTGGTTAGAACATAAAACAATTGTGCGCTCTTGGCCACTATGGAAAACAACATGAGGGTTCCTCAGAAAATGAGAATTACCAAATCATTCCACAGTTCCACTTTGGGTATGGACCCCAAAGAATTGAAAGTGGGGTCTCAGAGGTTTGTAAACCCACATCCACAGCAGCAGCATGCCCAGTAGCCAACAGCGGAAGCAACCCAGGGACCCATCAACAGATGAATGGATGAGCAACTTGTGGCATATATGATGGAATGTTATTTAGCCTTAAAAAGGAAGGAGATTCTGACACGTGCTGCAGCAAAGTGAATCTTGAGGACACAGTGCTAAGTGAGATAAGTGAGTCAGAAAAGGACAAATTTATATAGTTCCACTTATATGAAATACCTGGAATAGCCACATTCTCAGAGACAAAGTAGAATGGTGGTTTCCAGGAAATGGAGGGAGGGAGAAGTAAGGAGTTAGGGTTCAATGGATACAGAATTTCAGTTTGCAAGGAAAAAAAGTTCTGCAGATGGACGGTGGTGATGGCTGCACAAGTGTGAATGCACTGAACGCCACTAAATTGTGCACTTGAAAATGGGTAAGGGAGCTGGGCACGGTGGCACACACCTGTAATCCCAGCAACTTGTGAGGCTGAGACAGTAGGTTTGCAAATTTGAGGCCAGCATCAGCAATTCGGCGAGGCCCTAAGCAACTTAGTGAAACCTTGTCTCAAAAAATAAAAAGGGTTGGGGATGTAGTTCAGTCGTAAAGCTCCTGGGTTCAATTCCCAGTACCAAAAGAAAATAAAAAGTTAAGTGATACTGAGCAGAAGGGCGCATGCCTGTTAACCCAGCAACTCAGAGGCCAAGGCCAGCCTTAGCAACTTAGTGAGGCCCTGTTTGAAAATTTAAAAAGGACTGGGAATATAGCTCAGTGGTGATGCTCCTGGGTTCAATCCCCAGTACCAAAAAAACCCTACAAGTTAACTGGTAAATTGTTATATTTTACCACAATAAAAAGAAAAAAGCAGGGTGTCAGGGCCTGGCAGCCACCTAAGGCCAAGGACTGAGTCTAGCTTGTTCATACAGAATCCCCAGTTGCCCCAACCCAAGTGCAGGACCAGCACACAGACGTGAAGCAATGGCTATGCTTGCCTTGAAGCCAAGGCCTACACCCTCTTCACAGCCGTTGTGGTACTGGGGTTCAGCTCCTTGCCCGTGTGTTCTCAGTAATGCTCACAAAAGGGATGCACTATTCTCACCCTGTTGTAAAGAATAGCCAACTCTACACTATATACCGCCTCCAAAGTCAGCCTGGCTTACCAGGAGGCAAGGTCACAGGGAGGCCCGTCTTGACTCCCCTCCAATGCCAACCCAGCACAGAGACTTGCCCTGCCCTCCTTACACCCACATTGCTCTTGGCCCTGCCCACACTCACCCACTCTCTGGGTGTGGGGCCCTGGGTGTAGCTCCTGGGTGGAGGCCTGAGTGGAGGCCTGGCTGATGCTGACGCGGGCCTGGGGGCGCCGAGGCATGCCTGTGGGCCGGACCACTGAGGCAGCTGGAGGGTAGACAGCTAGCAGCACAGAGAAAAGTAGAGTAAGTTTGTGGAGATGTAATCACCATGCCCTGAAGTTTCCAGAGCTGGAAGGGGTACTAGAAGTGGACAGCAGAGAAATGAGTGACTTCACCTAAACCCAGAACTCCAGGGAGTAGGAGCGTGGAAATTTGCAGTGACAAAACCAGTTCATGTGTGCCCAGAGCCCCGAGATGCATAAGTGCGGGGTCATGCACTCAGTCCCCCCAAGACAGTGTCATGTGAATGTGGACCTGCTTCTCAGGAAGGTTATTCAGCAGTGTAGCCAGAGGAGTCTCATTTTCTCAGCTTTCTAAGATTTTGGGGTTTTTTTGGTACCAAGGATTGAACCCACAGGCCTTAACCTCTGAGCCACATCCCCAGCCCTTGTTTATATTTTTATTTAGAGACAGGGCCTGGCTGAGTTGCTGAGGCTGGCTTTGAATTCACTATTCACCTGCCTCAGCCTCCCGATTTTTCAGCTATAAATGAGAGAAGTCTTTGGAGACAAGGGACAATGGCCACACTGCATGTCTTCACAGCCTTGCTGCTGACTGGGGGTTTTATGCACACTCATTCAGGCCCACACTGAGCAGAGGAAACGGGCTCAGAGAGGTGAAGGGACCCCACCCTGGGGGATTGGCACGTCCAGGCTTGACCCCTGTTACATGCTGCTTCTTGGGGCCCACACCCACAGGCTGGGCTGAGGGCAAGGGTGCTGGGTCACTCACATGAAGGTCTGTGTGGCTGGGCCGTCCACCTGGGGGCAGGCTGGATGGGGGCCATGGAGCCAGAGGCACAGTAAGCAGCCTGGGCTGGAGGCTGTGTGGGAGAAGAGGACCTAGAATGAGGGGCTCTGCAACAGAGGGGGTGGGCGAGAAACCTCATGCTCTCAGGGACACTACTGCAGGAACCCTCCTGTCCCCTGTAGGGAACAGGCTAGTAACAGCCCTCAAAGCCGGCACCTTTCTCCCACCTCAGGAGGTCCGTTAGCCCTGAACCCTTTAGGGAGAGATCTTAGATTTCAATCCCTGCTCCTTTTTCAGGCCTACATAGAAAAGGTGACGCTTCTTACTCAGGTTTGTGTCAGCTGAAGCAAATACCAAAATGAGAGGAACTGTTACCAACTCAGCGGCCCTCAATGGCTATGTCTTCCTACTTCCTCTAAGTCCCATGAGGTCCTTTCCCAAACTATGTTCCTCGGAACAATCGCCCAGGGAGATGTTAGCAGCCATCCCACAAAACCCAGCATGAAGCTGAGGAAGGGCACCTGCTCTCTGCCTCTCTGGGAGTCATAACGGATGTCAGCATATCAGGTAGGATAAGGGATCTAGTAAAGAAACTTAGGCTCCTTTTGTTTGATACAACATCTCCCAACTTCTTTGGCCAGAGGAAGTCTTCCTGCACAATATTCAAGACTCTCTCAGGCGGGGAGATGCTCCTTGACATTCCACCTTTTTACAGATGGGGCAACTAAGCTTCAGGGGTTGGTCCAGCTGCCTAGTGAGTTTTCTGCAGAACCTCTCCTTGTGACGCTTCCGCCTTCCTGCTCTACCTGTCAGGGAAGGGGTGTGGCCGGAGCTATGGGCAGACTGTCACCTGGGGCAGAGCGGGCAGGAAGTAGCTGGAGGGCTGCTGGAAGGAGCCCAAGAGGGGGCGGCCCAGGGCCCGCACCGTGGAGAGGCGCTGCATGTACTGGTTGGTCAAGATGGCCTTCCGCTCCTCTTTGCGCTGGGCCAGTGCCACGTACAGGGGCTTGGTGCCCACGATGCGCCCGTTCATCTCTGTCACAGCCTTGGTCGCCTCTTCTGGAGAGGAAAAACACACAAAGCCAAACCCCTTGCTGTGGCCACCCTCTGTCATCACCTAAAAGCAAGACAAGACAAGGGTTGCTGGGGGTGGAGAAGGAAGACTCCCGGGCTGTGCTCCCCTCCTCCCCCAGTAAGCCCCGTGAGAAACCTGTGCCCAAGGGACAAGCTGAGCGCCTGTGTTTACTGAGGCCACTGTGTGCCAGACACTGTGTACCTTAACGTGAGGCTCCCATGCACAGCCTCCGATGAGGGGGAGGTCCTGCAGCTCCCACTTTATGGGAAGAAAGGGAACTTGTCCTGGTCACCCAGCCAGGGACCCAGACACAGCCAGACACAACCTCTGTGGCCTCCGCAAGGCCCTGGGCCAAGTTCTTTAGGGGTTTGGGGAAGACGTTCTCAGCCTTATTAAAATAGCCTCATTGTTTTGGAGTAACTTCAGATTTACAGAGAAGTTACGGGAACAGTACGGAGCCCTGGGTCTCTCACGTAGCCCCCCTGACGTTAGCACTGCACATTCTTCCAGACTCCGACCCTGGCACGATGCTATTGACCGTGACGCTGCTAGCTGCGCCTCACTCCACACTTCATTTGGATTTCACTTTTTTAACCAATATTTTTTCTCTTCTCATCCACAGTTTGTTCTTAAGCTTTCCTGGGGTTGAGACACCAGCCTGGCTCCCTCAGTCCAAGGACTAGAGCTCTTTCCAACCTCGCTTTCAGAGTCTGTGCTCTGACTCAATGATTTGCAAACAGCCACCCCCCAGTATAGCCAGAGACCCACAGATCCCCCACAGGGGAGTCATGGAATTCAGGGGGGCTGTGAACTTGATGGGGAAAAGTGACATCCTTATTTTCACTTTAGCATTCCCTTCCTCTATGAATATGGGCTATATCAACCAGGTCTGTGTCCCTGTCACAAAGAGAAATCATGTCATAGTGTTGCTGATCTCAAAGTATCACTTACTCTGCTACTCTGAGAGCTCTTAGTTCAATGCATTAATAAAGAAGCACTTACTGCTGCCACTTCAGCATTTCGATGTCATACTTAATAAAATTATTTTTTATAATTCTGTGAATTTTATCATTTAAAAGTATTCTTAGGATCCACAGGCCCATGGGACAGAGGTGTTGACACAAAAATACTGTTAAGAATTTCTGTTAAGAACTGTAGGTAGGATGCCAGGCTTGGTGGCGCATACTTGTAATCCCAGTGACTTAGGAGGATTGCAAGTTCAAGGCCAGCCTCAGCAATTGAGCAAGGCCCTAAGCAACTTAGTAGGATCTTGTCTCAAAACATAAAAAGGGCTGGGCACGGTGGCACACAACTGTAGTTCCAGCAGCTGGGGAGAATGAGGGAGGAGGATCCCAAGTTCAAAGCCAGCCTCAGCAACTTAGCAAGTCCCTAAGCAACTCCGTGAGACCCCGTCTCTAAATAAAATATTAACAAGGGCTGGGGATGTGGCTCAGTGGTTAAACACCTCTGGGTTCAATGTCCAGTACCAAATATTTTTTAAAATAAAAGTAAAAAGGGCTGGAGTTGTGGCTCAGTGGTAGAGCACTTGCCTAGTATGTGCGAGACACTGGGTTTGATTCTCAGCACCTCATATAAATAAAGGTCCATCAACAACTAAAAAAATATATTAAAAGAGGGGGCACTGGGGTTCTGGCTCGGTGGTAGGGCACTTGCCTAGCATGTGTGGGGCACTGGGTTTGATTCTTAGCACCACATATAAATAAATGAATAAAATTAAGGTCTATCAACATCTAAAAAATTTTTTAAAAAGAACTGTTAGTAGGTAATTAAAAACCATGGTAATGATAAAAATTAGTAAATGTGCAGAATTTACTATGAACTTGACTGTGGGCTAAGTATTTATAGTAGTTAATTTATTTCAACTCATTTAATTTTCATAATCACTACTTTATATAAAATGGAAAATAGATAAAATTATATAAAATCCTCATAACCTGCTGGGCATGGTGGTGCACACTTGTAATCCCAGATGCTCAGGAGGCTGAGACAGGAAGATCATGAGTTCAAAGCCAGCCTTAGCAACTTAGCAAGGCCCTAAGCAACTCAGCAAGACTATCTCTAAATAAAATACAAAAATGGGCTGGGGATGTGGCTCAGTGGTTAAGTGCCCCTGGGTTCAATCCCTGGTGCCAAAAAAAAAAAAGAAAGAAATAAATCCTCATCACCTGATTGGCTTCCTGAAAAGATGACCACCCCAAGTGTGCCTCAACTCTGAGCAATCCAGATTTATATATTCCCTGTGTTCAGAGATTCCAAGGTCAGTGAATCTCCCGAAATTAAATACAGCATGTGCCGAATGATCACAAGCACCCTGTCCTGCTGAATGGGGAATGCACCTGCTGTGTGCACCCCCTGGGTGGCTCAGGAGCCTCTAGAGGTATGATGTTGCTTCCATTTCACAGGAGCATAAACAGAGTCTGGAAGGCAGTCACATGCCCAGATCCTACAGCTAGGAAATGGTAGGCCTGGGATTTAGACTTAGGTCTAATGAACTCTAAGAGCCAAGCTTCCAGGATAATATTGCACCAGGTATGCATGCACTTGCTCAAGAAGAGGACCTGCAGCTTTATATCAGGTTTAATCCAATTCACTGAGTCCCATAGCTTTCTGTCACATTTTTCAAAAGGCTCTTTACCTTCCCCCCTCCCCCAACAAATTAGAACCCCTCCCCCAGACACCAGGCTCCCTGTAAGAAGTTTAAGGTTGGATTCTACAGTCAGGAGAAATTCTAGATCACTTTTAAGACCCCGATCATCATATATGTGCAGGCCCCCAGCCTCATCGCCCACACTGATCTGAGGAAGGCTCCTAATTCCCACCCACAGCTCCTCACTGCCAAGTCAAATGCTGCCTGCACGGCCGCTTCCTCCAGGAAGCCTTCCCTCCTGTCATGTCACTGGCCAAGTTCAGAAAACAAAGTTCCACAGAAATTTTGAGACATAAGTTTCTGGAATCTGGCATACAGTAGGCACTCAATAAATACTTGCTACAGTGCACCCCATAAATCCAGTAGCAGACTATATGTCTACTTTTTTCCCCTCCAAACTAGACAAGGCTACAGTGGACTCCAAGCGCCAACAGGTGGGACAGAGCCCTAAAAGGCCCAGCACCGACTCCCTGAGTGCCCAGTGAGGGGCTGGTGGCGGTGCGGGGTGGGAGGATGAAGGGGCGGCTGTGCCCTGGAGCTGCCCCGGCCCTCACCTTCGCGCTGGTAATCACTCCGTAGGGAGAGAACACCTTCCTCAGTCTCTCGTCATCAATGGAGTCGTCCAGATTCTTCACGTACAGGTTCACGCCCTGTAGGAAGGGGCACTGCTTGACTCCCCGTCCCCCACAAGCCCCAAATCGCTTCAGAACAACGGGGCTGACATGGCCACAAGGGTCACCCTTGTGGCCTGCCAGCCCAGCCTCCTATTCTCAGACTCCCACTGCACCCCTGCATCCCAATGGCTCAGATGCCCGTTACCCAGAAGCTGCAGCCCCTCACTGCCAAATCAAATGCTGCCTGCACTGCCACTTCCTCCAGGAAGCCCTCCCTCCTGCAGTTCTCATCCACCTGCATGGGTCCCCACCTCCCCGTGGCCTTCATACATTTTGGACATGGGAGCCACAGAGGGATGTGGAGTCCCACAGCAGGCTGAAGCTCAGAGCTCAGCCAGAAAGTAGGTCTCCACAGGTCAGGGAGGAGCAGCTGGAGGCAGAGCTCCTCCCAGGCAGAATCAGCTGCCACTCCACCACCTGCAGGCTCAGAACCCAGCATGTCAACTCTTGCCTGGTGCCAGGCGCTCCCCCACGCTGTTTTACACATTTTAATTAATGTTTAATCCTTGAGAAGGAAACTTTCATCCTTATTTTGCGCACATCAAAACTGAAGCTCAGGCAGGTCACGTGCATCACCTCTGATTTACAGCCTGTAAGTGGCAGACAGAACTGACCCTAGTGGTCTAACTTCAGCCCCTCAGCCCCTTGGCACTGAATGACGGCTGCTCCCAGGACCTTGATGTCCTCCTTCCAGTCTTCCCAAGCACAAAGTGTGGGAATGCACAACAGAACTGAGACCCCACAGTTGTACATTTGTACATCCTGCTTGCTCATGTTGTGTGCTGAGAATTTTATTCTCTAAGGGTTTATAAACCCCTGAAATTGTGGGCGCAATGGTGCCTGTGTGTGTACCCGAGGGTTTTTTCAACCTCAGTATAGTTTCATTTTGTGTCAGATAGTTCTTTGTTGCAGGGTTGTGCTGTCCATCATAGGATATTGCCAGCATCCCTGGCATCTACCCAGTGGATGCCAGTAGCACCCAAAACATGACCACTGAAAATTCACATTGCCAAATGTCCCTAGGGCAGAGAGGAAAAACTGCTCCTCATTGAGAGCTACTGAGGATGGATGTGTGCGCGTGGGTGTAGGTACACGTGGAATGCACACATACACTACAGGGTGGACACACACCCTTCTCCATGAGGGAGCTAGAACTTCATTAAAAACTTTTGAGGGGGCTGGGCACAGTGGCGCATGCCTGTAATCCCAGTGGTTCAGGAGGCTGATACAGGAGGATCATGAGTTCAAAGTCAGCCTCCACAACTTAACAAGGCCCTAAGCAACTTGGCAAGACTGTCTCTAAATTAAATACAAAATAGGGCTGGGGATGTGACTAGGTGGTTGAGTGCCCCTGAATTCAATCCCTGGTACCAAACAACTTTTGAGGGGTTCATTTCTCAAAGAAGGCTTAAATTGTCAATGATCTACAATTTTAAAACATGTATTACTTAATATAATTTTAGTGACTGCACAACATTCTTTTAGATGTGACATATGTGGCCTAATTATTCTCACCCTGGAGTAGGACTTTCTCTATGAGCATTTGGAATATGTAGGGCCCTTTGTCCATGAGTGGAGAGGGCAGAGGCAAAGGACGTCAAGCAGTCCCACGGGAAGTCCTGGCCTCACCTGGTAGCGGTTCTGCCTGTCCTGCTTCATCTGTTCGAACCTGCGCTTCAGCTCATTCTGCCGCTCTGCCCGCTTCTGGGCCCGGCCCACGTACAGCAGCCGCCCGCTCACCTCCTTCCCATTCATTTGGTCCACAGCCTGGGGATGGGAACAAACACTGGGTAACCTTGGCCCCCAGTCCCACCTTTTGAGCCTAGAGGGGACTAAACGAGGCTGGCCTTGCTAGCTGAGAATAATTAGTACCAGAAAAAGGCCATTTGAAAAGTCTTGCAGGGTGAATTATAGATTTTTAAAATTTGCTTAGGTCTCTATTTTAGAAAACAAAACTGAGATTTGCAATGTTTCCCATATTTAAAATTTTAATTATTTTAAATTTAATAAAAAATGTAAATTTATTTAAAATTTAATTATTTTAAATATATACAAGTATTCCCATATTTTAAACACATATTACTCAATGAAAGCAGCGACCCTGTAAAAGCTACATGCTGTGTGATTTCCAATATATGACATTCTGGAAAAGCCAGAACTGTGAAGTCAGTAAAAAGATCAGCGGTGGCCAACAGCTGGTGGGTAGGGAAGGTTGAAAGAGCACAGATTCTTAGGGCAGCACAAACACTGATATTAAAACAATGAAGCCGGGCGAGGTGGCGCATGCCTGTAATCCAAGCGACTTGGGAGGCTGAGCCAGGAGGATCATGAGTTCAAAGCCAGCCTCAGCAAGGCTCAGCAAGGCCCTAAGCAACTCAGTGAGACCCTGTCTCTAAATAAAATACAAAATAGGGCTGGGGATGTGGCTCAGTGGTAGAGTGCCCCTGGGTTCAATCCCTGGTTCAAAAAAAAAAAAAAACAAAAAAAACCAACAATGAATACATGTCGCAATACATTTGCGCAAACCCACAGAACGTACACCTAGGCGTGAGCCCTCCTGTAATAAGGATGTGTCAGTGCAGGTTCATCAGCTGTAACAAGTACTCACTCTGGTGGGAGATGCTGACAATAGGGGAGGCCATGCACATATAGGGGTAAGGGGCATGTGGAATATCTGTGCGTTCCACTCAATTTTGCTGTGAACCTAAAACTGCTTTAAAAAATAAAGTCTATTAGAAAATAAATTCGAGATCTTCCTGCAACTACATGTGGGTAATTTGAAACCAGGAGCAAGCAAAGTGACGTGATCACTGCTAGGCGTGATGGCGCATGCCTGTAATCCTAGCTACCTGGGAGGCTGAGGCAGGAGGATTGCAAGTTCAAGACCAGTCTCAGCAACTTTAGCAAGGCCCTAAGCAACACAGTGAGACCCTGTCTCAAAATAAAAAAGAAAAAGGGCTGGGGGTGTGGCTCAGTGGTGAAGCACCCCTGGGTTCAATCCCCAGTACCAAAAAGAAAAACGAAAACATTTGTATCTTAAACCAAGAATCTAGAAGACTTAGGCCTGTTAACTACACAAAATTCTGCATTCTCTGCAAGAAGTGCAGTTATCTATGGACATTGAACTGAATTTTCATTAGCTCAACCACAAAAATCAGTCAGACCCAAGCATAGCCTGACTCAGTGGCTAGGATTGTTCATGGGTTTTTATTTTTTACCCTAGTGTTAGTGAGGATAAATGTTTGAAGGGTCACTGTCTTAAGTGGCCAGTTCATTAGTAAATATGAATATTTTGCTTCCCTGCCTAAATATTCAATTCTTTGAACCTCAAGGCTTAGAAGTGACCATGGAAGGATGAACCTTTGGCCTCGAAGGGCCCTGACTGCAAATGGGACTCTCCTACCCTCTTGGCCCAAGCAGAGGGGGGCTTTCTTCCCCTCCACAAGCAGCTGGAGGCCCCACTCCTGACCTCCCTTCCCCTAGTCCTGGCTCTGTACCTCCTCCCTGGGACAGAGCCGTTAGGAGCCTCCTACCTTCTGGGCTTCCTCATGCTTTTCAAAGTTGACAAAGCCGAAGCCCCGGGAGTGGCCGCTGTTGTCCCTCATCACCTTCACACTCAGCATCGTTCCTGGGAAGAACCAACCTGGCTCAAAGGCGAGTTGGGGAGCCCCGGGATGTTCCCTCCCTGACCTCGGGAAGCCCCAGGAGGGCCCTCCTCCGTGGCAAACCTGGGTGTAAAAAGAGGAGCAGTAGGGATTGCCCTTCTCGGGGACACACACCAAACTGGGAGAAGAGGTCCTGCAGGCCCTGCTCATCCACATTGGCAGGGAGGTTCTTCACGTAGATGTTGGTGAACTCCAGGGCCCGAGCTCCCAGCTCTGCTTCCCGCTCCCTTCGAGACTTGAAGTGGCCCACAAAGCTGCGGACACGCCACCAGGTGAGGCGGCTGCCAGCCCTTGGCCACCCCCTCACCGCACCGCCAACCCTCCCAGCAATTTGGGCCACTTGAGCCAGTCACCATCCTTCCCAGCCTCCACATCCCTCACTGGGCAACTGGGCAGGGCCATACTCCACAGATTGACCAAGACCCTATCCAAGACCTCCAACAACCAAAAGGCTATGTTCCAGAGCTTGTCCCTAGCATAAGGTTCAGAAGTCTTCATTCTTGTGACAAACACACCATATACCAGGCAGCTAAGAGCACAGGATGTAAGAGCATGAATTTGGGATACAGACAAGAACTTGAATTCTCAGTATGCATCTGGCTCACTGTGCAACCCTGGGCAAGTTACTTCACCTCTCTGAGCCTGTGCTCATTCTTGTAAAACTGGAATCAAACTCACATCATGGGGCTTTCCTTAGTCATTTAACACATACTGGGTACACTAGCAAAGCAGGGCTTAGTCAATCAGATAAGGTCAATGCAAGTGTCACTCTGGGGAATGGACTGAAACCACTTAAACACAACATTAAGTAATTTCCAAGTTCACATAAACACATGTTGGAGAATACCCTTTTACTTTTTACTTTTTATTCATATTTTTTAAGAACAGTCTCACTGTTGCTCAGGCTGGTCTCAAACTTCTGGACTTAAGCAGTCCTCCTGTCTTAACTTCCCAAGCACCTAGGCCACCAGACATGTACCACTATATCCTTAAAGGAAAAAAAAAAAAAAAAAGGCAGAACTCTGCAGTAGCCATGCTTATAGTCTCAGGGACTTGGGAGGGTAAGGCAGGAGGATTGCAAGTTTGAGGCCAGCCTCAAAAACTCAGGAAGACCCTGTCTCCAAATATAAAAAGGGCTGTAGGTGTAGCTCCATGGTAGAGCGCCCCTGGGTTCAAACCTAAGTAAAGAAAGAGAACCGAGCATCCAAAATGCCGGTGATGATGAAAACCAAATGGCAGAGGTAAATTTGAGTAAATAGTTGCTAACAATTATGACACTTTTTTGAGAACTGGTACAAGCCCACCTAGATCTGTGTGACAGGTCAACAGGACCCTCCCCTGAGAGACTCAGGCAAAATGCCCCCGGGTGCATCTCACAGCTCAGAGCTGCCTTCACTCCACGGCACGGGGCTGGGTCACCAGATGGACAGAACCGGCACTGGGGAGGGGAGCTGCCAGGCCCAGGCTCTCGGCAGCACCTGCCTCTTCCTGTCTGTGAAGTGGGGACTTGGACAGGCCAAGCATGTGCCTGCTTTTCCTTCTGTCCCCAAATCCTATGAGACAACACACAAAGTTTAAGAGGAAAGCCACACCATCCTGAGAAGACTGGAAAACATGAAATCACGGAGTCCGTGGATGATTTGGCCTTCGCCTGTCCCCTCTCAAATGCTGAGATCATCACTTCATTTCTGACTCAGGACAGCCTTCTAACACCCAGTCTGACATCAAGAGAGAGTCCTGAGAGGTCAAGCGACTTGCCTGAGGTCAGGCTTCCAGGAAGATTGCCCAGAGCCTGGTACCCATCTTGCCTAGTTGGTGGGCACCGCGATCCTGTCCCTCCAGCCTCAGTCCCTCCCCCAGGCACAGCCACTCACACTTTGCGGTCATTCAGCAGCATCCCATTCATGGTCCTGATGGCCTGCTGTGCAGCCTCATGGGTCTCAAAATGCACAAAGCCGAAGCCCCGGGAGCCATGCTCGTCACATACCACCTGGACCACAGGGAGAAAGGACAGAATAGCTAACCCCAATAGGGGGTTCCAGGAGAAAAGGATGACAAAGTGAATGTCCAGTATAGAAGCCAGTCCCGTGAGGACCGGGGTGGAGCTCAGTGGTCCAGTGCTCACTTAGCATGCACAGGCCCTGGGGTCCATCCCTAGCACCAAAAATAGGAAGATAATCCTATGTCACATAATAGCCCTGTTTTAGAGATGGGAAACCAAAGCTCAAAGAGATCAATCCACTTGCTTATGACAACAGAGTAGGGAGGAGTTACACCCTCAGAGTGGACACATTTCACCTATGGCCACAGGCTAGCTGCAACTGTCTGTCTACACCAGCAGGTCTTCAAACCCCACATCTGCATCCCGTTTTCTTTCTTTTTCAGCAGTACTGGGGATTGAACCCAGGGACGCTCTATCACTGAGCTGCATCCCCAGCCCTTTTAGTTTTTATTTGAGACAGGGTCTCACTAAGTTGCCTAGCCAGGCCTTGAACTTGTGAAATCCTCCTGCTTCAGCCTCCCAGACAGCTGGGATTACAGGCATGCACCACTGCGCCCAGCTTGGGATGTTGTGAAATGTGATTCTGCGCAGTCTGTTTAAGCCCCAGGGGCTCCTCCTATACACAAAACTCTCGGCATCTGAGGCTTTCCAACAGACCTGCGCAACTGATCCTGCTTCTATGCCCAGCACACCCGCCCCCCGGCCCCCTCCAGCCCCAGGCAGGGCTCTTCCATCCACACTCAGTGATGTTGTCTGGGACCCCACTCTGGGTCGCACTCTTGCTAAGGGCCTCATATACTTTTCTTGTTATGTGAGCTAGGAGAACCCTTCCAGACAATTCTTAACCTGAGTCTGAAAAGGAAAAGGGGAATAAATGACTTGTCCAAGGACAGCCAGCAGAAATAGCTTCTTAATCATTTTCCTTGCTATTTGTATGCTGAACAGCACTCCAAGAGCCCTTGGCTGTACGTTCTAACTCGGGTCATCCTCACCACAACCCTGGGAGGCAGGTTCCTCCTACCACTGTCTCCTTTTTTAGGGGAAACCAAAGTATGGCAGTACTGGCCCAAGGTCACATAACTAGGAAGTGGAAGAAATAGGATTGGAACCCAGGACATCTGGCCCCAAAGACCAGGGTCTGACCTCATGTTGCCTCCCTGTTAAGCACCTGGGCTTTAGTGACCTGACTCAGGTCATGGGCTCTTCCCGCAGTGACACAGAAACCCCCCTGACAGCCAAATGGCTCTCTCCTTCCTCATCACAATCACCATGCTTCTCCCTCAGAGCCGATTTCCAGCTATTCCTAAAAGTCCCACCATCTCCAACTGGCCTAAGAGCGCCCAGGGCTGGGGACCAAACGGTCTGCCTTGTGTCTAACCTGGCCCACAACGAGGCCTCCTTAAACCTGCAAGGACTTGCCTGCATCACACACAGCTTTCGGTCTAATCCTCAGTGTCCCTGAGGACCTCGAGGCCTGTATCGGGGGAAAGACACTCTTTCCTGTTCAATTTTCTTCAGTGGCAAATCCATTAGTTCAAATTCTGATTCTGTCACTAAAACTCAACCCCCAATGCAGCATAACTGTGGACAAGTGACTCCAACTCTCTGCCCTTCTCTGTTCTCAAGTGCAACTCAGTGATCCTCCTTTGTACACTTTAAGGGGCTGTGGATGTGGCCCTGTGTGCAGAAAACCCAACACATAGAGGAACTTGACAAACCTGCCATTGTTATTCTGGAAGGCTCTCTGTCTTCCACTGATCCTCAAAATGCAGAGCAGCCCTGTCTCTCTGTCACAGGGAACCTTAGCATATTACTGTACCTGAAGCCTCAGCCTGCTCCTCTGAGCCACAGGGGAAGTTCCTCATCTACAGGGAAGGTGTGAGGCATTGGAACTTAGGGACTGTGCCTGACACAAAGGAGCATTCAGGAAAGTTCCCTCCAGGAAGGTGGTGGCCCCAGAGGCTGCAGGGTAACCCATAAATTCATCCCCATAAAATGCAGGGGCAGAACACCAGGTCTAAGCCTCTGGCCATCATACACCAACCTGCCGCATGACCTCTGCTGTCCAACATCTTCCTATACAAAGTCAGAACAATCGGAGCCCTCCTCAAACGATAATACATCCCATCACTCAACAAGTACTTATGGAGCACCTACTATGTGCTCATGGCCAGTCTAGACACTGGGATGCAACAGCAACTAAGTACAGGATCACTACTCTGATTGAAGTTGCATTCTAATGGAAGAGAAATCTTTTTGTTTTGGTGCTGGGAATCAAACCTAGGGCCTCACGTATGCTAGGCAATTGCTTTACCACTGAGCTACATCTCCAGCTCCCAAAGAAATCTTAGGATGTGGCAGGGACTGGGGCGTAGCTCAGTGGTTGCATTTGTATTTAGCATCCACAACAAAAACAAGATGTGATCCACCGATTGCCATGGTGGCCCCCATTCATGGCCTTCCTGTAGCCTTTGTCCTACAATTTCTAGTGCTCTCTCATTCTGAGCTGGTCTTGTATCTTTCTTTGGCCAATAGCACGCAGAAATGACAGTGTCCCGGTTCTGAGTTCAAGTCTCAGGAGGCCCGGTGAGTTTCCACTGGGGCCCTGCCACTGCCATGAGAATGGCCCAGGCTAGCCTGCTGGAGGATGGAAGACCACAGGGAGGAAAGCCGAGATTCCCAGCTTACAGCCAGGCACTGCCTCATATGCCCCAGAGGCCTCCCATCAGGCTCAAGGGGCCTATGAGGGAGCCCAGCCAAGGCCAAACCAAACTACCCAGCTGAGCTAACAAACCACCACCTGCAGAATTATGATCTAAATAAATGGTGGTTGTTGAGAGTCACCATTGGGCAGTCACACGGAGCTGACTGACAGGTTTTTTTTTTTTAATATTTTTTTGTAGTTGTAGATGGACACGATATCTTTATTGTATTTATTTATCTTTATGTGGCACTGAGGATCAAACCCAGGGCCTCACAGGGGCTAGGCAAGTGCTAGGCTCCACCACTGAGCTACAACCCCAGCCTGACATGTAGATTTTGATAGTTCTGGTAAGACAAACTGAAAAGAGCAGCTACTGGTCAAGTGCTTGCTGTACCTGGGGCCTTACTGAGAGGACCTTGTAAACTGTAAAGGGAAGTGCTGGTCAGCATCCTGGGACCACACACACCCACCTTGCATGAGAGGATGTTCCCGAAGGCGGAGAAGGTATCATACAAAGCCTTGTTGTCAATGGAGTCCTCCAGGTTCTTGATGAAGATGTTGCCCACCCCTGATTTGCGGAGTCCTGGGTCTCTCTGGGACCACATGATGCGGATAGGTTGGCCTTTGATCACCTCAAAGTTCATGGTGTCCAGTGCCCTTTCCGCTGGACAGGAGGAAAGAAAGGATTTCCTGAGCTTGAACATCTCTGATGCTTACTTAGAGCCGGAAGAAGAAAGCCATTGTCTGGTTCTCACCTGAGACACAAGCCTGGAAGCTCAGGAGGGATGGGCTGAGGAATTAATGTGCACGGGGCCACTCCCACCTCCCACTGCCATCTCACCGTAACCATGCGAGCAAGGGTTCCTATCCCCATTTCATAGAAGGGAAAACTGAGGCTTAAAAGGATGAAAGGTCAGTGGCAGAGCCAGTTCTATTTTGTCCTCTAAAGCACAAGAATTGATGAGAATGTAACAGAGGGGTCCAAATGACAAGGGTGGCAATGGTTTAAGGAACTTAAAGCTCAGAGGTGATAAACAACAGAGCTGAGATTCAATCTCAAGCAGTCTGGCTTTGAGGAAAGTGAACGCCGCCTGAGCCAGTTTCCTCACGTGTAAAGTGAGGACGATGACATTACCTGTCTGTCCAAACAGAGCAAGGAAGCAATGCCACCTACCCACAGGCTGCTGGGCAGACTGAAAAGTAAGGCATGCAACGTGCCATGTTTGCACTTTGCACTGATGGTGGTGTGTCTGAAAATGGCAGCCCGTGTCCACCCTCCTGCCACTGCCACAGCCTGTTCCCTCCTGGATAACACGCTGTCTCTGCTTTGGGGACTCTGCTAGTTTCAGAAGCATGGAGGGAGCTGGAGAAGCGCAGGGGAGCAAGCCTCAAGGAGTCCTCGTTCTTCATCTAGTCCTAGCATAAGCAGCCAGGGGCCCAACTCTGCTCTCTGCAGCTCAGTTCCCCTATTTATGAATTGGGACCAAAAGGTCAGGTCCGCCTCACTCACCATGCTTGCAGAAGGGTTGGGAAGCCAGGAGACGGTAGCAGGTGGGGTAGAGCATAGGAAAGGGGAAAAGCACCCTGGAATCCAGTTCAGCCACAGCAAACCCCCAACTCAGGTGAACTTGCCCATCCTCCCAGGACACCTAGAGTAAGCCACCTTCTTGTGGACGTGGCTGAGGCCTTGTTGGGCTGTTTCTGGAGGGTTACAGCACATTACAGCTACTATTCATTATTTTTCAATCCAGGTCTCCAATTGTGTGAAGGGGGGGCGGAGGTTGGAATCCAGGGCCTCACACATGCTAGGCAAGCCCTCGGCCACTGAGTCACATCCCCAGCCCCACTAACCACTGTCCGACTGGGTCTTGATAGCTTGCCCAGGCTGCCCTCCAACTTGGAATCCTTCTTGCCTTCCAAGTTGGAGTCGTTGAGATTACAGTTCTCCATACTGTCTGCTCTTGGGGAGTAAGCCTTAGCCCTGTCTAGAGACGGTGAGGTCCTGGGGTGGTCTGCCCCAGCTCACCTCATAGTGGCATGGCCCTGCTCTTTTATCCTCTTCTCTCAAATTAGGTGCAGACATACTCATCTAACAAACTCTAACCGATCCTACCGGGCCCTGAGAAACCAGCCTGGAAGGGGGAACTTCTCAGGGATGGGAAAGTGGAGACACCAGTGCAGCTCAGGCTGCCGGAGGCCAGCGCCCAAGGCTTCTGCACTCTCCAGCTGTATCGTCTTGGGCCTCTTCCTCCCCAGGTGCTTCGAATCTCTCCTCCTCACAACCACTTTGAAGGCAGAAAGGACCCCCATTTTGCCGACAAGCAACTGAGCTCGGAATGGTTGAGTAACCACAGCTGCTGGGTTTCTATTTCTGGGGGGTCAGGTCTGCCGTACCCCAAAGGCTTTCGCTGTTTTCACCCGGTCTTATTCTCTCTTCTTTGCAAAGCAAAGCAATACTTGGAAACAACGCAGTTAACCGCCAATTTTCGCCCCAGCTACTGAGCCGCTTCCAAGACCCTGTGTCTCTGGGTCTCAGTTTCCCTGGCTGCAAAATGGGCGATGGAAGCGAGGGCGACCAGTCCCGGGTGCGGTCTGTCTGGGCCTGGGGCTCGTCCCTCCCGCCCGTCCTCCCCGGGGCTCACCATCGGCAGGCTGCTGGAAGTTGATGTAGGCATAGCCCAGGGAGCGCCTGGTGGCCACGTCGCGGCACACGCGGATTGACAGGATGGGGCCGGCGGGCGAGAAGGTCTCATAGAGCATGGCCTCGTTCACGTCTGGGTGCAGGTCGCCCACGTAGAGCGAGGCGAGCGGGTAGCCCTGACCGCCGGCGTGCATGGTGGACCCGGCCGCGTGCGGGAGACCAAGAAGCGGGTCACCGCGTGGCCCGCGCTCAGGGGGCAGGAACCTGGCCTGCGGCGGCGCAGGGCTGTCCCGCCTGCGAGCGCCCGTCCGCCCCTTCCCTTTACCGCCTCCCCGGCCCTGCGCGCCAATCGCCGGAGCCCAGCCCCACCCCACCTGGGGGCCCTCAGCCACCTCCAGGCGCAGGTGGGGGACATCTCGGACCCCGCCTCGGAGGAGGGCAAACCCTCGGCCGGCCTGGGGTAGGGCTGCCGAGGCGCGGGGCGGAGCAGCTCCCGAAGGGCGGAGGCGGGATCATGGACTCGGTTCTGACACCAGGTTGGGCAGTGCGTTCCTGGACCCATTTTCCTTCTCTGCGAAATGAATGGGGACTCCCTCTCGTCGAGGATTAAAAATTGCTATTTGCCCTTTACATTACAGAGGGGAAAATTCCGAGCCAGCCACGCGACCCAGTCCCACCGCTCTGTGCTGATTGCAAACGCCTTTGTGATTGGGGACTAACGGCGGCGTGTGAAAAGGGGGATCCCTGTTCCTAAGGCCTTCCTTGCCATTGTTATACCGCCAAGACCTCTTCGTGACACCACCTCCCACCTCTGTGGAGGAAGTCATTCCATCTGCATCCCACCAGACGTTTACTTCTGATCCAGCCTGCATGGGAACAACAGGGACCTAAGAGCGAGGGGCCAAGAAGTGGCCCTAAAATAAGCAATGAGGCTGTTTGCAGCCTCAATCTATGTGAGGTAGGGTCATTTTGCTAAAATTCCTGTCCATTGTAGACCAATACTTTACTGTGCTTCTGCCAGGATCTCAGGCTTCTCCAGCCCTTAAACTGGGTGTGGTTTCCACAGATTTAACAGCTCCTACACTAGGGGCAGGAGTTGGTCTGGCAGTCCAACCTCATACTATAGGATGTACCAGTTCTCATCTCAGGCTAAACGGTGTGATTTCTCTCCTGTGGGAGTGTGGATGTTTTTAGAAGGGGTGTAAACCCTGAGGAAACAGTGCTGCAGGTTATCATTAACCGCAACAGGAAGATGACCAAGACTCATGCAACCATAAAGTTGGTTCCATCTCCTGACTTGGTTGTAGTCAGGGTTTAAAAAAAAGTCGAGGGCTTGGAAGTGCTACAAACTAATTGTGCATACCAAATCTCACAAGCCTGCATGGTTTGCTGTGGAAGGTGAGAGGCCTCAAGTAATGGGTAGAAGACTGTTTAAAGGCAATCTCTTTACCACATCCTTGACTTCTGGTTCTGAAGGATGAAATAAAGCTATCTGCCTATTTTATTTATTTATTCTTTGGTGTGGTACTGGGGATTAAGCCCAGAGCTTTGCACGTGGTAGGCAAGTGCTGTACCACTGAGCAACATCCTCAAACCTTTATTTTTTGAGACAGGGTTTTGATGGGTTGCCCAGTCTGGCCTCAAATTTGTGAACCTCCTGCTTCAGCCTCCCAAGTAGCTGGAATTACAGGAGTGTACCCATCACCCATCTGTTTTATCTATTTTTCAAGAAAAGAGCTAAAAATAGGTGTGATCAGTGTACTTAGCTAGTTGGGTAGCAAGAGAGACAGTGGTGGCACATCAATTCACAAGCAGCTAACTGATAAAATTTTTTATTTCACTTTTGAGTTTTTACACTTTTCCTGATTATTCCGTGTAAGGTGAAACTAGAACTGTTTTAAAAGACATACACAAATCTAGTACATCAATAACCGGGGATTTTTCTTTTTTGCTATACTATTTTCACAACCACAGGTGTGCTTGCTAGGCAATATAACCATCACAGAAGCAAACATTAGGCAGAATACTGGTAAGGAAAACAAAGCGAAGAGCTACCAGATATACAGACAGGCTTGGTTCCACATTCACTACTGCATTTTCAAGCGCCAAGTATTAACTGCACATTTTTGTTCAGCTAGAAAGAAGAAAGGGATTTTTTTTTAAGTTTTTTTTTTTTTTGGTTTGTTTTAAATCAGTGCATGAATTTTTCTTTTCTCATTTCAGCAGATGGACAAACAAATGAACTCTACAGCTATATGGAATGTTGAAGGTGAGGAGTGACACCGTGAGACTGACAGGCCTGGCTATTCTTGATTCCCTCCTCTGCAGTGCCCATGCAACTTCCCTGCATTATAGGGTCTTGTGTAGACATGTCTGAGAACTGAGCTGGATGAGTACACTTGGGAGATCTGGTGACAGGCACTAACAAGCATTATCAGGGTTGGTTGCAATACAGGGAAAAAGTCATGGAGATTTAAAAATACTTTTTTGATTCAGATCGTGGTATGCCTGAAGAGCAACAATTGTGCTAAGAACTGGAGGAAGACGGGGATATGGTGTGGGAAGCTCTTCTCAACTCTGAAGCAAGCCTTGCTCACCAACATGCTTACCACTGTCTTGCACCCCTTGCCCATGTGGTATAAAAAGTAAACAAAAGGTACAGAATTCCAAAGGAAGAAATGTAAGGAAGCAGAAGGACATACATTTTAAGAGGAAAGAGAAAACCAAAGTCAGTAGTTCAAGACAGGAAAGGAATGTTTAGATTTCAAAATTTAAATGCCCCAAGTTAGGAATATCCCAAAGATCGAGTACTCCTCAAGCGAGAGGCAATCTCTACAGAACACTGTTCTTAAATGTCTTACCCCGGAAACAGATAAGGTCATTCATAAGATACACAGCTTGTTTTTGTTTAGCTAAGTGGTAACAAGGAAAACAGATCCCATTGTTTGGAAAAGTTGCAAATCAGTAACATATTGCTGTAGGAAAGGGGGCTTAGTCACCCATGTTATAATGAGCACTGAACCTCTCTGCAGTGTCATAACCCAGCTATCTGCCACAAAGGTTCTCAATTTCAGGATCTGAGTTTCCTCAGAGGAAGACACTGTAGACATTTGTGGTCATGAACTTTTGAGTGGCAACAGCCCAAACTGGTCAAGTGTCTCTAAGCCCTGAACCACAGGCAGAATGACTGTGAATTACCATTAAACTTGATGTGTCTCACTCCAGTCCCAGCATCACAATATAGTCTCTATAACTTTCTGTACAACTTTACAACAGAATCGTATTTCAGTGACTGTTTTGATATCAGATTAAACTTTCCAAAAAGTTAACACATAATTCAGGTCTATTTTTTCTACCAGTAAGAGTTCTGCTAAGTTACAAAACCCCATAATCACAGTGTTCAGTTTTAAAAAATTAAGCACACAGTAATTCTGTCAATGTTAATGAAATCAAAACTTCAGAATGCCGTGGCATTTATGTGACCAATCCAAGTTTTAGATACGAATACCAGCTGTTTACACCATGGACCATTTTTGCTAGGCTGAGGCTGTGAAAAATCCAAGTCAACGTACGATTTTTTTCTTTTTCTTTTTTTTTTATCGCACAAAGGGATAAATGTGGAAGGTACAGAGTGACACTGAACAGATCACAAAGAATGATAGACATTAGTTCTCTCCCTCCCCAGCATCTCCTTCATCTCCCTGGTTTTCCGATGTCCACAGCTGCAAGAGAAAAAAAAAAAAGTATCATCAAAATAGGGCCATTACTCAAACTCACGCAGGAGGGTTCAATCCATCTTATCTCACTCAACTGTTTAAAATTCCTTCTGTATTACAACAGACACTAGTGACTATCAAGGTCACAATTTTAGCAGTCATTTATAACTAAGTGAACAATATTTAACAGTATAAATCCTCTCTTGAATCTTGGATAACAGTGAGTTAGTAAGCAGGTGAAAGAAGAGACCATAAACCATCCAAAAGTAGTACTTACAGTAAGATTGTCCCTAAGTAACTGCATGATCAAGGTGCTGTCTTTGTAAGACTCTTCATTCAGTGTATCCAATTCAGCAATTGCTTCATCAAATGCCTAAAACAAAGAGCCTTCAGCAAAGAATCTACAAGTTCTCGAAATTGAGAGTTTAGCTTTTCTCCCTCTAATAAGTGACTACAATTTTTCTTCTTTTATAGTACTCTGGGGGAGCCTAGTGTGTTTATAAAGCACCAACTAGCAATGATAAAATTTCCTAGACAAGAAATAAATGATGCTTTATTTAATAAATTTGGCTTTATCTAATAAGTAACTAGTATTACTGTTAACCCTAGCACATTTATTATAGGCAAATCCACACAAATTTTTAATTACCAAAAATACTTCCAGAAAATCTCTTAATATTTTTTTAAACTTAGATATAAAAAAAAAGCTAGAAGAGTAAAACTCACTTCACTAAACCTGATTTGATTAACCCATTAAGTCCCAAATTTTCAATTCTGTGAATAGTTCAACAAAATTGACACAAGTGTATTAAAATAGGCTGAAAATGATAGCCTAGCACTTATATATCCTTTATGTTTTTTCCTACATATGGAAATACATTTTCAAATGCTGTAATCATTCAGTTATTTTCTCAGAAGGAGGGAACTTTAAAAACATAATAATTCCAAAATTATCATAAGTGGTATAATTGCTTCTCAATTTAAATTTTTATAGATGTCCCATATCTACAACAATGAGACTCAACAGATTAAGAGGTACAATTTACAGAGTTCATTTCAGGACCTTTTCAAATTAAAAACAAAAACAAAAACAAAAACTAAAACAAACCCATGTGCACGTTTACAGTATGTATATAGAAAAGGCCAAAAAAGTAAGACAGGAGGAAATATAGCACACAAAGAATATGTGGTCCAGCTGGGCATGGTGGTGCACACCTATGATCCCAGCTACTCTGAAGGCTGAGACAGAAGATCACAAGCTTGAGGACAATCTGCACAACTTAGTGAGACCCTGTCTCAAAAATAAAATTAAAAGGGGGTGGGTATTGGGGAAGATGGTACAGCACTGCCTAATATGTCTAAGGGCTTAAAGGTTCGAATCCAGTACAGGAAGGCAGGAAAGAAGAAAGGGAAGGGAGAGAGGAAATGTGGCCTGATTTCTTTCATTTACACAGCCATAACCTACCACCTTGGTAAGAGGATGACAATATATAGCTAAGGCCTAAAGCTTTTGATGAAAAACAATAAGCCACCTTCACCTGGAATGTTCTGCACCCATCCCTCAAAAACAGTAATCAAACAAAACAAAACAAACATCAGCAGGTGTTGAGAAGGAATCACAAATAGGTCTGTATTTCTTTTGTAAAAGACATAATCCCACCCTTAAAAAAAATCTACTATGAAGTCCAAGACAACGAGGATGTCCAAGAATAAAAATTATTAGAAGCACAAGCACTGTTCACTATGATCAGAAAGCAGAGAGTCCTTCTCACCGTTTTTGCCAGGCTGCAGGCCTTTTCAGGAGAGTTTAGAATCTCATAGTAGAAGACTGAGAAATTAAGCGCCAGGCCAAGTCGAATTGGGTGTGTGGGCTGCATTTCTTTCTTACTAATTTCAAATGCTTCCTGGTAAGCCTGCTGGGAGTTCGACACAGTGGCTGTAAGGAAGATCAAAAATATTAAAGGCTGGCTTCTTTCACATGTTGCGTCATAAACTGGATTCATGATCAAATTATTTTGACAAAGTGGGCTGATGTAAATGATCCATCAAAATGAGACGTCAGTGTCTCTACCATTCAATCAAACATTTGCTACATGTTTATTCTAAGTACTACATTAAGTGTTCTGGGGGAAACAATGACAAGTATAACCAAGTCTATTAAAGCAACTAAGAAATGCAGACATAATCTTTAACAAGACAGAACATAGAAAACAATATGCTCTGGTGGAAAAATAAGGGGCTTCAGAATTGATAGATCCAAATTTGAATTCCCAACTCTTAATTCAAGTAGGTACATGGCTCAGAACAAATAAAAATCTCTACCCCTGGTTTCCTTTATTAGAAAAATGGACAGACTCCCATCTAAACTCAAAGTTATAAGAGGATAAATGAGACTTTAAAGTACTTGGCACACAGCAGGGACACACAGCTGTTAATGACCACTATTATGATATCCTTGAGATTAAAGAAATATATCACTAGGGTGGTTGCAAACATCAAATACAATATGTCTCCCTTATCTGTAGAGTGTATGCTCCAGGATCTCCAGTGGATGACTGGAACTGTGGATAGCACTGAACCTCATTTAACTATTTTTCCTGTATATACTATATATATAAAGTTTAATTTATAAATTAGGCACAGTAGGAGATTAACAATGATAATAAAATAGAACAATTATACTGTAACAGGAGTTTGTGCTTTGTCATTAAGTCCAGTAAGGGTTACCTCAACACAAACATGGCCATACTATGACAGCCAATCTGACAGGTAAAATGACAACTAAATGACCAATAGGCAAGGAACATACATACAGGGTGGATATGCCAAAGGGATGATTCACGTCCTGAGGAGGATGGCACAATACTTCATCCCATTACTCAGAACAAGGTGAAATCATAAACTTATCAACTGTTTATTTCTGGAATTTTCCATTTAATATTTTCAGGCTTTGACTGACCTTAAGAAACTGATACTGGAAAAAACAAAATTGTGGATAAAGGTGGGCTACCATATTTTAACATTCTGTCTCTAAAAAGACAGCTACCAAATCATCCCCAAGGAAAAGAGCTCTTGGAATGCACTATGTATCAGATTTTCAATGTCCTCCACATTTGCCCCTTAGACACACTCTGATTTATCAACCCTCATGACCCCATTCATCACAATGCAATGGTCTTCTACATTCTGATCACTGCAACATTATCTAATGTTGATGGTGCACAAACAAAAGCAAAAACTGTTGAACTCATTACAAATGAAGACTAGCTCCACTGTAGGTCGAATTTGTTTAAATGTTACTTACTTTGTTTATTATCTCCAGATGCCACCTCAGAAAGATACCTAAAATAATCTCCTTTCATTTTCAAGTAGAACACCTTACTTTCTGGTTGGGTAGCATTGGGAATTAGATATTTGTCCAACAGCTCCTAAAAAATGATTCACATTATTAAGACTTTTGAATTATTTACAAGATACTAAAATTATATTTGAGATTCAAGATACACACTATACTACCAATTTTTTTGAAGAATAAAAAATTTTTTTCATTCGAGACTAAATGTAGTTTAGCTCAGGTCATAACAGTAGATGCCCATATTCTTCTGATAAGTCACTTTGACCATCCATAAGGGGTTAATTAAAATATTATAACACAATGCTATGCAAAAATGATGCACAACTACACTGATAACATGGAAAGGTTCTCAAAAGAAATCTGAGTAAAAAAAGCAGAATATAAACACAAAGAATCATATTTAATATTAAAATGGTATGTGTACAGGCACACAAATACATAGGGAAAAGCCTGGAAGGATTATGTTAATAATGGTCCTTTAGGTGAGAGGATCAGAAGTGATTTTTACTTTATAGTATTTTGCCCTGTCCTTTAAAAAATAAACAAACTTGTATTATTTCCATAATTAGAGGGGAAAAAATATCTTTCCATTCTGGGAGAAAAAAGTGGTAACAACAAAACTGCCAAGAACTAAGTTTAGAATCAATCTGACCTGGGAAGTTTGAAACCCCTCTTCTGCCTATTGTCTGTATCTGTATCACCCTGGACAGACTGCCTTCTCACCCCACGCTTCAGTCTGCTTGGCTGTACAGTGGGGGATCACAATGGCCACCTTCTAGGGTAATCATGAGGACAAGTGAGCTAATGTACATAAAGTGCTTAACACGATGCCTGGCACGCAGTAAGCACTCAAAGAGTCTAATACTATTATTAAGAATAAATTCCTTTAAACATTTATGCTTACAACAAAAGTAGTTCTGAAGGAGTCCAAGCTTCGTATACAGAGCAATATTTTCGAAGAGTTGTTTTAGAATGTGGCATCCTGAAAAACTGGTTAAGAGGCAGTAAGTACCATGCTCTTCTTCACATTCTTTCAGATGCTCTTAAAAGCTGGTCTACATTTCAGGAATTATGGAACTTTCTTGCCCTTGGAATGCATGCCATACTTCATCTGAATACCAGATGTACCTAACATTCAGGAATTAGTGCACCATTAACAAACCCCCAAATGACCAACAGGCAACAAGTTTAGCCATGATACTCTTTTTATCTTACACCATGAATCTAATAAAAAGAGAAGCTCAATGCAAAGCTTAGTTATAAGGGGGATTTAATCAATCAGACGCAAGGGGCAGTAGTTGTTTTAATATTCTTTGTAGACAGAATGTAATTCCTTATGGGTTAGGGATGAGTACTGCCTGATGGCTGACAAACTTTGTACTGGTTTTTCAAAAGAAAGGTGTCATGGGCAGTAATTCGGAGAGGCAGCCAGCAGGGGAGGAGGTAGATCAACAAGTGTGAATTCCTTTTCCCTTCAAAGCATCCCTCACCGTTCATTTTTACCTGATTTCACCTGGAAGAAAAAAAAAGTTCCCAGTGGGCTCAGGATGTGAGGGAAAGACAATATGATCATGATTGCTCTAGGATATGCATCCCTCCCATCCAACCCCAAACTGTGGTCACAGAGTATCAATAATCTGACTCTAGCTTATACAAGACATAGGGGAGGATCCCGAAATCACCTTTGATTTGGCTTGGAACACATACTGAACTTGAGGAATGTGCCTAATTTTCAGACAAAACGCAGGACTCTCCACTGTGAAAGCATGGCTGGGGAGAGGATGAAAGGCAGCTCAGCTTTTTGATCCTGCCTCCCCTACAGGAGATGACATCACTACTTAGATGAATATAGAGAATAGCCTATCTGTGGCTGCATCTAAAATCCTGTTTGGCCTCAATTTCTAAAGAAAAGATGTTGACTAAATGTTCCTGTTTTTCACAGGTCTTTTTGATAGGGGAGGAAAATACCCCAGAAGTGATGAACAATCTCTGATCAAAAAAAAAAAAAAAAAAAAATCATCTGCATAAAATGAGTTGCAAATGTTTTTTCAGCTTTCCAGCACATTCAGACACCTCTCTCCTTCATACGCTGTTTGAGAGTTTGCGTTTCGACATTAAGTTAGTACTATTTAGAAATCACTGTTTACAGCAGAAGCACTGGTCCCTTACCAGAACATCATTGCAGATGTCCTGCAGCTCCGCCTCAATCTTCTCACGGTATTCTTTGCCCATCTGCTGCTTCTTCTCATTCCTCTCTGTTTTCTGTTCAATGCTGGAGATGACACGCCAGGAAGAACGGCGAGCACCTACCACATTCTTGTAGGCAACAGAGAGCAGATTTCTCTCTTCATTAGAGAGTTCGTGCCCCTGTTCGGTGACTGCCTTCATGGCTGCAGCCATATCATCATAGCGCTCAGCCTGCTCAGCAAGTTTGGCTTTCTGTACCAGCTCACTTTTGTCCATGGTCATTCCCTAGAACAAGAGGAAGAAAAAAGAAAAGCCACTGTCAGGCTTCAGGGCCCAGGAAATGCATGTGTGAATCTTCTTACAACCCCTCTGGAAAGAACATCTGAAAGTGAAACATCTAGTTCCAAATGCCATCGACATTACGGATCAGGTACTGAGCACCTATACTGCCAGGTACTTTTATTTGGGTCAATTAATTTTCCAACACACACCAAAGAGGAGAGTCACAAATCAAGGATGGATGGACTGGGGCTCTACCAAGCACTAGCTCTGCTACTGAGAAGTGGTATGATCTTGGTTAGATCACTTAACCTAAGAGCTTTGGCTTCCTTACTGGAAAGTGACAACACTACCAACTCTCTTAAAGAGGCACTTAAAAGAACAGTGACCTAATATATGTGAGACACTATGAAAAGTTTAAAGCATTATATACAAATACCAGGTACTAATTTTGTTTAGGGAAAGGTTGCAAAAGATAGAAGTATACAGGATGGATAGCAACAGAACTTAATTAAATTTATCTGAACCACAAGAGTTCATTGAAATTTTCTTAAAACAAAAATCTCAGTGTTTTCAGTTTATCTTTTTATCAAACCTTTATACAGACCAATCAGTGAAAGGCTCTTACTCACCTCACCTTAGGTCAATTCTCCACTACAATAATCACCACTTCATGCAGTATTTTTTTTTGGAAAAAATGCAACTAAAAAATCATTTACTAACCATTAAAAGTTAGTTTATATGTTGTTGGCTTAAATTTACATATACCCATCTGTACCACAGAGTAAAAATATGCTAATTCACTCATTTATTAATATTTGTGGTACTAAGGACTGAACCCAGGGGTGCTTTACCACTGAGTTACATCTCCAGCCCCTCTTACTTTTTATTTTGGGACAGGTTGTTAAGTTGTTCAGGGTGACCTCAACCTTGAGTTTCTGGAATTACAAATGTGTACCACCTCACTCAGACTTCTTTTTTGTAAAGAATTTAACCTAGAGGCCCTTAACCACTGAGCAACATCTCCAGCCCTTTTTATGTTTTATTTAGAAACAGGGTCTCGCTAAGTTGCTCAGGCTGGCTTTGAACTTGTGATCCTCCTGCCTCAGCCTCCTGAGCCACTGGGGATACAGGCCCACACCACCACACTCAGCTCCAGCCCATTTTTTTATTTTAAAGAGAAATTCTAAACATGAGGCTCTAGCACACAAAAATGTATTATCAGATGAAGTACAATAAAATCCAGGTAATTTAGAAAGAGCTGATTCACAGTTCAGAACTGAGAATTTTCTTCCTATTGCTTATTACCTAAATCATATTCAGAGCTATGTCCTATATAAGACTTGCTAATTGTAAGATTACACTTAGTGAAGCAAGTCTTGCTTAGCTCTATATGACATCTTCACTCCCAACACTAGAATGAATCCACAGCAGATAGTAATCCTCAGGAAAGACTCCACTTGCTGCTCCCCTACACGGAGCACTCCCCCAGCAGTTAGGAATCAGCAGAAATGATGCTGCTTCTAGGCTCAAACTGTGAAAATCCTGCTTGTAGTTCCCTGAGTTTTCTTCTCTTACAGCACCCACCTAAAATGTGTTCTAGATGAGGCACTCACAAAAGCACGGACTGTCAGCCTAAGTCCCTGGATGACTATATGGTGCAGAGTGTTACTTCAACATGACCTAGTCTACTTTAGTACAAGTAAGAAATATCCTATCATCCTAAAATTACATACTCTCAGTATATCTAACTTTCTTGACCATAAAGTCTTTGGGATCAGGACAATCCCTACGTTATTAAATAATCCTACCATTGTTATTCCTAAAAGTGTCAAGCACAGCAAAGGAAAACAACTTTCAAAAATGACTCAATTTACTATCTGCAGACTAACAAAGTTAGAAGTCACCTACAGGTCCACTTCAAAGTTCATAAAACAGCACCTATGCAACTCTACCTATGAAAGATTCCAGATGATAAATTTCTGGGCAAAAGCCAACTCAGAGCTAAGCTATCCCATACAGTATTATAATAGAAATATGAAGGAGTGACCTTACTGAAGGATGCCACAAAGCTCTTTGACTTCACTAGGGTCCAAATTAAGTACCCCAACCAACCCCCTTTTCTCTTCTTGTTCAAGGATTTAAAATTTAACTCACACTTTGAAGAATTCTGAGTACTCTTTGAGACCTCCCAAATGTCCTCACCCTATTTCCTAAAATAAAATGTGGCCTTTCTGATTTGAGGCCAACTATTTCAAGCTTCTCTGGGATCATCACAAGAGTTCCTGGAGACTGAAAACCATCATGTTACGGTAAGAATAAATGCATGCTTTTTTTAAAAAAACCTATTCACATATCTATCCATTTCAAAAAAATTTAATTCCACATACACACAGAAACAATTTAAAACAAACAAAATCCATAGCCCAATGTCCTGATGCCTACTGCTTACATAACTTTTGACTTATATAACATGGATTTTGAAGCAGCTAGACCAATTTCAACAGGAAATGGGTTACACAATACCCAGCAGTTTGGAGCAAGGCAGTAGACAAGGGAGAAATGAAACCGTTCCTTTCTACATCTACCATAAATCTCCCATCCATCCTCTTTCCCTATATCCACTGCTTTTAGTCTCCATCTCCAGCCCCTTTACATCTTTACTAACAGACCCATCTTCTTTTTTGGGGTACTAGGGATTGAACCCTGGGCCTCACACAAGTACTCTACCACTGAGTACCACCCCCACCAGTCCCAAGACCCATCTTCTAAAAGCTCAGATAAGTCACTTCCTGCTCAGAATTCTTAATAATTCTCTGCTGTGGACAGCAGAGTCAGATCTCCACTCACACCCTACCAGTGAATGCTTGACAACCTATCTTCTCAGACTTTTCCCGTAAAACACCTGTTACACAATATGTGTTTCACACTTCCATACAAAGTGTGATTTTCTGTCTTGACTCACTGAAGTCAATCCCTCTATCTGGAATGGCCTTCCCCACTTACTCTGAATACGAAGTTCTTCAGAGCATGGCTCAGATGCCACACACTCCAAGAAATCTTTCTTAAGCCAAGCCCAAGCTATGTAATACCAGAGCCACTGGCCACATGTGGCTATTCACTTGAAATGTGGCTAATGCCACCATTTAAATCACGTTTTGGCTATTATACAGAAATGTATAAAATTACTGACTTCACTTGGGTTTTTGTAATATTGGGGACTGAACCCAGAGCCTTGCACAGATGAGGCAAGGGTTCCACTCCTGAGCTAGATCCCAGTCCTTTTTTCCACTTTTAAAAACTGTAGCTACAAGAAAAATTTAGATTACATAGAGCTTATATTCTATTTCTACTGTGACAGTGCTGCTATAAGATGAAACTATTCTCACAAAGCATTTCATCTATACCAGTCATGTCTTATCCCATTTCTTTAGTATTAAAATTATTTGTATATATTTCAAATCCCTTCCTATACCACAAGCTCCTTTTGGGCATATCTCCTACAACATCCTGCACATAATCAGTATGAATAAATAGCTACTGAATCAATGGACAAATCCTGAAAAGAATAAAACTCCAAATTTGGTAACATTCTCTTTTCTTAAGAAATTCAAAGCTTCTATTCCTCAAGCATATTAAATCCTCTATTTGCACCTTACTCTCTGTGCTTCTGCCCGTATTTCAAAATTACTCTTCCTAAACTACTTCCTTAGTCCTGCCCGCACTTCTGCTCAATAACTTTCAACCCTCTGGTTACTTCATCAAGTCTACACTCTACCTGGCTTTCAAAGTCCTTCATAACTTGGCTCCTCCTTACCAGTCAGGATTTCTCATCCACGTTCTCCATGTACCCTTTTCTCAGGCTGGATGTCACCACATGGCCTATAAATGCCATGCTCAAACATACTGAAAACTGCTTTTGTTGTCTTCTCCATCTAGAATGCTCTCCTATATTCTTTACTTCCTGCCTATGCAAACCCTGGCCATCTAGATCCAGGGTGGGAAAGCACACATTGGTCTACTATGCCTACCACTCCAAATACACATGGAGAGTTTCTTTGTTATTCTATGGTATAGATGATGAAAACTGTACCAATTACAGTTTCACATGTGTTTCCTCCAAGGAAAGCTTCATATTTATTTCATGGTTAGTGTCAAAAGCCGTGTTCATCACCTGTAATCCCAGCAGCTCAGTAGGCTGAGGCAGGAGGATCATGAGTTCAAAGCCAGCCTCAGCAAAAAGCTCAGTGAGACCCTGTATCTAAATAAAATACAAAATGGTTGAGTGCCCCTGTGTTCAATCCCCAGTATCCCAAAAAACAAAAATAAAGAAATAAAAAACAAAAACAACACTGTGCTCAGCACAAAACTCATGCTCAAATATATATTTGATAAAATTTTCAACACTCATTGCTGGGATAGCAAAGAACAGACTGCCTGTATATGGTGGTACAAGACAAAGGCAACAGGGCTGTCTCACCGCACAATCTGTCACTGCACGGCCATAAGACCTTGTTACATCCCAGTCTTCCAGCCTACAAAATGAAGACAAGAGTATCTCCCTAAGAGAGTTGCTGTGAACATGAGGGATAGGGAATTAAAGAATATTAAATGTGGAAATTTTTCTTAAAAAATGCACAGTGCATAAACATTTGAGGTATTATTATTATGAGAGTTGGATTTTTGTTTTATCTATTTATTCATCTATCCATCCATCCATCCTGGAGATTGAACCCAGGAGTGCTCTACCACTAAGCAAGCAAGTGGGTGAACTATTAATCAATCAGTACTGGGAACTGAACCCAGGGGCATTCTATCACTGAGCTACATCCTCAACTCTTTTTATTTTTTTATTTTGAGACAGCGTCTTGTTATATTACCAAAGCTGGCCTCTAACTTGCAATCCTCCTGTCTCAGCCTCCTGAATAGCTGAGGTTACTGGTGTGTACCACCATGCCCAGCTGAATTAGTTTATGAACTAAAAATGGGCATATATGTTAGCTGTTAATTGACTCTGATTTACAAGTTCCTAATAAAAATTTCTAGAGAACACAACTAGTCATGGTTTATCATCAGAATATAATTTTTATTCTGAGCTTTAAATAGACTACAGACTGGTTATCAAGCCTAGTACCAACCCCAGAGTCAAAGATACCAGAGTACACAAACTCACTGCAGGACAAAGTTGGGGGCAGGGGCACATCTAGCTCTGCAGTGAGCCAAGAGAGTTTCCTTGTGCTGGCATATTTTAGGAAGATACTGACATGTTTGAGAATAAAATTTCTCAAGCACTCTCATATGGTAGTGATGGGTGTCAATCTGTCCTAAGTCACCTGATGCAGAAAGTCAGAAGAATAGGAAACATTTGCTGATAAACACAGCAAATACATAGTGAAAAATTGGGGAAAAAAAATCTAAATATCCAACAGTTGAGGAATGATTTAAAAAAGTGAAAGATGGCCCAAGACTGCATGTGTCATATATAGTCATAAAAGAACACATCCTGTGATAAGCACCAGGAGGATAAAATAATTTGTTTTATAAGAAAACATTTTTAAAAAACAGAAGCCAGTGGTACAGAGAAACAGAAAGTTATGGAAAATAATTCTAAAGGTGCCAATAAGATAATAGGATTTCCTTCAAAGAAAAGAAACCCTAACTCAGACAACAAATGCTAGAATAAGAGTATCTAAGAACCAACCCAGCCCCACCATCTCAATTCTTTGCCTAAGTTTTTCTAGTGAGGATCAAAATTCTGAGAAGTTACTTTCCAATGGCCAGAGAAGACACCCAAGGATAAGGACAAAAAATGACTATCCGTCACTAATCAATCTCTGTCTCAGTGTGTGTGTGTGTGTGGGGGGGGGGTGTTTAAAGGGCATCGCAAAGAAAGAAAAGATTTGAAAATGATGGCTGTAGCTTTAGATGCATTAATGTTGTTATATTTTGTTTTTAAGGAAAAGAACACATTCAATTCTAAAATAACTTTGACTTAGAAATTTAAAATGAGAATTCTGTCATCTCTTATATTTCTGCAATTACCCAAGTTTAAGATAAAACATACTGGTGGAATGTTTTCAGGAAAGCCCTACATACAACAAATCAGGACTTCTATAGAGAAATTAAGTGATTCCCCCCCCATATGTCTATATTACAACTTCTCTGCATCTTAGTTGTATGTTTTTCTCAATGATAGAAAGCAAAGGCCAAAGTGGAAAAAGAAATGAGAACAATTATCAATCCAGAGAGAGGAAACTGACAGGAGAATCTTAAAAATCTAGGCTCAAAAGTTTCAGGGGGGTAAAGAACTGACTGCAAATTCTGAACAGCAGTCAGAGATGCATCATTCCAGATAGAGCTTCCACAGCACCATAAAGTAGAAGTTATGGCTCTGGAGTCACTCTGCTGAAGGGAAAACATGCCAAGCTCCTGCAGGAGGGACTGAGAAAGTCAGCAGGACCAGCTGGCTAGTGGGTGTTATCCAGAAAAAGTCAAGTACTCCTGGCTCTCAAAGAAAACTACTCACTGAAAAACACCTACTCTAAAAATGTCTGTGTGCCTTTCTACACACAAAATGTAAAGTCCTGTAATAAATTTAATTTCATTCAAACATTTGCAGGTTCTTTGTTAGAAACAGAAACACAGTATATCTGAAATACAAAATCATTAGCTTTATGTCTGGTGAACACTGAATGGTAAAGGGAAACTGTACCTCTATTTCAAAATCCCTTCCTTCTTTCAGATCAATTTCAAAAATTAATTTGAAATTCATAATTGTTAATTATGTCCAATTACCCAAGATTAAATTTAAAACAATAAAAGTATTAAGTGATAAGCCCAAGGTCAGGCAATGTAAATCATTAGCAGATATGACAATAAACTGATCTCTTGGCTTTAAGTGATCAATCAAAAAACACAATATGGTAATTATGATCCCAAAGACAGCCCAATTGGTTGACTCTTATGAATACGTTTCGAAGTCTGGGGCTCACCAACATAACAAAGCCACCCAGCCCAACATACCATTTCCACACTCCATCCAACTCCCCAGATCTCTTGACCTGTGTGGGTCTCCGTTTTCTCACCCATAAGCTAGGTAAATCTAATTAACAAGGTCCTTGTAAGGAGTAAATCTGTTCTTGGAAGGATACAGGACATTTACCATAGACTGCCTTTGTAATCACCAAAATAAATTGCAGCCAAAGTATACCCTACACAAAGGTTAACAAATAAATGGTCAACGAGCGAAGAGGGACTTACTATGCATCTTCTTTCTTTCAATTCTAGACTGCTTTCTTTGAAGTTATTTTTTTTTTTTTTTTAAAGAAAGGCACATGTTAGCTGGGTGTGGTGGCGCACACCTGTAATCCCAGCGGCTCGGGAGGCTGAGGCAGGAGGATTGAGGGTTCAAAGCCAGCCTCAGCACCGACAAGGCACTAAGCAACTCAGTGAGACCCTGTCTCTAAATAAAATACAAAATAGGGCTGGGGATGTGGCTCAGTGGCCGAGTGCCCCAGAGTTCAATCTCCAGTTTCAAAAAAAAATAAAAGAAAGGCACAAGTTAATTAACCTATGCCTATTTTTAAAATTGGCACACATTAATTTATTGTAAATGTCTTTGTTGACTCTACACTGGATTATGAGCTTAAGGTAGGAATCCAGACTCTCTTACCTTTGGATACTCAAAGTAGAGCTCAATGCCTATCACACTGAATAGCAAACCAGTTGACCAAGTGACACATTTTTGTAAAGAGGTGAACAAGTTGTTATTGCCCACATGGACAGAGGCAGGTAGATAATATCTGATCTATACACTGTACATGTAGTCTACCTTAGACTACTGTTTGAAGAGTCAACTATAATCAGGAGACAACACTATGCCTTTTTCAGTACCTATCACCATATTTATAGATTAAAACTCAGTTTCAACAAGTCTTTGAAATACCATCTATCTCTTCCATTCAGAAATCCAATCAGTTAGCTATATAAAAAGCCAAACTAGTAAATGGGCTTAAGAAAAAGTATTCATTGTTTATGGTTTACTCAAATGGGCGAAGCACTTAGGGATTTATAGCAACTCATTTAATTCAAAGTACTCTTATGAAGTAGGTGACACTGTTCCCTTTTATAAGAGTAACTCACTCAGGGTCACACAACTATAACATTAATTTTAAAACTAATGTTCTTCCCTTAATGTAGCACAATCTTCTAAAGAACAATTATTACTCCCAATGCTTAATTAAGGAAAAGATAGACATTAATTTTTTGAAGACTCATGCAAGGTTATTAGTTAAGTTGGTATATATTTAAAAACTCATCAAATGAGCTTTAAGTTGCAGTTCTTGTTGAAGAGCAAATAATGGATAGGGTTCATATCTAATTTATTTTACCCTTTAATATGTTTGTCCTGGTCAAGGCATTCAGAAATAACTCTTCTTGGGTTGCTTAGAGAATACAATGAAATAAACAACCAGGACAGGAAAAATATTACAAAATAAAGAACTGGCCAGAATAAAAATAAAAATAAGAAATCAGCTAACCTACAATCTGCTGGAATAACACATTCCTGGTAGGCCACCATCATTCATTTTCATCTCATTACAGGTATTAGAAACAAGTGATCGGGCCTCTTTTAGAAGATCTTTTGGTAGAGAAAATATTATCATGATTGACTCTGAGCACACATACCATGAAATAGAAAGGACTGTCATCCTCCTTAAACACTGCCCTTAGAAAACTCCCCTCAGCACCCAGCTCCAGCTGTTAGTTTCTCCATCCTGACATGCAGATGACTATGAGGATCATATTCATGTAGCAATTAAAATGGTTCTAAAACTTAGAAGTTGCTATTACATAACTGTAATTTCCTGCCCCCTAATGTGTGAATTGTCATCTCTCCCTAGAAGAATGTCGAAACCAAGGAACTTAAAAGTCCCTCTACAATGAAATTTTAGCACATTCTCTAAGGTATCCTCATTTAAAAAGAAAAGAACTTTGTTGCCACATAAAAGAGGAAGCAGCATAACAAGATGTAATAATTATAAATTTTCTTTCTACTTAGATAGATATATTCCCTCATCTCTTCTTCCCCCACAATATACAGAAAATCTAAAAATTTACAGAAAAGTAGTATGATAAACAGTAAATAATGATGGCCATGACCAAATTCTATTAGATAAAGAACCTGGAACTGTGTGTCACAAACATAGCTGATGAACTTTCTCCCTGGTTGGAAGCAAGTACCAGAAAAACTGGATTTTGCACAAGCTTGCTTCCTGATACACACCAGCAGAATCATTCTCCAGGCCAGAGGGGTATATTCCCCAATAAATCCCAATACACCTGTCTTCGAAATTAGCTAAAGTTTCAGTTTAAACACACTTACTTTAATAGAATACATGTAAAGAAAAATGAAGGGCTAAATGATGTTCACATAAAATATACACATTATTCCATAAGTAGAAATCTATAAATCTTTAGCGCCAAACCACCTGGGTTTGATTCCCAATTCCAGCACTTACCTTGTGTTGGTATCCTTGGGAAAATTACTATTCTGGGCCTCAGTTTCCTCACCTCCAAAATGAGGCTAACAGTACTTACCTCTTATTGGCTGTTATGAAGACTGAGCTAATATGCATAAGTGCTTAGTGCACAGTGAGTGCTGCAAGTGTTAGCTACTATTTTATAGACTAAATACCTAATGCTACTTCATCAGTTGGTGAACTAATTACAAATAAGTGGATTCTATGTATTTATGCTATATAGTACATATGCCTTAACTAAATATGGGTATATTCATGCATATGGTAAAAACTATTAAAGATCTACTATGGAAAGGCTGATCAATTGGGTACTAAGTTATAGTTTGACAGGACTAAGTTCTGATGTGATGGTAGGGTGACCATAGATAACAATTATATACTGTGTATCTTAAAAACCTGGAAGAGCAAGGCACAGCAGCCCATACCTGTAATCCTGGCAGCTTCAGGGGCTGAGGCAGGAGGATCCAAGTTCAAAGCCAGCCTCAGCAAAAGCGAGGCACTAAGCAACTCAGTGAGACCTTGTCTCTAAGTAAAATACAAAATATGGCTGGGGATGTAGCTCAGTGGTTGATGCTCTGAGTTCAATCCCCAGTACTCTCTCCTTCCCCCCCAAAAAAAACCTGGAAGAAAGGACTTTGTTTAATCTGAGTTAATATTACAGGATGCAGAAGTGTACTGAAACATCTCATGGGATGTCATTTATATGTACAGTTTCTATGTTATCAATTGAAAAATAAATTTAGGGGCTGGGGATGAAGTTCAGTGGTACTACTTGCCCATCAGCATGTATGTGACCCTGTGTTCAATTGCCAGCACTGCAAAAAATGAATGTTTAACCTAAAATTTTTAAAAATGTATATTCCAGACGCTTACTTTGAGTGTGTCATAATGTATCAAAGACTGCATTCCCATTTGCACTGTACAGATGAGAAAATGACTCAGAAAGACTGGATTTGTATATGCAAAAGTAGTTCTATAAGGATGTATCATTTTTTTCAAAGCAATATGTACAAAAGCAGGGATGGGTCTTAACAGAATGTAACTGGAGAAAAAAAGAAAGTGAACTCTGTAATTAAAAAACAACAAAACTAAGAGATTATATTTAACAACTTAGTTTGTCAAAGGCCTCATGACAACTCCAGAGTCAGGAAAGCTAAAAACCAGATTGATTAACATGCTTTTTCTGTTTCTGTATCAACAGTCAAATGGATAAAATGCACTTTTTGCAGCAGCCCAAATCTCCAGAGACTCTGCCTGGGGAACTAGCATCAAGGGAATTTGTTCAGCCTGGTTTATAGAGGCTGCCTCCCAGATCTATAGAGCTCCAATTCTAAAATGGCTTCAACGTAACACAAGCACTGCATGATGGGAAATGTTCAGAAGATTATAGGATAGAAGCCATAGGAGCCATACTCCAGAGCCTGATGGCCATAAATATTTGCTCCTGATGAAAGAGGATATTCAATTAGCAACTAGATGTGTGGTGTGGGCCAAATCACCTCATTTCTCTTAAAGTCTTCATCTGTAAGATGGGTGAATGGTTTCTTATTTCATTGAAGACAGAGGCCAGGAAAATAATTTAGCAGTTGCTACTGGATTTTTAGCTTGCCATTTCAAAAGCCATGCTTAAGATTTTAACCCAGGTCCAATAAAACCGACACGTTTCACACTCACCATGCTGTGTGCTGCTAAGGACATGGATCCAAGAAAAAAACAGCCTCAGACAATCTGAGATAACCCTAAGAAATTGCGTGCACGGGAGGCAGTCAAGAAGAAATTCACCAAGAACCAAATAATACTTACAAATTTTCGACAGGAAAATGCAAAAAGCTGAGTAACCATGTGTTCAGTTCTATAAACTGCATATGTGTATGGTTTCATATGAACAACTGAGACAGTGAGAAGTGCAGACAACTCTCATATTCTTGTAAAAGCTTCACCTTTCTGTTTTGGCTCCTGTGACGGACTGATTTTATATATTCATAACATCATCTTGCCAAATTCCATCTCCCACACAGGGCAAGTAAAATCAGAGCCTGATGCTATCTAGCCTTACCAAAGAGAAATGCAGTGAACGCAAGGACAAGAGACGTGCATTTTTACAGAAAGGTTGGCAAATTGTCTTACCAATGCTGCCACCTTTGAAACCCCCATTACATGCAAGTTCTCCATTTGCAATAGACAAAGATGTACTCGTCTGATGAAAAAGAATCCACATCACGCCCACCCATTCCCCACCAGGGAGGCCATCAGGCAAATTTCAGATCAAAAAACGTATGGGGGAATTTTGGACGAGGACACAAAAGATCCTGCATTAAATAACAGTAAGTAGTATGGGGAAATATTCCAGTGCTCAGCCTCTGGTATTTCTTTCTTCCTGGGATCCCGCCTGATTCAGTAACCGGTTCCAATGAATCCATTTTTTGATTCAAACCTCAACCTTACTTTTCCCAGGGAATCCCCGGTCCTACCAAGCCCTAAAACCACTGAAGGATAATGAAATGACTTTACTGCAAAGTGGGAGGGGGTTTCCCCTCTGCTATCTGCCAAGGTTAAACCCTTTACCCATCCAGAGAGTGTCCAGCAGGGGTAGCGGGGCTCGGAAACTCGCCCGCGTTGGTTAAATTTCAGTATCTGGAAGCCCGAAAGCACGGAACAGTGGCGACAGGACTGCAAGGGACGGTTCGCGCCCACCAAATCCCAGGGAGCGATCGAAGCTCGGTAATGTGAGTGTGGGAGGGCGTTTCCGGGGTCCACCGCCCGACTGTCCCTTCCAGCGCAGTACGGAGCCGCACCCCGCCTGCCGGGCAGGGCCGCAGGAGGCGAGGGAGGCCCGGGCTTCTCCAAGAGGCTGAGGGCCCGGCCCCGGAAACAGGGAGGGGCCGCGGCAAGGCCGGGCCCGCGCCGCTAGCGGCCGCGCGGGGCCCAGAAAGCCGCGCGCGGATACCCTCACAGCCCAGCCGCGGGGCCGCGGTGATTGTCGCCGCAGCCCGAGAGAGGTTTCTAGCATGGGCCCTTGGGGGCCCCGGGCGGGACCGGCCGCACTCACCGTGGGAGGGCTGCAGGGGCTAACGGTGCTTCCGACGAAGCTCTGAGAGTGGCAACTGCTTCCTTCCCAAGCCCACTCCCGAAACGGCGGCAGCGGTGGCGGCAGTGGCTGCAGTGGCGGCGGCGGCGGCAGCTACCCCGGCTCCGGAATCGGCGGCGGCGGTGGCGGCAGCTCCACTTCCGCTCCGGCCACCACTTCCGCTCCGGCCCAAGTCCCGCCCCACCCTGTGCTGCCTCCTCATTGGGCAAGCGAGGCACGGGGTTGCCCTGGCCGCCCGAGAGGGGCGCTGACGGAAGGGAGGAGGAAGAAGAGCGGAGGGCAGGGATGTAGCGGACGGGGGAGGGTGTCGGTCTCTGGGTGGGAAAGAGGAGGAGGCGGGCGAAGGGGAAGGAAATGGGGCGGGGGAGCAGGAAGAGGAGGTGGGAGGGGAGAGGGCGGAGCTGGGGGGTGGTCAAGAAATCGGGTGTGTGGGAACTGCGAGGTCTGGGAGAGAGATTTGGGTGAGGGGTTGCCCTGTTTGCTTAGGGTAGGAACCCTCAGGGCCCCGAGATTCCGAGGGTCAGAGGTTCCCACCCCACCCTGAAAGTAATCCTCACGGGATCGGAGGCCCAGGTCAATCCTGTTTGCTGTTGGGCATTGAGAATACTGTACCTAGCATTGAAAAATGCACATCCTTATATTTTTTAGTTAATCTTCCTTTTAGTTTTTTAAACTAGTTCTTCCTTTTGTGGACTGAAAAGGCCGCAGGAAGTGCCAAGGATCAAACACGCCAAAGACTTTAAAAAAGCAAACAAGCCTGCGTACATTATTTCTTCATTGAGAATCCCCCCTCCCCAAGGCTTGTAGGGAAAGCTTCAGGGAAAGAAACAGGTCTCCTTGTCGCCCCACTCCCTTGACTGCTGTCATCATTATCAACATTTTATTCCTCTCGAGGTAGTTGACTCAAACCCAGCCCTTCAAAATGCCTCCGCCTTCCCTCCCTTTCCTCCATTCTTTCAGCAAACATTAAGCAAGCTTTCTGCTTAGTACTGGAGACACAGCAAAGAACAAGACAGACGGGCGCCCCGCTGGCTTAGAGTTTACAGACTGGTTGGAGAAAGAACAAAGTAAATAGGCCTTTGTCATCTCTCCTTTACCCTTACTTAGCTTAATGATAGACTTCTAATTCACAACCCTCCTCTCAGCCCTGCCACCATCAACTGCCAAGTGATCTTTTTTAAAAATGCAGTTGTAATCGTGTCGCCTTTCTTACTTAAATCTTTTGATGATCACTTAGACCCAGAAGTTCCTTAAGTGAGACAATCAAGGTTCTCAAGAAGCTGCCCTTACCCTTCAGCCATCACCTGCTATTTCTCTCCCATCATAAAGATCCCAATTCATTTACATGACTCCTTGTCCTTCTAATTTGGCATTCCAGTATTGCTAAACAAATTGAGTAAGTTGTCAATATTTTTTAAAAACAGATTGCTGTGTGGACAAAAATCTGCACCCCTTCCTTGTCTATCAACACTTCCCATGTGTCTGTGCCCCATTCTAGACTGGGCATTTGGTTTCCAAAGGCAGGGAGAGTTCCCAACCTGAGTTTGCCTTTCTCATTATGTTATCTGACATGTAGCCATTTGTGCCCACCAGCGCTGGACCACACCACATCCTTAACCTAATACTACACCACCTTTTAACTTCAACAAGATTAAGAGAGTGTTGTGTAATGTAAAAACCATGGATTTTAATCAGAATCACTGGATTTGAATTTTAGAGAGATGTCCTAGTACAAACTTCCCCATGGGGATCTGCCTTTGGCAGAGCAAAGACCAATAATCCAGAGACTGCTCAGATTGCAGTACACTTTAATGTGACATGCCTGTGTCTTATGCCCCCATCCAGAAAATAGCCTATTGGGTCAGAAGGCTCATAATGATTACACCACAAATTACATCATCAGTGCACTGAGTGAATAGCACTGCCCTTTGTCAGGCTTTTCTGAGTGCCTACTAACAAGTTGTGTGGATTAGCTCCTTTCACTATCTCTGTATTCTAGGCCAGGGGTCAGCAAACCATCACTATTAACTGACAGAAGCACAAAGATATTAAAATATAATGTGGTAGATGCAACCATAGGACTATCAATATGTGTGGGGTTTTAGGGAGGCTGGAGAGAAGGACACCTAGCCCATCTTGGGAGTTGTTGGAGAGAAGGAAAGACTGCCTGGAAGAGGTGGTACTTCATCCTTAGGTACTACAATAGACTTTTTTTTTAATTAGTAGTTTAAAAAAATAACAGTTTTAGGTTTATAGAAAATTGACGAGATAGTAGCACAGAGTTCCAATATTTCCCTCTCCTCCCATACTTGGTTCCCCTATTAGGAACATGTTGTAGTCATGTGGTACATGTGTTATGATTGATGGGCCAATAGTGATACACAGTCATTAAGTGAAGTTCATAGTTTATATTAGAGTCCATTCTTTATGTTGTTCAGTCCTAGAGGTTTTGATAAACATGGGATTTGATGTGCCTATCATCCTTAAGAAGAATTTCACTGCCCTAAAATCCTGTTCAATCATTCATACCTCCCTCCCTCCCCTATTTCCAACCTTTGGTAACCACTGACCTTTAACACTCTTTATAGTTGTGCCTTTTCCATAATGTCTTAAAGTTAGATTATATAATATGTAGCCTTTTCCAATTGGATTGTTTCATGAGGCAATATGATTTAAAGTTTCTTTGTATCTTTTTATGACTTGATAGCTCATTCTTTTTATCACTGAATAAAATTCCATTGTATGAACAGTTTGTTTATTCTTTAACCTATGCTTAGATTGGCCTGTGTCTTCCACAAAAGATATATTGAAACCCTAAATCTTGATATCTGTGAATGTGACCTTAGTTGGAAAAAGATCTTTGCAGATATAGTCAAATTAAGATGAGGGCACTAGAGTGGGCCCTGATCTGACATGACCGGTGTCCTTAAGAAGGAAAATGCCAAGTGGAGACAGAGACACATGGAGAATGCCACGGGCCAACAGAGGCAAGAACTGGAGTGATGCAGTTGTAAGTCAGGGAGGCCCAAGGATCAACGACCACCACCAGAAGCCAAAAAGAGGCATGGAAAGATTCTACCCAGAGTCTCAGAGGAAACATGGCTCCACAGATACATCCATTTCAGACTTCCAGCCTCCAGAATTGTGAGAGAATTCACCTCTGTAACTTTAAGCCATCTAGTCTTTGGTACTTGATGAAGCCAGTCCCAGGAAACTACTAGACTCATTGAGGGATCTCTTGATTCAGCTTTTGATGATTATGAATAAAACATCTGCACGCAGGATTTTGCGGGGACATAAATTTTAACAATCCAAGTAAATACCTATGAGCATGACTATTAGATCATACATTAAAACTATGTCTAGCTTTGTAAGAAACTACCAAGTTGTCTTCCAAAGTGGCTGTACCATTTTGCATTCCTTTCAGCAATGAAAGAGAGTTCCCATTGCTCCACATGCACACTGACATCTGGATAATCTGCTTTATTTGTTCTTCATGTCTGTTTGTTTTCTGTTTTTCTGGATTTTAGCCATATGAATTGGTACCATGTAATGGTAACTCATTATTGTTTTCATTTGTAATTCCCTAATGACATATGATATTAAACATCTTTCCATATGCTTATTTGCTATCTGTGTCCCTTCCTTGATGAGGTGTCTGTTCCAATTTTTTGCCCTTTTTTAAACTGGGTTGTTTGTTTTCCTATTATTTGGATTTTAAAATTTCTTTGCATGTTTTGCATACCAGTCCTTTATCAGATACATGCTTGGAAAATATTTTCCTCCAGCCCATATCCTGTCTTTCACTCTTTTAACAGTGACTTTCCAGACCTGAAATTTTATTTATTTATTTATTTATTTATTTATTTATTTATTTTATTAGTTCTGGAGATTGAACCCAGAACCTCACACATGCATAGCAAGTACTCTGCATCCCCAAGAGGACTTTTTAATTTCAGTGAAGTCTAACCTCTCAATTTCTCCTTCCTGGATCACCTTTTTTTCATATCTAAAAACTTGTTGCCAAACAAAAGATCACCTAGATTTTTCTTTCTTATATTTTATATTTATTTCTTATATTTCTTCTTATATTTTAGAAGTTGCGTAGTTCTGTGTTTTACATTTAGGTCTGTGGTCTGTTTGGGGTTAATTTTTGGTGAAAGATTAAAGGTCTGTGTCTAGATTCATTTTTTGTATGTGGATGTTCAATTGTACCTGCAAAGACTTTTCCTTTCTCCATTGAATTTCCTTTGTTCCTTTGCAAAAATCAATTGACTCTATTTGGTGGGTTTCTTTTTGGTTCTTTATTGTGTTTCATTGATCTAGTGTGTATTCTTTTTAGGGGGGGAACACCAGGGATTGAACCCAGAGACTCTTTACCACTGAGCTAAGTCCCCAGCCCTTTTATTATTTTATTTTAAGACAGGGTCTCACTAAATTGCTGAGGCTGGTCTCAAATATGTGACCCTCCTGCCTCCACCTCTGTTGTTCTTTTGCCAATACCACAGTGCCTTGATCACTGTAGTCTTTTTTTGATTTGGTTTTTTATTTCTATTTTTGTTCTTTGTCTTTTAAAATATTTTTCTTCGATCTCTGAGGTCTTACAGTAAGTCTTTTTTTCAGCTTTTTAAATTTTTTAAATTTATTTTTAAGAATTTGTTCTAATTAGTTATACATGACATTAGAATGCATTTTGACACATTGTACATAAATGGAGCACAACTTCTTCCTCTGGCTGAACATGGTGCAGAGTCACACTGGCAATGTAATCATACAAGTACATGGGGTAACAGTGTCGGTCTCATTCCACCATCCTTCCCATTTACAGTGAGTCCTAAAGTCAGGTAGTATTGTTCCTCCAGCTTTCTATTCTTCAGCTCTGTGTCTGCTGCTCTGGTTGTTTTGCCTTTCCATATAAATTTCACAATCAGTTTGCTGACATATTAAAACAACTTGAAATTTTAGTTGAGATTATGTTGAAACTATAGATCAAAATGAGAAGAATGATATCTTAACAATATTAAGTCTTCCTACCCATGAACATGGAATATCCATTTATGTAAATTTTCTTTAACTTGTTTCTTCAGAGTTTTATAGTTTTCCTTACATAAATCGTGTACATATTTTATTACATTTGTACCCACTTTGTGCTAATATAAATCATACTGTCTTTTAATTTTCAAAGTCCACATGTTCATTGCTATATAGAAAAGCAACTGACTTTGTATATTAACCTCGTATCCTGCAACCTTCCTATTTTTTATTATTAGTTATAGGAGTTTTTTGTTTGTTTGGTTGGTTTTTTAACCAGTTCTTTAGATTTTTTCACATAGATAATCATGTCTTTTGAGAACAAAAACAGTTTTCTTTTTTCTTTTCTTATTAAATTAGCTAGGACTTCCTGTAAGATGTTGAATAGGAGTGTTGAGAGGGACATCCTTGCCTTGTTCCAGATCTTAGGGAGAAAACATCTAGTTTCTCCTCATTAACTATGTTGCCTGTCATAGGGTCCTTGGAGATATCATTATCAAGTTTAAGAAGTTCTCTTTCTAAGTTTGCTGAGAGTTTTTATTTGAATTTGTGTTGGGTTTTGTCAAATGCTTTTTCTGCATTTGTTGATATGATCACATGATTTTTCCCCTTTTAGCCTGCTGTTGGGATAGATTAAATTCATTAGTTTTCAATTTTTGTACCAGACCTGTATGCCTGGAATAAATTCCACTTGGCATGGTGTATAATTTATTTTATACATTGTCAGATTTGATTTGTTAACAAATTGTTGATGATTTTGCATGTCATTTCTTAAGAGAAATTGGTCTGTAGTTTTCCATTATTGGAATGTCTTTGTGGTGTTAGGGTAATTCTGGCCTCATAGTATGAGTTAGAAATTATTCACTATGCTTCTATCTTCTGGATGAGATTATAGAGACATAGTATCATTCATTCCTTAAATATTGTAACTATCTTGGTCTGGAATTTTCTTTTTTGAAAGTATATTAATTTTTGGTTTAATTTCTTTATAAGTGCAAGCCTATTCCAATTGTTCTTTTCTCCTTTTATGAGTTTTGGTGTTTGTGTCTTTCAAGGAATTGATCCAGGTTACCTGTTACCTTAAATTTGTAATCATAGAGTTATTCATAATATGCTTTTATTATCCCTTTAATGTCCATGAGATCAGTAGTTGTGGCCCTTATCTCATTTCTGATTTTAATTTGTTATCTTCATTAGTCTGGCCAGAGGTTTACCAATTTTATTGATCTTTTTGAAGAAACAGTTTGTGTTCTCATCCATTTTCTCAATTGTTTTCTTGCTTTCAATTCCATTAATTTCTGCTCTAATTTTTATTTATTTATTTTTTCACTTCTGTTTGCTTCATCTTTATTCTGCTCTTTTTTCTTGAATCATCTGAAGTGTAAGCTTAGATTAACGATGTTAACATGCATTCAATGCTATCAACTTCACTCTAAAAACTTCCTTTCCTGCACCTATCAAATTTTTTATTTTTATTTTTATTTAATTAAAGACATTTAAAATTCGAGACTTCTTCTGAGACATATGAGTTACTTACACATGTTAATTCCTAAAATGTGAAGATTTTCTAATTATATTTCTGTTCCTGATGTCTATTGTGGACACACAATTCCATTGTGTTATATTTTATGTAATTTCTCATCTTTTAAATATTTTAAGGTATGTCTTATGGCCCAGGAGACAAACTATCTTGGTTAATGTTCCATGTGGACTTGAGAAGATGTATTTGCTGCTGTTTGGAGATGCAGTATTCTTTTAGATTCAGTTAGATCCAGTTGATTGACGGGGCTGTTTAATTCACCTTATTTATTTATTTATTTATTTTTACTGATTTTTCTGTCTGCTGGATCTGTCAATGAATGACAGAACAGTGATGGAGAGTTGAACCGTAGCAGTTCACCGGTTCCTCTCTGTAGTGGTTGCCTAACGTGTTTTGACGATCTGTTGCTGGAAGGTGTGTGCAAATTAAGAATTGTTGTGTCTTTTTGGAGAACTCACCCCTTTATCATTATATAATGCCCATCTCTACCCCTCACCTTTTTCTTATTCTGAAGTCTCCTTTGACCCAAATTAATAGATCACCCCAGCTTTCTTTTGATTAGTGTGAGCATTGGGGATATATCTTTCTTCATTCCTTTACCTTTAATATGTCTTTATATTTAAAATGGGTGATTTGTTTGTTTGTTTATTTATTTATTTATTTATTTTTATTTCTGTATCAGGGATTGAACCCAGGGATACTCTAACCACTGAGATACACCCCCAGCCCTTTTTATTTCTTATTTGAACATTAAGTTGCTGAGATTGGCATCAAACTTGCGATCCTCCTGCCTCGGGGTTACAGGCGTGTGCCACCAAACCTGACTTTAAAATGGATTTTTCATAGAAAGCATATAGTTGGGTCTTGTTTTTGTGTTTTTATTGTCTCAGTCTCTTTTAACTGGTGTATTTACGCCATTCTCTTTAATGTGATTACTAATAGAATTATATCAATATCTCCTCTATTTGTAACTGTTTCTATTCCTTGTACTTGTTCTTTGCTCCTTCTCAATATTCCATTCTTCTTCTATCTTCTCTGATTTAAGTTGAGCAATTTATATGATTCCATTTTCTCTTTTAACATATCACATGTACCTTTTTTAGAAAAAAATATTTTAGTGGTTGCCTTACTGTTTTTTATTTTTATTTATGTATTTATTTATTTTTATACAGATTGCATTTTGATTCATTGTACACAAATGTGATACTTTTCATTTCTATGGTTGTACACGATGTAGATTCACACCATTTGTGTTAATCATACATGCACACAGGGTAATGATGTCTGCCTTACTGTTTGTATATACGTTTATCAGTAATCTAAGTCCACTTTCAAATAACATACAACTTCCAAGTAATTATAGAGCTTACAGGTAGTAGAAGTACCTTACAACAAAGTATTACAAGTTCTTCCCTCCCATCCATTATAACATTGCTGTTAACATTATCCATAAGCTCTAATCACCCAATACTTGCTGTATTATTATTTAAACAGAAAAGCATTAAATAAAATAAGAATATGAAAAACAAAAGAATATGTTACTTCATTTATTCCTAAACTTTTTATGTAGATCTGGTTTTTAATATTTTCTCTTTCTGAAGAACTTCATTTAACATTTCTTACAAGATAGATCTACTAGAGACAAATCTCAGTTTCTGTTTGTCTGAAAAAGTCTATATGTCTTCAGTTTGCAAAGATCATTTCACTGGATACAGAATTCTAGATTGGTAGGATTTGTTGATTTGTTTGTTTTTTTTCTCTTTCAACCCTTTAAATATTTTACTTCTTGCTCACATGGTTTTTGAAGAGAATTTCAATGCGATTCTTACTCTTGTCCCCTTATGCAAGGTGTTTTCTCCCCCAAGATTCCTTTCAAGATTGTCTCTTTGTCTTTGGTTTCCTATGGTTTGAGTATATTCCTAGATGTCAGTGTTTTAGTATTTATTTTTCTTGGGGTTCTCTGAGCTTCCTGAATCTATGGTTGGTCTCTCTCTCTCTCTCTCTCTCTCTCTTTTGTTTCTATGGATTGAGCCCAGAGGTGCTTTCCCACTAAGCCATATCCCCAGCCCTTTTTATTTTTCATTTTTCTTGCTACACTGCCCAGGCTGCCCTTGAACTTGAACTTGCTTTGGCTTCCCAAGTGACTGGGTACTATCCGCATTCTTGCGTGCTGTCCACTTTTTTCCACTAGAATCCTTAGCATGCTAATCCCAATAATTTAAAATTCCTGGTTCAGTAATTCCAAATCTCTGTCATTATTTGCATCTGGCTCTGAGTCTTGCTTTCTTTCTGCAGACTGCGGTTTCTCTTGCTTTCAGCATGCCTTATAATTTTTTGATAGTCAGACATGATGTATTGTGTAATAAGAACTGAGGTAAATAGGCCTGTAGTGGTTTTCTGTTTATCTGGCTGAGTTAGGCTGTGTTTACTGTTTGCTGTAGCTGTGTCAAAGGTTTCAATTTTCTCTAATGTGCTTGTTTTTGTCTCCCCTGTTGTCTTTGAGTTTCCTTGGAAACTCCTTCTGAATTAAAGTCTGTATCTTGCAACATTCTCAGTTGTAATTCACTGTTTTTATTCTGGAGCCAGGTTGATGTGATGATAGGATCCTGATGAGGGGAAGCTCCTATAATCTTAGGACTAAATCTTTTGGGGGATCAGGGAGATAGTGGACCAGAGTTGTAACCTTCAAAATAATTTCTAGCCTTTTTGCTCCTCCCCTATGTGTGACCAGAAAGCTAAGGGTAGCTGTAGGTGTGTAATTGCCTTCCCTCTAGGCGAGATAAGGGTCTACTAAAATTGTTTCCTTTGAGGGCAAACCCTTGTTACAGAGAGCAGAGTGCTCTGGGTTTGTTTCCAAATGGGTTCTTTTCCCCTACTCTTGTCAAAAATGCGATGGGATTTTCTTTAGATCTTTACAGTGAAAAACTGGTGGGATTCCATGTGGGGTGCCCCAAAATTGGGCCTCTGGATTTTTTAAACTCTCAGGCGAGGCCACCCTCAGCCTGCAGTAATTCATAAATACTATTTAAATGTTTTTATAAATTCCTGTGACCAACAGTTTCTACTTCTGGTAAGTTGTGACTCTGTGTATTCTCCTGCGTCTGGTTTTTAGAACAACAGTTTGCCCTGTGACCTCAGTCCTAAGGGATCTTAGAAGAGTTTGTTGATTTTCCGTGTGTTCAGCTTTTTTTCTTGTGGTTAGGCTGGAGTAATGACTTCCAAGCACTTTACAGAAGGGCAGACTAGGGGTAACATTTTGCATAAAGGTGAAGATTGGGTTTTATAACCACTGTTAGATGCCCAACTCATCACCAGTTGGAAGCTCCTTGACAGCTAGAATGGTTTCAGCGTCTGACACTGTGCTTGGTAGAGGATGCTGTGTCTCTTCCAAATGAATGAAGTCAGGAAAGACACTTCTGCCCTGAGAAAAACTACTAGCTATAATTAGCAGTCCCCAAGAGTCCAACATATCCCCTCATCTTGTGAAAAAGATGACTTGGTAGTAGTATGGGAATTTGGGAAAGGGTAGACGTCAAGCTCACATCAAGGGAAGCCTCCGACAAAGAACCAAAGCAGTTCCGCAGCTTTCCTTCAACTCTGCAGTTGATGTTTGACAGCAAACTTGAAGGCCTCTGACGCCAGGCAGATGGTGGTTCAGAAATGATACTGTCCTTAGGTACTATAACCAGGGAACAATTTGGTATCAGTAATGATAATAATCAACTTTGTTTTGGATCAAAACAAATTTAATCCAAACAGAAACCTTTCACTCTGCAGAAACCCTGCTAGGAGGGTGACAAGACATGCATAACTAAAAAGATCAAATAAAAAGAAGAAAAAAAAATTTAAAAAGAAGAGAATAGGGCTGGGGATATAGCTCAGCTGGTAGCGTGCTTGCCTTGCAAGCACAAGGCCCTGGGTTCAATTCCCAGCACCGCAAAAAAAAAAAAAAGAATAAACTGATTGATCTTCAATTCAAGCATACCAGATAAACACCATGGGAAAATGGGCTTCAGCATAGTCTTGTTTTTGCATATTTTTATGTTACATATTTTTTTATTAATTTTTAAAATTTGTTCTAATTGGTTACACTTGACAGTAGAATGCATTTTGACACACTGTACACACATGGAGCATAACTTATCATTCCTCTGGCTGTACATGGTGCTGAGTCACACCAGTAGTGCAATCATACATGTATGTAGGGTAATAATGTCTGTCTCAATCTACTGTCCTTCCCATCCCCACTGCCCCACCCCTCTTCTCTGCACAATCCAAAGTTCTTTCATTCTTCCCTCCCCACCCCCCACTACGGATCAGCATCTGCTTATAATAACCTCCTTTTAAAAATTAAATTACTCTATTTCTCAGATTGTAAGATACACACATCATTCTATTTTACTCTCTGAAATCGTGATCTGTTTTACCATCAATGGCGTGTCATAGTTTAATTAGCAGAATCCTCCCTCCCGCCCACCCACATCCTTAGAAATACATTTTTAAAACTCTTCTAAAATCAAGAACATCTTAGAGCAAGAAATGTAGTAAATTCTTATTTTTATAAAACTAGCACACATCCATAATTTCAGAAGCCAAGTTTTCATTGTGAAAAAAAGCTGTCCCTATCCATCATCTCTCTGATAACCTCTCCCCAGGGGGCAATTTTTTTCAACTCATTTAGCCATTATTTCTGCTATTTTGCTTCCTTATTTCTAACTAACATGAAAAGCTATTTCTTTAAAAACAAACAACAACAGCTTCTAAGGTCTCAATTTTGGATAAAATTTTTACTGACTTCTAGTATATTTTGCTCTCTAAAAGCACCCTGTACACACGGACCACTAAATCATTCTCCCTATTTGTCTGTATATTATATTGCTTGGAATCATAACCCTTAATTTGTTTCAGAAATTAGATCTTATTGAAGCCAACCAGATGGTTAATAGAAGCAAATAGTTCTACTGAACTATTATGATATATGATAAGTATTTTAAAAGTCCCTCATACCCCCTCCCATCTGGATTCTCTGAGCAATCACTTTCTGCTATTTATCTCCAAATTATGAGCTTTATCTGCAAGTCTCTGATTTTCATACTTTTAGCAGTATCTATTGAGTAGCTTTTATGCATTATAAATAATAGATTTCTTTCACATACACCCCACACAGCAGCATCCCTTCAAATTGCCCAGGTACTTGCCCACTTTTTGTCCTCCTCCACATGCATCCTTCCAGAATAATTGTGCATGATTTTAGTCAAGTCAATATTCAGTGTTTACATTTTTGTGACCTTGAAAACTCTATTGACAGCCTTGCCTAGTTGTATTCCATGATAACTTCTTCTTTAATGTACAACTTTTTGTTTTTTCAAAGATTAATGAAGTTTTTTTCTTTCTTTGCTCAGTTTTCTATATTACCATCACTAACTACTCCACACTGTATTAGTTTCCTATTGCTGCTGTAATAAATCACTACAAATTTAGTGGCTTAAAACATACCTATTGTATGCAAATGTGTGTGTGTGTGTGTGTGTGTGTGTGTGCGCGCAGCGCGCACACACCCGCATTTTGTTGAGGATCCAACCCAGGGTCTTGCGCATACTAGCCAAGTGCTATGCCCCTGAGCTACACCCCCAGCCCCAGCACCCATTTCTGATCTCACAGTCCCATAGGAGTGAAGAATGAGTCAGCTGGGATCCTCTGTTTAGAGTCTCACCAGGCTGAAGTCCAGGTGTCATCTGGGCAGTGTTTCTCTCTGGAGGTTCCAGAGTTGAATCCACTTCAATCAAGCTCCTGGAGGTTGTTGATTGAATTCCAACCTCACAGCAGCTTTCCTTCTGTCAATCTTCTGGGCATTGGTCTTCTCCCCTCAGGCTGCCTGGGATCCTTTTCATGCTTTCTCTGCTTTTTCCTGCTCCAGCAGTCATGGCCCAGGAATCTCAGCAACTTCCCCTTCTACATCCTCTGTCCTGCTTCTTCTGCCCCCTGGGGAAAGGTTATCAGAGGGATGATGGGTATGGGACCCGCCCGAAGAAAGTTCTGTTTTCAAGGGTTCATGTGATTAGGGTGAGCCCACCCAGATGATCCAGAATAATCTCCCTGTCTTAAGATCTGCAAAGTCCTTTTTGACATGTCAATAACATCTGCAAAGCCTCTTTTTTTGGTGGTGGTGGTGGTGCTGGAGATTGAACCCAGGGCCTTGTGCATGCAAGGCAAGTATTCTGCCAACTGAGCTCTATCCCCAGCCCTGCAAACTCTCTTTTGACATGTAACATAATATCCTCATAGGTTTCAGGAGTGGAACAGGAACATCTTTGGGGGCCATTCTGCATACCACATATTGTCTCCCTGGCACAATTAATTGATTCCACAAATATTTATTTACAAGCACCTTCTCTGTATAGTGCTGTTCTAGAACTTGGGGTTATAGAACTTGACAAGACAGACAAAAATTCTTAAGTACTTAAAGGCTAGTGAAATGCTCTCTAAATCTCTTCTCAATTGTTCAAGTTCATTAGATTTCCTGTCAGTTTCATTTTATTGAAGAAATCTTTCTGGAGTTGTCTGACCTGCTCCAGTTCCACCTGATTGCCCTCTAAGCCTGGCTGTCACCTTGGAGTCCTTCGTCATCATCCCAGGGTGGGTCATCCTTTTTCTCTTAGTTTGGATGGGACCTGGATGTTTTATTATTGATTTTATTTCCTTATTTTTTGTCAGGTATCCTGAGGGAAAAAGAAAGGTGAGATCAAGTTCTTGAAACCTTACCAATCTCAAGGCATTTTTATTCCACCATGATGCATGGCTGGTCCTTTGCCTAGATCTAAGGTTCTAGGCCGCAGGTCACTTTTCATAATTGTGTAGACACCATTCTCACGCTCCTCAAGCGGCTGCTATTGCAAACTCTGAAAGCTTCCTGATCCTTGATGCTTTGTAAAACTGTTTTATCTCTCCCCAAGCTTCCTTTTGTCCCAATATTCTGAAATCTCATGTTTAAAGACTGTGGGACACTCATTGCTATCCTTCTTTCCTTCTTTTGCCTCCTTTCCTCCCTCTATTGCTTTTTCCTTCACTTTTTGTTATGATAATTTTAAAACAAACCCAAAAGTACAGTACAATAAACCACTTTGTATCCATAGTCTAGTTATATTTTACTATTTCTACCCCTTATGCAGTTTCAGGGGGGTAGCAGCATTTTACAGCAAATCCCAGATATCATATTGCATTATAAGTATATTGGTATGTCACTCCAAGCAATAAGCCCTTTTGAAAAAATGTAACCACAATTCCATCATCTCACTAAAGGAAATTAGCAATGATTCCTTATATAGTCCAGGTTCAATTTTATGTGATTATCTCAAAAATGATTTTTTTATTTGACTTATTTAAATCAGGATCCGAAGACCATGAGTGGTGGCACACACCTATAATCCCAACCACTCAGGAGGCTGAGACAGGAGGATTGCAAATTCAAGGCCAGCCTCAGCCTCTTAGTGAGGTCCTAAACAATTTAGCAAGACCCTGTCTCAAAATAAAAAATTAAAAAGAAAATAAATAAATCAGGATCCAAACAACTTCTATGCACTACATTTAGATTTACTTAATTTTAAGTCTCTTGATCTGTACCAGCTCCCCCTTATTCCTTTTCTCGTGTAATTTGTCGGTTATAGCCTTATGGCCTCATGGTGTTTTTTAGAACGTGACGCTGTCTCTGCAATGTCCTATGAACTGGCAGTTAGATCTGGAGACCTGATCAGAGTTCAATTCAGTCCTCTAATCAGGTATCTATCATATTGGCAGGACTGTTTATTTCCTATCACATTATCTCGGGAGGTACTGATGTCTAATTTTTCCTCAGTGATCTCTCCCAATCTGAAAAGTCCATTTTCTTCAGTTCTGGGTTATTTTTGTGAATTATTTCTTTGAACATTTCCTTCTTCCTCTCCTCATTCTGTATATCTCCACTTTCTAGAACTCAAACTTCAGATATTTGACTTTGTGGGATGGTTTTCTATTTTACCGGGTTTCTCTTTCTATCTCCTATTTTCATCTACTGTCTGAATATTATCTTCCAACCTGTACTCAGCTGGGGTCATATGTAGGGTCCAGAAAAAGAAACCACTCTAGGCATTATAGACAGAAAGGTATTGAATACAGGGAATTAGGTACTTGTAAACTCATGACAAGAGTCGGACTTGAAGATATCAGGGAGGCGCTTTTGTTTCAAAGTCACTATAGCTGTGGTTGAGAGGTGATGGCTTCCATTGCTACTCTTGCTACTTCTGAGGCTCTCACCATAACTGCCTGATGCACACGAAGCTGAGCCAATGGATCAGGGAGTCTGGCTACTTTGATTTTGCTCGAAAGTAAAGTTCAAAGACAAGAAGGCTGTTATTTGACTTGAATGAGAAGTTGAAATCACAAGGTTGTGTATGGCATATCAACTTGCACGAACCTTTGATATCCACCCAACCAATATTGGCTTTTTAGTTTAGTGGAGTAAGGGCCGACTCAGAGAGGTCTATAGGTATAATCAGAAACAGAGCTCCTACATCTTTTACTAACTTTTCTAGGCAAGAGTTGGCTGTGTCAAGGAGAGTAGACTTCTCCTAGACTAACTGAATTGAGATTTGGTCATATAATTACTCTTGTTCTCATATAAATGAGGTCACTGGAAAGGCAGACATTATTCATGTTTAATAAAAAGGATTCTGAAGCTGTGTTTCAATTTTGTGATAACTGAACTAGAAATAAATTTCACAGTGTGTCTAGGCTCTGCAGATTTCTACCTGCAGAGAAGGTGGCAAGACATTGTCACGCTCCAGTACTTCCTCTTGCTTTGGAAAGTTCACAGAGCTATCCGCCTCCAGTCTCCTTCTTCTGAGTGCCAGCTGGGCAAAAAGAACCATCAATTTATTGGATGTTTATGTGTATATTTTAAGAATGATATTTTTTAGCATTTAATTTTAAGTAAGAAAACACCTGCTGTATTTATTTTAAATAATGTATTTTTATTACATGGTGATGCATGAGTATATTTTTGTTGTAAGAAAACCAAAATATTAAACATAAAGCCCCCCGTGATCATCACTCCTAGTGCCATTTCTCCTCCCCAGAAGTAACTGGATCAATTATACAGCAGTATGTATTAGTCATGGTACGTTAGGTTATGCCGCAATAACATCTTTAAAATTTCAGCTGTTTATAGTAATAAAGATTTATATCTTGATACTTCACATATTTGTTACAAGTTGACTTTGGCAGTATCTCTGGATACAGGTTAAAGGAGCAGCAGGGACCTGCTGATCTCGTGGCAGATGGAAAAGAAAGAATAATGGAGCCTCTTAAAGCTTCTACTTGGAAGTCTCACGTCACTTTCACTTACAGGCCCTTGGCTGAAGCAAATCATATGGCCATGCCTGTCTTCAGTGGGTGGGGATGTATAATCCTTCTACAGGGATTGAACTCAGGGGGGTCTTACCTCTGAACCACATCCCCAGCCCTTTTTATTTTTTATTTTGAGACAGGGTCTCATTAAATTACCTGGGTCTTGTTAAGTTGCTGAAGCTGGCCTTGAACTTGTGATCCTACTCAGCCTCTCAAACCTCTGGGATCACAGGTGTGTGCAGTTTCCCGCACTTTTATGGAATACATAACACTATGGAAATAGATAGCATTTGTGTACAATTTATTATGGCTCTGATCTTTCTTCATGCAAAAATATGTTTTAGAGGTTTATGTTACAAATAGATCTGTCTCCTTTTAAAATGACTCCATAGCACACCATACAATGGATAATTGACTTATTTCTGTATTTAAAGGCAATTAAATTATTTCTAACTTTTTATTATTGCAAATAAGTGTGTTGCAAATGCCCATGTGCTTGCCCTTTGTACATGTAGGCAAGTGAGTCTCTGGGGTGGATACAGAGAAGTGAAATTGCTGATGAATACTTCTCCAAAGGGCTGTGCCCATTTTCTCTCTGTATCTTCACATGGCACACTCGCTAGGAGACTTTCAAGGAAACAATAATGGGGGATTGTTTGCAAAAGGTAGTGCAGGATACACAGATGGAATTGGAGAATATCATGCTAAGTGAAACAAGCCAATCCCAAAAAACAAAGGCCGAATGTTTTCTCTGATAAATGGATGATAATATAAAATCTGGGTGCGGGGATGGGGGTGAGAGAAGAATGGAGGAACTTTAGATTATGTAGAGGGAAATGAGAGGGGGATGGGTGGGGGTATGAAAAATGGTGGAATGAGACAGACATCATTACCTTATTTACACGTATGATTAACAATAATGATACGAATGTACATCATGCACAACCATAGAAATGAAAATTTGTACCCGTATGAGTACAATGAATCAAAATGAAGTCTCTACAACAATAAAAGAAAAAAATTAAAAAAAAAGGGAGTACAGTACTTGGATAGTAAGAGGGGCTGTTAGCACCCCTGAAGGCCTGAGGGAGCAAGGAGAGAGTGCACTTGGTAGAACTGGAGGAAGAGTCACATGGAGAGGGATGGATGCAACCAGGCCGAGGTGGCCTCACAGGGAAGGAGCCAGGGGAATCAATGTCCCTTGGAACACCCTCTTCCCTCTGTCTCCTACTGGGCCGACCTCACCCTCAACCAGATGGCAGAAGGAATCTGTTGATGTGGCCTGTGCAGGCCTGACTCCTGGGGCACAGAGGAGGTGGAGGAGGACAGAGAGCAAATCTGAAGAGGCGAATGGGAGATGTCCCCCCGCTCTCCCACCCACACTGCAGGACATGACTTTGTCATCTGGCACTAATGGCAAAAAAATGGTAAGGGTTTTTTGTTTGTTTGTTGGTTGGTTGGTGGAACTGAGGGTTGAATCCAGGAATATTCTACCTCTGAGCTACATCCTAAGCCCTTTTTAAATTGATTTTTTTTAAATATATTTTTAGTTGTTGATGGATCTTTATTTAATTAATTAACTTATTTTTATGTGGTGCTGAGAATCGAACCCAGTGCCTCACACATGCTAGGTAAGTGCTCTCCCACTGAGCCACAACCCCAGCCCCTTTAAATTGATTTTTTTTGTGTGTGTGTGGTGCTGGGGATTGAACCCAGGGCCTTGTGCATGGGAGGTAAGCACTCTACCAACTGAGTCATATCCCCAGCCCCTAAACTGGTTTTTGAGACAAGGTCTCACTAAGTTACTCGGGCTGGTCTCAAACTTATGAACCTCTTGTCTCAGATTCCTGAGTAGCTGGAATTATTGGCCTATGCATCACCATGTGTGGCTAGTTGTATATTTTGATTGTCATTGCCTTAATTATTAGTGAAAGTAAGCATTTTTCCATATTTTATTGGCAATTTTTATTTCCTCTTTTTACATACTTCCTTAAAAAAATCTAATTTGTTTTGCCAGACACAGTACCACATGCCTGTAGTTCCAGTAACTCGGGAGGCTGAGGCAGGAGGATCCCTTGAGCCCAGGAGTTCAAGGATGACCTGGGCAACATAGTAAGACCCTGACTAAAAAAAAAAAAAAAATTTCCCCTCTTATTTTTCAGTATTGGGTATTGTACCCAGGGGTGTTCTAGCACTGAGCTATGTCCCCAGTTCTATATTTTATTTCTTTTTAATTTTGAGATGGGGACTGGTCTTGTACTCACAATCCCCCTGCCTCAGCTTCCTAAATTGCTGGGATTACAGATATGCACCACCACACCTGGTTTAGGATTTTTAATCTTATGTTTAATTCTTTAATCCACCTGAGATTTATATTTGGAAATGGTATGAAGTATAATCAGATCAATTTATTTCCCCAAATGGATATCCAGTGTCATAGTGACATTTATTGAATGTCCCACTACTTTCCCATTATTTGAAATAACTTCTTTAATAAATAATAAATTCCTATAAGTTCATTTCTGGATTCTTGGTTTGTAGATGTATTTGCAAATTCCAGTACTGTTTTAGTTATTGACAAATGTTACACATTTTGCCCTTTGTAAGGCATGTTGCTACTCTTCTATTTTTTTCCAAAGTTGCCTTTGCCATACTGCACGATTATTCTTCTAAATGAATCTAAGAATCAGCTTATCGACCCTTGTGAAAAATTCTTGTAGTATTTTATGGGAATGGCAGTGTGTGTATATATTCACTTTGAGCTCTTTGGTGTATTTTTGGTATTATGTCTTTCACATCCAGGAAGGTAATATATACAGTACTTCCATTCATGTCTCATTGTAAAGATTTATAGTTTTCTTTGTGGACGTCTGGCACGTTTTTAACAGACTAGTCTATAGAAATTTTACCATTTTAGTTTGGTATATTTTGTTGTATTATTAGTTCAATATTTAATTGGTTGTTGGGGATTTCAAGAATTTTTATTGTGTTCCCTGTCTCATGCTCACTCTTTCTCTCGCCACACAGCAAGAGGTGACTGATCAGAAGGCAGGAAGAGAGCCCTCGCCTGAGCCTGCCCACCAGCACCCTGATCTTTGACTTCCAGTTTCCAGAACTGTGAGACAATGATTTCTGTTGTTTAATGCAAAAAAAATTGTAGTGCAGTTTAAACCTTTCCTTTCTGAATTTCTTAACCTTTTCCTTTCCCAAGATACTTTTTAAAAGCAAAACATTTTCCAGACTCTTTGAGTTAAGGTGCAAGATCTGCTGTGTTTCTTATATGATCACTCAAGACATGGATGGAGAAGTGAGCAATGTCAGAAAGAAGCAATTTGTGTGAGAAAGATTTTTGTGACAACCACAGTGGTGGAAGAGTATTTTGGGGGCAGAAGTGCTGTCATCTGGTCCTATCATGGTCCCCTGCAGGAGGGGAGGGAGCAGTGCGGTTTTCCGAGGTCTGCTTGTGTCGTGGAGCTGCTCCTGACTGTGATGCTCTTTTTCTACTAAAAGCAAAGAAAGACCTCTTCTCTTCTAATAAGCATGGGGATTATGGACTGTCAACAGTTGGATGCTCATCAGTTTAGGGTTAGGTCCATCTGTGACAAACAGAGATGCTAAGTATTGATGACTTTAGCAACTCAGAGGTTAATTCCCTCTCTTGTAAAAGTTGGAGGTAGGAAGTTTGGGGTTGATTTGGTGGTTTGTGCCATGAAGTCTTCTGAGAACTTTAATCTTTTTACTTCATTCTGCATTAACTGCCATTTCCAAGCTCAAATCCTGGTCTAAATGGCTGTCCCAACTCCTGACATTTTAACTGCCTCCGAGCCAGAAAGAAGGAAGAAGAGACCAAGGGGAAAAGTGGGACGTATTGGGTGAAATCCTCCTTCCCTGGAGAAAGGTTCTAGATTGTGCTATGTGATTATCTGATTTGCATCCTATTGGACAGAACTCAGTTACATGGCCAGACCATGACTGGAAGGGAGATTGGGAACTCTGGCATTTGTTTTTCGGGGTTGGGGACCACGTACCTAGGGAGATGACCTCTGAATACCATCTGAAGTCCAGGATCGGACATCCTTCTCAGGCAGCTGGGTTAGTCTGGCTTTCTAGGAGGTGTGTTCTGCCCTTTGATCTCCATGACACCCGGCTCTTCCCCCAGGGAGGCTCATCATTACCCAGGATCCCTACGGTTGTATCTAATAGACATTAGAGTTTCACCGTTTTAGGGGGCTTCACAGGTTTTACAGCCCTGTGTCTTGATGATTTGGGAACCCTGAATTTCTCATTGCTTTGCATAAGAAAGGGAGGCATTTCTTAGGAGGCACTTTGCAGTATTCACCATATGAAAGTACAGGCGTCAACATCTTATAAGGAGATTAAGGTCTAAAGACAGTTCTTAAGGAAAAATCAAAGTCAACATTGCTCTTGACACGAGTGCATGCTATCCTCTACAACCTTGTAAATGTGTATCATCTGGCTATTGTCACATAACAGGCTACCCCAAAATTCAGTGGTATAAACAACAATCATTTATTCTCACACTTCTGCAAGTTGGCTGATCTCAGCTGGCTCAGCAAGACTGCGGCGCTTGGCTGTGAACTGCAGGCTGGTCAAGTCCTGCTCTGTGTCGCTCATCCTCTTTAGATTAGCAGGCTAGCCAGGACAGGTTCTGTTGGATGGCAAGAGCACCATGTCGCACAGACACCCGTGCAAGCACATTTCAAGCCTCAGCTTGTGTTCCAATGCTCAGATCCCATTGAGCAAAGCAAATCACAGAGCCAAGCCTAATGTCAGCGGATGAGAAAGTAACACTATTCTCCACTGGGCTAAACAAGACACGAGACCAAGCCCAACATCCTTCAGCATCAAGAATTCACTCCTGGGCTGGGGATATAACTCAGCAGGTAGAGTGCCTGCATTGCAAGCACAAGGCCCTGGGTTCTAATCCCCAGCACCGCAAAAAAAAAAAAAAAAAAGAATTCACTCCTTGCGGGGGCGTGGTGGCGCACGCCTGTAATCCAAGCGACTTGGGAGGCTGAGTCAGGAGGATCGTGAGTTCAAAGCCAGCCTCAGCCACTTAGCGAGGCCCTAAGCAACTCAGTGAGATCCTGTCTCTAAATAAAATACAAAATAGGGCTGGGGATGTGACTTAGTGACCGAGTGTTCCTGAGTTCAATCCCTGGTTCCAAATTAAAAAAAAAAAATTCACTCCTCTTCGGGGCAAATGTAGTGAGGACTTAGACTCTTCACTTTCGTCTGCAAATGTTTGTTAGGTGGATAAAAGCAGAATTAAAGACTTGGTGTCTCTGCCTCCATTTTGCATCTGTCTCCTTTGCTCTGAGTCACCTTAGATTCCAGGAACCAAAGTTTTGAAGAATAAACATCTTGAGATGAGTGGAATCTACCCCCAGTATCAGCCCTGCCTGAACAATCCTGAGTGAGTGATGCACCAGACCAAGCCAAACCAAGATCCTCTGTTTTGCAGCTATGAAAGACTTCCAGCTTCGGAAACCCCCAAATCTCACCCTCATTCCCCTTTCTATCCAACCTCAGAGTCATTGTCAACTCCTGAGAGGAAGGACTAAGGACTTGGTTCCCTTGTCTCCCCAGTGTGACCACACTGACTAAAGTTCCTTTCCTGTTTTTTTTTTTTTTTTTCACCATTAAACAAAGAATTCACTCCTCTGGTGGAAGTGGCATGGGAGGAGTGAAATGTTTGTATTAAACAGTTTAATTTACCACAGAACGATATTTTAGAATCAGTGCTCATGCTTGCTTTGGCAGCACATATACTAAAATTGGAACCATGCAGAGAAGATCAGCACGGCCCCTGTGCAAGGATGACATGCAAATTTGAGAAATGTTCCATATTTTTCAGAGAGAACTAATAATAAAACTCTAAAAGGTTAAAAAAATCAGTTCCCATGTATTAATCAACTTGTGGCCCTCAATTCTTCCATTTTTAATTTGAGGATATCAAGCAATTCATCATCCAGCATTTGGCTGGTCAGCTGATGATTGCATTTTATTTCTTTATTAAGGGTTTGGAACTCATAAAGCAACTCAGATTTCTGTATGAATAGACCAAAGTTCATTGGTTATTGCAGCAGTGTGGCGGGCATGGCCTGGGTCACAGGGTCATCGGGTAGATGGCAGGCAGAGCCAGTCTCATTCTTTAAATCCTTCCTTCCACAATTCATAGCACTGACTTTGTCTACCTACAACCCTCCTCCCCATTGCACTGCAGAATGTGTGAGCAGCCAGGGGTGTAGGACCCGCACAGGGGCTCTTAGGGGACACTGTGGTATGCAGCCCAATTGCCCTGCAACCCCATGGCTGAAGCACCTTTACCGCCAGTGGCTGGGAACATTGGTTGCCAACTGCTTTCAGCCGAGTCCCTCTTGGGGCCTTGCCCTTGGCTAAAGAGAGCAACCTGGCTCAAATTCATACCCCTTTCTGGGGACAGGCTGCATCCAATGACTGTGAGAAACAGGGTCCAGCCTCCTTGCCATCTTGGATCCATGTGTCCCTGGCATCAACCGAGGCCTCTGTTGAGGCTGCACTTCTGTTCAACCTCTCCCTCCCACAGATGACCCGGACAGCACTCTGCAATACTCTTTCCACAAACAAATCTCCATCTTGGAGTCTGATTTCTGGGAGGCCCAACCTACAACAGTCTTCAAAGTTAGGCAGAACAGTTTGAGTCTTATCCCCAAAACTGATTGGCTGAGTTTCTTTGATAATAATAAGTCTACTATAAGACTTTGTGAGTCTCAAATTTTTAATATCTAAAGATGCAACAAAAATGGTAATCCATGTCTTGCCCTTACTATGAGCATGAAGAGACATCTAAAGCATTTAGCACAGTATCTAGCATTAGGTTTACTTGAAACAAGCACTAACAAGTCATAGTCATGTTTTATTGAAAATAATAATGTAAGCAACAATAGGTGTTGGCGAGGATGTGGGGAAAAAGTTACACTCATACATTGCTGGTGGGGTTGCAAATTGGAGCAGCCACTCTGGAAAGCAGTATGGAGATTCCTTTGAAAACTCGGAATGGAACTACCATTTGACCCAGCTATCCCTCTCCTTGGCCTATACCCAAAGGACTTAAAATCAGCAAACTACAGCGATGCAACCACAGCAATGTTTATAGCAGCCCAATTCACTATAGCTAGATTATGGAACCAACCTAGATGCCCTTCAACAGAGGAATGGATAAAGAAACTGTGGTATATATACACAATGGAATATTATTCAGCCATAAAGAATAATAAAGTTATGACATTTGCAGGTAAATGGATGGAATTGGAGAAGATCATGTAAGTGAAATAAGCCAATCCCAAAAAACCAAAGGCCAAATGATCTCTTTTATAAGTGGTTGATGACACATAGCGGAGTTGGAGGGGAGGCTTGGGAAGAATGGAAAAGGGATGGATTGTATAGAAGAAAATGAGGGTTGGGGAGGGGGCGGGGAAGGAAAGGTAATAGAATGAGACAAACATCTATGCCATATTTATATGTATAAATATGCAAATTGTGTGATTCCACTTTGTGTACAATCAGAAAAATGATAGTTGTACGCCATTCATGTACAATGACCAAAAGTTAAAAAATAAATTAATTAATTAAAAAAAATCAACAGCCGGGCGTGGTGGCACATGCCTGTAATCCCAGCACTTGGGAGGCTGAGGCAGGAGGATCACGAGTTCAAAGCCAGCATCAGCAACTTAGCAAGGCCCTAAGCAACTCAGTGAGATCCTGTCTCTAAATAAAATACAAAATAGGGTTGGGGATGTGGCTCAGTGGTGGAGTGCCCCTGGGTTCAATCCTTTTTAAAAAAAAAAAAAAAAAAAAATCAACAAAAAATTCCAGGAAATAGGAGTCACAGACATAATTCTTGGTATTGAAAAAAAGCAAACTATGTTTCATGCATGTTTAATTTTGTCAAAATGATTCCCGATATTGTGTATGATATAGTAGTAAACATTTTTTAAATGAAAAGAAACAAAAAAATGACAAGTGAAAAATAAATAATATTGTTATTATTTTAGAAGTCCAATGCAGAGGATATGGGGAATAGATTTTGTTGAAATTGGTTATCTTCTTTTCTTGGGGGGGTGGGGAGGAGGGGTACCAGGGATTGAACCTAGGGGTGCTTAACCACTGAACCACATCCCCAACCTTTTCTAAACTTTTAATTTTGCCAGTCTCTCTAAGTTGCTGAGGCTGGCTTTGAATTTACAATCCTCCTGCCTGAGCCTCCTAGTCACTTT
>JAJEJO010001254.1:403106-449681 GCA_020662805.1 Glaucomys volans
TTTTTTTTTTTTGCGGTGCTGGGGATTGAACCCAGGGCCTTGTGCTTACAAGGCAAGCACTCTACCAACTGAGCTATATCCTAGTCACTTTTGACTCAGTTCCTTGTCTGCATATTCGGAAGTCATGGGCGTACAGCAGAAATGGACTTGCTATTCTAATTTACTTCCAGAAGGTGGCGCCAGTGGATAACACTGCAGTTCCGCCTCTTCTCGGTAACAATTTTTTGGTCGGTTTCACCTGCATTGTCTCATTTCGTTCTCCTTCATTAACCGTTCACCAAGGGCTGACTGCTCCGTCATTTGACTCTTCCATCCCTTCCTCAACAAATGCTTTACTGAGCACTTAACTCCAGCCACAGAGCAACTTCAAATCCCTTCTAAAATGTGGTGGTGACCAAGAAACAAAAAAGGAAACAACAACAACAAAAAATACCAAGTTCCTGCTGGTGAGCTAGACTCTTGAGAGATGGATAAGAGGTTCTAGCCACTGACTTATTTCTGGTTCTGGATTGGTGCCAACTCATGCTGTCGAAGGAGGTTGCTTTGGTAAAGCGGAAGGGACTGAAGCCGAGTGAAACTGAGTCAGGAAGAAAATGGTTCCTCTGCAGGAGCAGCTGAAGTGCATCCTGAGACCTTCTGCAGCCTTCTCAGGGCCATTGATTTGAGGGCAGAGCAATTGGTCCCTAGACTGGTTAAAACTGCCGATCAGGAGGAAGAAGAAGAAAATCCACAAAGGGAAATGAGAGAAGGTGTTGAAGGGCTTGAGGGAGGAGGGGTGAGCTGGCCTGGATTCAGAAGCTCCAGTTAGAGGTGCCTTTGCAGGTCCTTGAGCATCTCACACAGGCCAGTGAGCATGCCTGGAAACTGGGAGACCAGGGCCCCACGGTCTATACTGATGGCGAGGGCAGAGTGTCCCCGTCAGCCTTCTCACACCCACTCCAGAACTATGGGGGATGAGCTCACCTGAAGGTCACCTCAGTAGAGCAACTTTAGGAGTATCAAGAAGGACTCCTTCTATGAGTAAGATTTCTTGACAATCACCCAAAATGCCACAACAAGTGTCCTTTAAAATACATATTACAAAGCTGGGCATGGTGGTGCGTGCCTGCAATCCCAGGAGCTCGAGAGGCTGAGACAGGAGGATTGCAAGTTCAAAGCCAGCCTCGGCAACTTAGCGAGGCCCTATGCAACTTAGTGAGACCCTGTTTCAAAATACAAAATAAAAAGGACTGGGGATGTGGCCCAGTGGTTGAGGACCTCTGGGTTCAATCCCTGCTATTAAAAAGAATAAACATATCACATCAGTAAATGGAAAATTTACTCCCTTATCAGAGGTAAGGGAGATAAAAAATAAATATTGTGGGAAATAAGAGCAGAATTTCTATGTAGGGAGGTGTGTGTGTATGTGTGCGTGTGTGTGTGTATGAGAGAGAGAGAGAGAGAGAGATTGTATTGGCTTGGAGAAAAGTCTGCAAGAACACACTCCGGAGGCTGGGGCCATAGCTCAGCGGTAGAACGCTTACCTCGTACATGAGGCACTGGGTTGGATCCTCAGCACCACATAAAAATAAATAAAGATATTGTGTCCATATACAATTTAAAAATATTTTTAAAAATCACACACTCAATTGTTAACATGGATTATTTGAGCCAGAAGGTGTGGAGTAGTTAGGGGAGTTAGTGAAGGATGGGAAAGGAGGAAAAGGCTAAGAAAAAAAATCACATTAAAAAAGGGCATCTGTGATTAAAATAATGTTTTGCGTGTTTTGATTTATGTAGATGTTGCTTCTGTGGCCACGTGCACAGACATGCGTGAAAGATGCCCCCAAAATGTTAGCTAACACAAGTCATCATATGGTGATAAGATTTCAAAGGATTTTTCTTTCTTCCTTATAACTCCATAAATTTTAAATTCTTTCATAGCATTTAAATCAGGGAAGTGGGAAAAAATAAAACCTAGAAAATTTTTGCAAGCCAAATGTGAAAAGCAACACGAAAGCTGAGCTACTGGTGTCTGAGGGCGTCAAATTCTAACTTCTCCATTCCCTAGCTGTGTGACTCTGAGTGGATTACTTAGCCTTTCTGAGCCTGATTTTCCTCCTCTTTAGAAGTCGGAATGTAGCAGACATCTTTTACTTTGGTCTGCCCAGCATGTTTTCCTTCTGATTTCCCGTGGAGAATTGCTCCATCCCACTTTGCTCGAGACCCACCTTGGGTACCAGGTGGATCTGTGTCTGAGGCCTAGCCAATTCATTTATTCCACTGCAGAGATGTCCATAATTTGACTTGGGTCAACAAGAGTCAAGTCTAAGACTTTTCCTGAAACTACTGAGCAAGATAATCTCTTTTTCTCTCCAGGGTTCAGAGACAGTGCAAATAGAAGCCTGGAGCGTCTGCTGGTCATCTTGCCCACGTGAGCAAAGAGTGTGGAGCCAGTACACAGGAGAGGAAAGATGAGAAAATAATGGAGCAACCCACTGATATCACTAAGGACCTAGATCAAACTGAACCTGAAGCTGGAGAACACCTCCAAAAGGAACATAGCATATTGGTTGAAATGCTAGGGGACCGACTGGTCAGGTTCAAATCCTAAGCTTGCCACCACAATCAGGAAACAACATAAACACAATTGGCAGAGTAAGGAAATTGACAGTGAAGAAATTTGTTAAAGGATGTGGATTCGATCATAAAATCACCAGGGACCCAAATACGGAGGCTGAGCAGTCAGAAATAGTGTTCACAGCCGGGGGTGGTGGTGCATGCCTGTAATCCCAGAGGCTCAGGAAGCTGAGGCAGGAGGATGGCAAGTGAAAGCCAGGCTTCAGCAACTTAGTGCGGCGCTAAGCAACTTAGCAAGACCCTGTTACAAGAATGAAAAAGGGATGTGTCTCAGGGGTTCAGCACCCTAGGATTCAATCCCTGGTACCAAAACAAGAAAAGAAATAAACAAAAGCAAAACAAAAATCAAACAAACAAAAAACTTAGAAAAAAAAAAAAAAGAGAGAAAGAAATGGTGTCCACATTCACATTATCACAGCTGAATGGGCCTGGAACATTGCTGACCCTCGTTCCAGACACCCAGTGCTGCCCGTCACCCCACTGCCATTGTCGTCACAGGAAGTGGGCCTTGTTAGTTTTCAAACCCAAGGCCAAGGCAGATGTGCCTGATTGGCAGAGTCTAAGTCACATGCTCACATCCTGGTTGCCAGGGAGGCCCGGGAGTAAACTAGGGCATTTTCTGCCTTCCCTGTGGGAGCAGAAAGGAGCTCCAGGAAGTTCTAGGAAGTAGATCATTCCCCAAAACAGGAAGTGGATGCAGAAGCTAAGCCTGGATGATCCCAGTAAAATTGTCCAAATCTCAGGACTCAAATTTGCCCAGCAGCCAAATGGAAATAATATTAGTTCTTTCCTCAAAATATCATTTAGAGGATTGAAGGAAGTCATACATATAAAATTCTTAGAACTCTGTGGCTACGTCATGGTTTAATGAATGCTGGATCTGACTTTTCATTTATGCGAATTTTGCCTTGAGTCATTTAAAAATCAGCAGCTATGTTGTTGTTGTTTTATCCTACACGCCATCTGACAGTCCTGACTTAAATGAGGACTGCTGATACTCCACCGGGAGGTTGTAAAGCTTGAATGTATAAATCACAAAAAGTTCCTGGTACATGGGACACCCTTATTTCTAGTATTAATACCACTATCACCAATAAAGGAGTCTGAATGATCTCGTGTAAATGCTAAGAGAACAAGGTTTGGTCAGAGGCACTTGAAATCACATCTAGGGAGCAGTTTGATTGTTTGGGGGCTACAAGAGGATCCATGAGGGGCTGGGGTTGTGGCTCAGTGGTGGAGCACTTGCCTGGGTTCCATCCTCAGCACTGCATATAAATAAATAAAGGTCCATTGACAACTAAAACATATTTTAAAAAAAGAGGATCCATGACACCCAAGATCAAGAGAAATGGGTACAAAGACAAAGCTGGTAAAACAAAGTTTTTGAGCTGCCAGGGATCAAACCTCAAGCTTCACATATGCTGGGCAACTGCTGTACGTTTGAGCGTTACCTGCAGCCCAGTGAGCATTTGTTGAGTGGACAAATTTATTGACAGGAGATGAAAGCATTTGTAAAGAGCTCATCTTCCACTAAGAAGAGTGGCACTCAGGCTACCAACAAGGTGCCCATATCTGTTTTCAGGCATTCCCAGCCTGGCGGGAGGGCGGAAAGCTCAGGGACCTACAGGGTCCAGTCTGGGAATGTAAAGGAGGGAAATGGGCCAGGTGTGAGGGAGGAACATGGGTAGAAGAAATACTTCTTCTTTAATTCATTCTAAGAAAAACGATACTACAAGAGTGTTGACAAATGGCTCCCTTGTGAGGCTTTCAGGCCTAGGAGACAATAGGGCATGGGGAGGTCTGTGGATAAATGGAGACAGAATGCTTGACCCACAGGGGACTGCAGCTCCGAGGGTGGAGTAAGTGGACCCATATTACTGGTTTCCAGTATGTCAAGAGAAGCCAGAAATGGTGATTTCTTGATTTTTAGTTTTCGATGTTGAATGCAAAAAGAATTTTTAAACTACCATTGGGCCTAAATGGTGTGAGCCAAGAAAAGCACAATTTGGTCTGAATTCCAGACCTGAGCCTGAGGGTCAGGGCATGACCTCCAGTCCACAGGGAGACAGGTGGTAAGTGCAGAGGTAGAAAGACATGGTGGCTGCAGGAAGAGCTGGAGGACCTCAGGGAGCAGCCCCAGGGGAGGACTCAGACCAGGTCAGCTGGCAAAGTTCAGGTGGGTGTGAGGCAGGAGGACCTGAGGCTGGGGGGCATGCAGGGCTGGATAGAGAGTGGCCTTGGCCACGTCGTCAGCCTGTTCAATGACTTCTTAATTTTCCTGATTATAATTCCTGCTGGTTTTGATAAAAAAAAACCGAGGCTGGTTTTTGTGTCCCCCAAACAACCACTTCCTGTATCGCTCCCCCTCTTCCTCCTTCCTGCTCCCTCTCCTTCACCTTCACCCTCAGCGGGCTCACATTCTCTCCCCCAGGATATTAAAGAAAATACATGCTTCTGACCTTTGTCCGAACACCTTGGACTTGCCAGCACAAAAAGAAACAATTTGCACAGGAGGGAACATTTCAATGCTTCCCAGCCCACTCTCCTTTCACTCTGTCCAGAGCCAAATGCAGTTGATGATTCAGAGAGCACAGGGGTGGCCAGCAGGGCCCTGGGCTGGAACCCAGGAGCCAGTTCCAATCCTGATCTTGCAGATGGATTCCTCCTGTAGCCCAGGACAAGCCTGGGCCTCACAGGCTTAGCTGTCACATAAGCACTGGGTCAGATGGTCTCCGAGAACCTGAGGTCACTGCTTCTCCATCACGACTCTCGGGCCCAGATCTACCGCACACAGAGTGGACCTGACATTGTCTTGGGTGTCATCCATCTAGCCAGCATGCGCCGTGTGCCAGGCGCTCTGCCAGGCTCCCACCATATGTGATTTAACCTCACCCTGGTGAAGCAGGGGGGGACAGTTCACCCGCATGGTAGACGAGGAAACTGAAGCTCAGGTAATCCAAGTGATGACAACTTGCCCGGTGTGCCCAGCTTGTAGGTGGGACCTCAGACGATACATCAGTTGAAACGATATGTTAAATATTTCATTAAAGTGGCACACAAACCTCATAATGTATAAACCAGCAGAGGAGTTTACCATGGAAAGCAAAATCTCCTGATTCCTCAAGTCACCTCTCTTAATCATTTTGATTTTTTTCTTAGATTTTGAAACAATAGTGCCCATGGTGGGAATGTTGTGCCCCTCACATTCTTATGTTGAAATCCCCCAAGGCCGTGGTATGTGGGGGCGGACCCTCTGGGAAGTGATTGGGCCACGAAGGTGGAGCCCTTGTGGTAGCAGGGAATGAGGGTCGGGACACTGAGATCTGGAAACAGAACTTCCAGCACTTCCAGCATTCCCAGATTGGGAATTATTCCTGGGAGCCGTGGCACCCAGGAATAATTCCCAATGTCTGAGCCCCAAGCACAGTAGGATTTTTCCTTTTATACATAAGCAAGTTTTGGGTACATCGAGGCAGGGGAGTTGGTGCGATTTTATTGGAGGGTGCGTCTTACATTCCTGGTCTGGGTACCGGCTTGTCAACAGCCTGGGGCTTTCAGCTCATTCAGCTTGGGGACTTACACTGCACTAAGCCTAAAGGGGGATTGTTCTGTCCCCGCTTCTTTGTTTCCTGCTTCTGCTCCTTCGGTCATCTGTTACAGGTACCCAGTAGCCTCTGCAGCCTCTATGGTTAAATGTTGGTGAGCAGATCTGCTGTGGGTCAGCGTGCAAAACCACAGCCTGTCAGTTCCTACACGGCTGAAGTTCCCATTTGCTCTACCACATTGTGAATGGGATCAGTGCCCTGGAGGGCCTTCCGCGATCAGGGGCTATGAGAGAGTCACCTTGCCCTTCCGCCACGTGAGGACACAGCCAAAGGTGACATCTATGTACCAGAAAGTGGGCCTTCACCAGACACGGGATCTGCTGGCATCCTGATCTGGGACTTCCCAGTCTCCAGAACTGTAAGAAACAAATTTCTGTTGTTTATAAGCCACCCGGCTTATGGTGTTTTGTTACAGCAGCCTGGACACGCTAAGACAAACAGCTGGGCGCTCTTGACTACCTGCTGTGACATACACTGACACTTGTTTGCTTCCTCCAAATATTTAGTATTGACACACTTATTTGTCATTTTCTTGTTTCTTCTCATAAATTCAGTAAATATAAGCTCTGATTGCTTATTCTGCTGCATGGGCAGTGTCTGCTCACATCCCATTTTCTAAGACGTGGGCATGCACAGGGTTACTTTGCTCTCCATCTTTCCCATCTGCCTCTAATCTCCGCCTTTCGTCAGCCTCTTTGTATATTTTTAAATTGTGATTTTTAAAAAACGGGGTAGAGATTTCAAAGCTTCCCTCCTAATTCTCCTCTCCTTTTGGATGAATGGAAGATTGGGCTTCCCCACCCTTTTTAATCGAGTGTAGCCAGGGTCTCATTCTGGCCAATGGGTTGCAGGGAAGGGATCTTGTGACTTCTGGGCTGCAGCATCTCATGGCTGGTGTGAGCCCCATACGCTCATGCAGTCCTGTACCTGCCAATATCGCTTATGGTGGCACCTCTGTCAGCCTGGGTCCTAGACCAGCAGAGCCCCCACCAATGTACGTCAACATGTACTAAGTGGGAGACGTACATCTTTGTTGTCTGAAGACTCAGAGTTCGAGTTGCTTATTACTGCAGCCAATTACATCCTGACGGATGAATTTCCCATTGTAAGCTGTCTTACAGCTAAACTCAGACTTTCATGTGCTGTTCTTACTTTAAATAAAATCAACACATTATTTAAAAAGACACTCCTCCTCTGTCCTGGGAATTCTTTAGAACAGCATCAAAACCAATTTCTAATGTGTGATCTGACCGATTCAGATCAAAACTCTACAATTCATCCTCAAAACTGGAGTAGAGATGGGACGGGGGCAGGCAGGAGAGAGACAGAGGAGAAAGGAGACAGGAGGGACTTCACTCTTGCTGTGGTTAGAGTGGAGGTGTCCCCTCAGAGTTCATGTTGGGACCTAGGACCTTATGTGGCAGAATTAAGGGTTGGGTTCTTGCCAAGCGCGGTGGTACACGCCTGTAATCCCAGCGGCTTGGGAGGCTGAGGCAGGAGGATCTTGGGTTCAAAGCCAGCCTCAGCAAGGGCAAGGCGCTAAGCAACTCAGTGAGACCCTGTCTCTAAATAAAATACAAAATAGGTCTGGGGATGTGGCTCAGTGGCTGAGTGCCCCTGGGTTCAATCCCTTGTACCCCCCCCAAAAAAGGGCAGGTTCCTTAGGAGGTGGATGAGCACAGCCCTTGTGAATGGGGTTAGTACTTTGAAAAAATGGCCTGAGGAAAGTAGTTGGGTCCTTTTTGCTCTTCCACTTCTTAAGCTAAATGGGGACACAGTGTTTATTCCCTTTTGCCACCTCCCCATGTAAGGACTCAGCATGAAGGTGCCATCTTAGAAGTAGACAGCAGCTCTCACCAGACTCTATATCTGCCACCACCTTGATCTTGGTCTCCGCACCTTCAGAACTGTGAGAAAATAAATTTCTGTTCTTTATAAATCACCTGGTCTTAGGCATTTTGTTATAGCAGCGCAAATGAACTAAGCCATTCCCCAACAAGAAATGCATCCACCCTGAGTCGGAGGCAGCACACTGTTGAGGGCACAGGTTCAAGAGCTGACTGCCTGGGTTCAAGTCCCACTCTGCCACTGACAAGTTGGCCTTGAACTGGCTACTTAACGACCCTGTTTCAGTTTCCTCATTTGCAGACTGGGTTGGTGACACTATTCTCATCTACCTTGTAAGATTGGTTGTTAATGAAGGTAAAATAAATTAATGTTTGTAAAATACTAGAATAATCAATGGTACATAGCAAGCACCACGTAAGTGTTTGCATGCGTTTTTCTCATTAAAGAAGTAATACCCGTTTTCTGTAGATAGAGAAGTTCACCAGGGTAGAGGGGTGTGGCCTGCTAAGGTTCCTGCTTGTTTCCCAAGACACCTTTCAGGCTGGACTCCCTCAGCACGGGGTACTGCCTCAAGTCCAGCTCAGTGTCCTGAAGGAGTGGAAGGAACAAAGCTTGCAGATATGGTCGGTCAGGTCTACCAAAGACAGCTTAGGACTTGAGAGCACCAGCCAGTCTGAGGTCCCAGCATGACTTGTGTGTTCAGAAATGCTCTCAGCCCAGTGAATAATTTGCACATTATTGGACAACAACAACAGCAACAACGAAACAACACAAAACTTTTTTGCAATTAAGTGGCTGAGTAAAATTTTCCTAACAATCATCTTATGACTTTGTATAACTTAGCTAAACTGTTACGTCTTATGCTTTAAAGATGATATATAGATATATATATTCACACAAAACCTGTGTAGTCTCGTGGTTACATCTCTCAGAAACCAAATGTCTTCTCATCACATGTTATTAAACACGGGGAAGGCATCAACAACTGTAATAACCAGGAAGAAATGACGCACTTTTTGTTTCTGATTTTTGAAAAGTTATGGTCAAGTACACATAGATTTTACTATCTTTGCTGATTTTATTTTTTTAGATTATTTATTTAGGTACTGGGGTTTGAACCCAGGGACGCTTAATCACTGAATCACATCCCAGCCCTTTTTTACATTTTATTTAGAGACAGGGTCTTGCTGAGTTGCTCAGGGCCTCACTAAGTTGCTGAGGTTGACTTTGAACTCACGATCCCTCTGCCTCAGGCTCCTGAGCTGCTGGGATTCCAGGCGTGCACCACCACACCTAGTGATCCTTGCTGTTTTGAAATGCAAAGTTCTATGGTGTTAAGTACATTCAAACTGTTGTCCCACCATCATCACCATCTACTCAAGGACCTCTTTTCTTGCAAAACTGAAATTCTCTTCCTATTAAATAATATCTCCCCCGCCTCTCTTCCCCTTTGACTATTCTGTGTGCCTCTCCTACAGGCCTCACAGGCCTTTGTCTGTCTATGCCTGGCTTATTTCACTTAGCGCAGTGTCCTCAAGGGTCGTTCCTGCTATGGCACTGTTAGCGTTTCGTGCCTGTTAAAGGCTGCATGGAGTTACCCAGTGTATAGAGTTCCTCTGTTGATTCATTCACTCCTCCTTGGACACTTGGGTTGCTTCCTCTTTGGGCTATTGTGAATAATGTGCTGGGAACCCAAGTACACAAATCTCTCTTCAAAACTCTGTTTTTAATTCTCTTGAGAAAGATACCCAGACGTGGAATTGCTGGGTTACATGCTAATTCTATTTTTAGTTTTTTGAGAAGCTGCCATTCTGTTTTCCACAGTGGCTGCATCGTTTTACGTTCCTAACAATAGTGCCCAAGGGCTCCAACTTTTCCAGATTCTCTACCACACATGTTATTCATTTATTTAGGTTTTTGTAGTCATCATCCTAATAAGTGTGAGCTGATATCTCATTGTGGTTTTGATTTGCATTTTCTTAATAATTGGTCTCTTTTTCTAAATTAAGAAATTGCTTACATATGGCAAAGCGCCATATCTTGTAAGTACAGATGAATGAAACTGTACATGTGTGGGGACCTGTGAAACTACTGCCAGACCAAGCTAAGGAATATTCCCAGTACCCCAAGAGGCTCGCTCATGCCCCGTCCAAGTCAGTGACCCCCACTGGTAACCATCTTCAGGGCATGTATAGTTTTAATCTCATCTGCGACTTTTGCCCCATCAAACCAGTCCCCAAGAATACTCTTGTCATAGTGTCCTTTGACAGCCATGTCAGTGTTAACATTCTGCATAACCTTCTCTTCCTTATCTAGCTGAAGGTGATTGCAACACAGCATGCAGAATTCTCCAAGTACTGATGTCCTCCGCATCACTTCCCTCTCTTTATGAGACGTCCTATCAAATTCAGTTGTGACTTACACTTCTGTAACCAAGATTTGTTTGATTCTACACAGGCTTAGAAGCTGATGTCTTCTCTCAGAGGTAGGATTACATTTACCAAGCTCCTGGGACGAAGGTGGAAAATCAGAATGTTAATGTATTCGTTGATAACAAGAAATATAATTGTTAAGTAGACTGGAATAGTCTCATCAGCATGACTTGCACATTCTTTCCTGAAAGCAGATCTAAGTGAGAAGTCAATTTTACCCCCAAGGGGGCTTGGTAGCACTTGCTCATTCAACACTATCAGCTAAGAGCCTATGAGTTGTCAAGCATTGTGCTGGACCCTAGGTGGAGAAGGGTGAATAAGGAAAGATGGGACTCTATGCTTACAGATTCTAAAGTACAGAGGGGAAAATAGGCCCTGAAGAGATCATCAGACTTCCAGGTCCCAGAAAAATACATCTAAAGTGCACATCTTAGCCTCTCCTTTCTCTCTGTATTTACTAAAATAACATAAAGGGATTCCCTAAAATGGCAGTTCACCAAGACAGGGGTCCGCAAACTATGGTCTACAGACTCTCTTCAGTCTATTGCCCATTTACATGCAGCCTATAAGCTAAGGATAGTCTTACATACTTAACTGGTTGTTAAAAAAATCAAAAGGAGAATGTTTTATGATGTGAAAATTTCGATGCACACAAATAAAGTTTTATTGGAACACAGCCACATGTTCCAACTTGTGTTCCTGAATTTCATTTGCAGTGACAGAGTTGAGTAGATGCAGTGCAGAGAATATAGCATGAAAAGCTCCCCAAAATTGACTCTGTCCCTTCAAGAAAAAAAAAAAAATTTCCAATCCCTGCTCTAGAAAGTTCAACAGAACTTTCTGCAATGATGGAAATACAGCAGGCAGCCTCTGTTGACATGTGACCAGTCACTGAGCACTGGAAATGTGACTAGTGCAACTGAGGAACCCAAAGCTTCTTCTATTTAAATTTCAGTAGCTGCATGTGGCTGGAGGCCGCCATATTGATAGCACAGCAGTAGGAAGTGAGAGAAAGGGTGTCCAGATGGAAAGCCCCCAAACTAGGGAAAGACAAGGCAGCACATGCTACAGAGGGAGGAGGAAAGGCTCACAGGTGGAGGTTGAGAGGTCCTGCCAGTCTCTGCCTCTTAGGCTTCTTTCCCAGCTTACATTCCAGAATGCTGGCCCCGACAGTCCTTGAAGAGATACTGGGGAGGGAGGGAGACTGCATAGGGTTATACTTTCCCAGGGAGGATTGTCCTCTCCTAAAGAATCCAAAGAGTCTTCTGGAGAATTTGACCAGCTCAGAAGGAAGACCTAAAGGTCCTGATACTGGGACTTCCTAATGCATAGGTCCACCAAAGCTCATAATCCATAAGCCCTCCTCACATGCACACAGCTTCCAAGAAATGTTGATCCATATCCCATCCTTCAACATGAACAGATAAACAAGAATCATCGTACATTTGGGGAAATCCTCCAATAAGTAAGAAAAAATCCAAACAGATAAACAGACTTAGGCAAAGACCCACAGAAATACAAATTAAGAGGTTCATGAAGCCGGGTGGGAATCACAGTCTTTATTGTCACAAAGTTCGTCTGAAATGTAGCATTTTCTTTGATCATGAACATAAGCAGCAGATCATAGTAGTAATTAAATACCTGCAATTTCATCACCAATAGAAATTGTTTTGTGGAAGTTATTTCAAAATATCATTTATGCTCATGAAGACTTTGAAATTATGGTTCTTAACAAACATGTTGCTCCATCTTGTAATATAGAAGCATATATATTATCCTATGACGGATTTGTTTCTTCAATATTTTGATAAATGTATTTCAGTATACACAGGTTTCTCAATTTACAATGGGGGTCTATCAAAAGAGCAATTGTAAGTTGAAATGATCATAAGTCAAAAATGCATTTAATGCACCCAACCTATTGAACGTCATACCTTAGCAATGCAGTACATTGTAGAAGGTCAGATGTTTCCCCTTCTGATTGCCTGACTGCTTGGGAGCTGCAGCTTGCTGCTCTTGTCCAGCATAGAGAGAGAATATCATGTCACATAACAGTAATCTGGGAAAAGATTAAAATTCAAAGTATGCCTTTTACTGAATGCTTATTGTTTTCACACCATCATAAAGTAAAAAAAAAATTTATATAATCTGGGGAACATCCATAAATTTATTTTATAACCCCATGAGTAGAGTTTTATTCATTTAAAAAAATGATAACCAGGCATGGTGGTGCATACCTATGATTCCAGTGACTCAGGAGGCTGAGGCAGGAGGATCACAAGTTCGAGGTCAGCCTCAGCAATTTAGCAAGGCCCTAATCAACTCAGTGAGACTCTGTTTCAAAATAAAAAGGGTGTGACACTTAGCTCAGTGGTAAAGTGCCTCTGGGTTCAATCCCTAGAACCAACAAAATATGCTGAGAGCTGGGGGTGTGGCTCAGTGGTAGAGCATTTAGTTAGATGCACAAAGCCCTGGGTTCGGTCCCTCGCTACCACATACACACTCCAAGTGCTGAAAAAGGAGTCCTTAGGCTCCACAAGACTGCAAAGGGTCCATGGCTCAAGAAGGGTTAAAAACATCTGCAATAATATTCATTTTGGAGTTAAAAGTGGGTGGGGAATGCAGAAAATAATAATCAAGGACTGTGCCAGATTTCAAACCTCCTAATTCTAAGAGGTAGCTATTATTTTGATAGCTTTAATTAGGTTTTTGAAAAGCTTTTGTCACGTCAGCAGGATATTTGGAGAGAGAAAAGATAAATAGATGTACTGATCAGCCCTCTTGACCTGAAAGTCCAGCTTTCTTTTGCAGAAATGGTACATGCACATCAGAAACTAGTTAGAAAGATGCAAAAGGAACAGCAAAAATCACCCTCAAACCCATCACCTCTCTGGTTAGCATCACTCTAGGCAGCAGTCTACGCCTACCTACATCAATACGTACACACGTAAACTGAGACATGGATAAATAGATGGATAAAGGTATGCAGATAATTTAAAAGAAAACAGCATCAAATTACACATTTGTTATGATTTTTAAAACTTTGTCATTAAACAATACATTGTGTTTCTCTTCTGCATCAAGAATAGAAGTCAAGGGTAGTTGGTATTCTCACTGTACAAGTGAGGAAACTGAGAATCAGATAATTAAAGCCAGTCTATGATCACACATGGTGAGAGAAGAAGAAACCCCTTAGTCATCGCAGAACTGCTTACTCTTCAAGTTCATGGTCTCTGTGAGGGGTAAACACTGGAGTTTAGTTGGACCAGGCAGCCCTTCTCTTCTCAGCTGCGCTTTCCTACAAACTTGAAGCCTTGAAGGCTTGGAGACTTCAGGGGATTCTAGCTCAAGTGCAGACAGTCCCTGTGCCTGGTTCCAACAGAGATTTAAACTAAAAAATCTTCCACTGAACTGTGAACTCAGAGGCAGGAATCTGGTGCCTCCTGGATTCCTTGCTTTATTTCTGTTCTGATTCCTTTGTAAAGCAAATGAGAGCAATAGTTTATTCCACTGATTAACCTCAAATATAACAACTCCACTCCTATAATCCCAGTGACTCGGGAGGCTGAGGCAAGAGGATCACAAGTTCAAAGGCAGCCTCAGCAATTTAGCAAGGCTCTAAATAACTTAGTGAGATCCATTCTCAAATAAAAAAAGGGGTTGGGGATATGTCTTGGTGGTTAAGCACCCCAGGTTCAATCCATGGACCCCAAACAAAAAAAAAATCACAACTCATCACCAGTGTCTCCATGGAAACCATCACAGAGATGGAGACCACTCCAGTTCAGCTCCCAGGAACTGGAGAAAGATGAGAGAATGCAAATGCAAGTCCAGGGAAGGTGGCCCAGCGTGGTGAGACCCAGAGTTTAATCAATCTGCAGTCTCCCAAAATCAGATCGGCTATAGCAGGACCACTGGAGGCTCTTGTTGGAAGCAGTAATGTCGAGGTTTCACTTCCAGAGCAGTGGGTGTCAACCTTGGCTACACATGAGAGTCCCAGGGACGCTTTTAAAAGTTCAATGACCCCAGGAACAAAATGGCACGTAGGCTTTTCAGGTTCCTCCACGAGACACATTGAGAAAACATGTAGAAATTGTCAGAACCAATTGTCAGAACTCTGGAAAACCATCAAAGGTATACAGCAGCCGAGTAGATGCTGAATCAAGAGGAAGCAACTTAAAAGCAGCTCTGTGGAAGTGAAGGCTAAGGCAGAGTCGTAAGCAGCCCGGCTTGGTGTTGAAGGGGGACCCCAGCACAGAGCCAATCTGCAAGGACTGAGGGAGGTGTGTTTGATTTTGTCATTTTTCATATGTTTTTAAGGAAATTCCTGTCAAAACACTAACAGAACATAAACTAAAGGAACATAGATTCAGTTACCACATCTGACAAGGAATATATTCTCTCCAAAATAGTTTATAAGAATTATTAATTAACAGAGGACTAGCTGGGTATGGTGGCACACACCTGTACTCCCAGTGGCTTGGAAGGCTGAGGCAGGAGGATCACAGGTTTGAAGCCAGCCTTAGCAACTTAGCTAGGATAGAAGCAACCCAGTGAGACCCTGTCTCAAAATAAAAAATAAAAAAAGGGCTGGGGATGTGGCTCAGTGGTTAAGCATCCTTGGGTTCAATTCAGGAACACAAAACAAAAACAAACAGATTACTACAACTTTTAAAAATCAAATTCAACAAACTCTGGAAAAGGGGAGAAAATCTGACCTTCAAAATTATCACATTATAATATATAAGTGTACGATTTTCAGGTCTGTGAGTGTAGCTCAGAGGTAGAGCACTTGCCTAGCATGTGTGAAGCTCTGGGTTTGATTCTGAGTACTGCCAACAACAAATGTCCAATTTTTGCAGAAACAGATAAATAAGATTACCAACCATATTAAAAAAAAAACTGACGACTATGTTCCATGCATGCCTGTAATCCCAGTGATTCAGGAGGCTGAGGGAGGAGGATCACAAGTTCAAAGCTAGCCTCAGTATCTTAGCCAGACCCTGAGCAACTTAGTAAGACCCTGTATCAAAATGAAAAATTAAAAAGGCTAGGGATGTGGCTCAGTGGTTAAGCAACTCGGGGAACAACCCCAAAAAAAAAAAAAAAAAAAAAAAAAAGAAGAAAAGAAAAAAAAAATGTGTTTTGGTCAAGGAACAGAATACATTGATTAACAGAACCTGTCCCAGAGGAAACCCAGACATTGGATTTATTGGCCAAAGACTTTTGATCAATGATCTTAAATGTGTTCAAAGAGCTAAAAGAAACCATGGACAGAGATCTAAAGGCAATGAGGAAGACAGCATATGAAACTATATAGAAATTCTGAAGCTGAGAGGTATAATAACCGAAATAAAAAATCTAATGTCCAGGGACTGGGTTTGTGGCTCAGTGGTAGAGTGCTTGCCAAACATGCGTGAGGCATTGGGTTCAATTCTCAGCACCACATATAAATAGGTAAAGGTCCATCAACAATTAAATATATGTGTTTTTATACCATATATATGTATTATATATATATGTATATAAATATGTATGTATTATACAGCATCCAGGCCTTGTCCTGGTCTAATTACATTAAAATGTCTGGAGCATTGTATTCCAGCATTGTTTTCTCTAAACTCTGTCAACACTGAGAACCTCTGTCCCATAAGTTCTGTTTTACTCTCCCAAAGCTGTGAATCCACAAAAGAGGCACATTATCATTGTGTGAAGAACTCTAGAAATACAAACTTCTGGATTCCTCCCCAAATCATTTAAATAAGGGTATCTTTACCCTTATTTAAAGGAATCTTTGAGGGAATCTTTGAGGGAATATTTAAGGGAATCTTTGAGGGTAAACCCTGGGTATTAATTGGCCTTTTGAACAAATTTCCTTTATAATTCTGATAACCAGACAATTCCATGAATTCCAGAGAATTCCATGTTGTCCAGCTTCCATGTCTGAAAGCCTTTTCTTCAATCAAGATCTCAAGAGCCCCACTATCTGGAGCACACGTGTTAATAGCATTTGCTCTGAAGTCCCTTGATGAGGCTTAATTTGCTGGATAATTCACTAACTCATTTCAGACTGACATTACTTATTGGGGGCCCTGGGAATCCAGCAGTGCCAGAACAGACACAGCCCCTGTTCCTTCTAGCACAGAAGCCAGAAAAAATTATATAATTACGACTGTTGGTAAGGAAATTAAAGTGAGGCAAGGGGCTAGAGAGGGAGGAGAGTGGTCAGGATGTCGCGGGGCAGCTGCCCTTTAAGAAGAGACAAGTGAGGGGTGAGCTTAGGGTTGAGGGGTATCAAGGAAGAGAGCTGTTGATTGAATGGAAATACCTGAAACCTTGACTTACAGAAAGTAGTCTTACTCTTGCACCTTCTAGTCGCTTCCTTTTGTTTTGGACGTCTTTCTCATCTGGGCCCCAATGAACTGGTTCCAGTGGTTTCAACCAGTTGTGTGAATTTGGAGCTGGCAAATCGCTAAGAGTCCTAGTGTCTTCAACTGTAAATGGCACTTAATAGTCACCCTGATTCCTACCTGGAGGTCGGGCTGCCAACGGGGCACCTGGGATAGGGAAGAATAGTGCAGGGGTTAATGTCTGGAGCCAATCCCGCCACCCAGAGTTTGTGTCTGCCACTTTCTTAGCATAAGATTCTGAGCAAATCCCTTAGCCTCTCTGGGCCTTTGGCTTATGTGTCCGACACAAAAATGTCCATGTCCTGCACCTGAACCTGGACTATGTTAGGTTACAGGACCAAAGAGAATCAAGGTTGCAGAAGGGATTAAGACAGCTAGTCATGGGGCTGGGGCTGGGGCTCAGTGTAGAGTGCTTGCCTAGCATGTGTGAGGCACTGGGTTCGATTCTTAGCACCACTTCAAAATGAATAAATAAAGGTAGAAGGTCCATCTACGATTAAAAAAGAAGAAAAAGATTGCTGGTCAGCTGACTTTAAAACAGGGACATGATCCTGTGCTATCTAGCTGGGGTCCTTGACCATGGAGCAGGGGCAGGAGAGGAGGTTCAGAGGGAGATATGGCTACAGAAGAATGGTCACAGTGATGTGATGTCAGAAGGACAGGGCCCATTGTTGCTGGTTTTGTACACGAAGGGGACTCTAGTCAGGGAATGCAAGTGGTCCCTGGGAAAGAATTCAGGCTTCTCTGCTGGTACCTGAACTTTGGCCCCAGGAGGCCTGCGTAGGACTCGGAACCTACAGAACTGTAAGACAGTAAATTAGTATAACATCGGCCACTATGTTGGTGGTAGTTTCCTTTTGTAGCAACAGGAAATGAATGCAATTGGTCGTCTGAAAATGGACAAAATGATGGTATCCACCTCACTGGCTGCTTGGGAGGGTTCTCTGAGTCCACCTCAGAACCAGGTCCACAATAAGTGCTATGGCAGATAAAATAACGATCCAACAAAGGCATCCGTACTGCAATCCCCAGAACCTGGGGGTAGCGAGTCCCTACTGCCAAAGGGACTTTGCAGATGTCATTAAATTAAATATTTAGAGACAGATTATCCTGGTGGCTTGGTGTCCTCAGAGGGTCCTTACAAGCAAGAGGGAGCAGGAAGGCTAGACCCCGAGAAGGAGATGTGACAACAGAAGCCCAAGGAGATCGGGGAGCAAAAGGGAAGGGTGGGGCAGGAGAGGCATGCAGGCTGGGGAGCAGAGAGGTTCTAACTGCTTTTTTTTTTTTTCTTTTTCTGAGCTGGGAACAAAACCCAGGGCTTCACACACGCTAGACAAATGCTCTTCCACCGAGTTGCACTCCCAGCTGGACGCACAGAGGTTTGAAGAGACCATGCTGCTGGTTCTGAAGATAGAGGAAGGGATCAGGAGCCAAGGACCCCTCCAGAGGCCTCTCAAGGCTGGAAAAGGCAAGAGACGCCTTCTAGAAGATCGTGGACCTGCCAACGCCTTGGTTCAGGGACTTCTGACTTCCAGCACCATAAGAGGACACATTTGTGTTGTATTAAGGGAGCGAGCATTTAGCTCCAGCAGTCACATCAACAAACAAAGTGCTCAAAAAAGTTTAATTGTTCCTGTCCGGTGAGCCTCCAGCATCATGGCAGGGACGGGGTGCTTAGTAAGTACGAATCGCAAAGGCAGTGACGAAGCCTGGGATTCACCTCAAGAGGCACACTGTGATGCCACCTCTACTTTTCCTGCTTACTCTCTGGCATCCTGAGCATCTGAAAGCATTTTGCTCACAATTTTTTGTTTGTATTTTAAAATAAAATTCTAAACCAACTCCTTCCTCCCACCATTCAGGTCTATGTCATACATTAGTGAACACTAATAATTTGTCATTGGTGACAATGACACCAATGACAATGGAAATGACAATTTCCACCCCAGGGTAGAAATCAGAAAGCCCAGACCCCGGTCCTGGCACTGCCTCTGTTTGGCTGTGTGACTTGTGTCATCTTGCTTCTCTTCTCTGAGCCTCATTTTCACCAATTAGAACACAAAGGGATTAAACCATGAATAACTCCCATTCGTTGGACACCTTTGATGGGTGTTATAGTTTGGATCTGGAATGTCCTCCAAAGATTCAAATGTTAAAAATGTGCTTGAGCTTTTGAAGTGGTTAGATCATGAGAACTCTGGCCTCAAGTGGATTTCTCATCCATTGGTTCATGATGGAATGGGCTTTGGGGAAGTGGTGGGAATTGTAGAAGGCGGGGCCTACTTAGAAGAGGCAGGTCACTGGGGGGTGTGCCTCAGAAGGGTATGTTTTGTCCCTGGCCCCTCTTCTCTCTCTGCTTCCTGGCCACTTTAAGAAAGGTGGCTTTGTTCCATCATGACGTTCAGCCTCACTTCAGGCCCAAGGTGATGGGGACTAGCAATGGACTGAACCCTGGAAAACTGGGAACCAAAACAAATCTTTCATCTCGTGTTTTCCTCAGGTATTTTGTCACAGTGATGGAAAGCTAACACGATGCCCAAGGTATGCTTGTAGTCTTGTTCAAGCCCTGTGAAACCAACGCAAGGAGTGGTTCTCATTTTCTAATTGAGAACACTGAGAGGCCCACAGGGGTTAAGTGACTTACCAAAGGTCACAGAGTTGGAAGAGCTGGGATTTAAAGCCAGGACTCCTTTATGATATGCCCTTCCATCATTAAGACATTCCTCTGATGACAATGACATGATTGCAGGACATATTTACACTGCTCTGGTGTCATTGTTTGAACATGAGGTGTCCCTGAAAAGCTCCGGTGTTAGTTCAGGAATATTCCGAGCTCAAATGATTTGATCATGGCAGCTGCAACCCAATCAGTCAATCCTGGTTTGAATGGACTAACTGGGTGTAACTGCAGCTGGTGGGGTGTGACTGGAGGAAGGGGGTCACTGGGAGCGTGCCCTGGAAGCGCTCACCTTCCTGTGACCCTACCTGTCTCCTCTTTCTCTCTGCTTTCTGGCAAGTGTGAACAGGGCAGCTTTCCTCCACCATGCCCTTCCGCCATGATGTTCGGCCTCACCTTGGGCCCAGGGCAATGGAGTTGACCCATGTGGACTAAATCTCTTAAACTATGAACCCAAATGAACTTTTCCTCCTCCAAGTCGTTCTTTTTTAAAATCTTTTTTTTTAGTTGCAGATGGACACAATGTCTTTATTTAATCATTCATTTTGTGTGGTGCTGAGGATCGAATCCATGTGCAAGGCAAGTGCTCTACCACTGAGCCACGATCCCAGCCCTCTAAATTGTTCTTGCTGTGTGTTTTGGTCACAGATGAGAAGCTGACTGAGCCACCTGGTTTTCTCTGGAGGTCACAGTAGGACATGCGAGGAGCTATGTGCAGTCCTACAGCCACGATCCACCCTCTAACTTACACATGAGCATTCTGGAAATGGTCCTTCCCTGTGTTTACCTAAGAACCTCTGACCCAGCTGCTCAGAGGCTTTCCTCAATGAAGATCCACCCCCACCTCACCTGTTGTAATAGACACCACAGTTGCTAAGCCAATGTATACCCCCCTTCTTACTTAGTAATGGAATCCCAATTTTCTTTGAATGACAATGGGCCCAGTTCCAAATACCTCCTTGCACTCCCTTATAGCTGGCGTGATCCTCTGATCCAGTTTTAATCAATGAGGTCTAAGTAGAAATCTGGATGGAGCTCCCTGAGAATCTCTCATCTTCCTCACACAAAAGGGCAGGGAAACTTAACAGGCACATGCCTTTTTCACTTTGCCTTTGCCATTATTCCTCCCTGGAATGTAGGTGAGATTTCTGGAAGTAGGGCAGCCATCTTATGACTATGAGGAAAGAACCCCTTGCTAAAGATAGCAGAGCAGGAACATAGAAGGAGCTTCTGTCCTTGAGGATTTCTTTGACACTCTTTACTAACCTGGACTGCCTACCTCTGGATATCTTCCAGAGGTGATAAAAACAAAACTTTATTAAGTCAGAATTCTGTTTCATATATCTCAGTGTAATCCAGACTGATAAATTCTCCAAGAAAGGTCTCTTTTCAGCCCTGATATGCTGCATTGCTAAGCACATGTGATGACCTGAAAATAGACCTTGGGGAAGGAGGCATTGGCTGTGGTGATGATATTGAACTTGCTGAGCTATCACCTGTCCTGTCCGTTCTCTGGACAAAAGTGTGGCTAATTACCACTGTCTTCCGTAGAGCACAGGGGCCTAACGCACATGTTCTCAGGAGAGCTCAAATATAGCTCAGACTCTGCTACTGCTTTTGCTGAGTGAGCAGCATCTGCATGTCTGGCAGAAGTGGGGAGCATCTCTAGGAAGGTTGGGGTCTGAGAAGGGGCTAGAAACTAGGGATATTGGCAAAGCCCAGCTCACACAGACACCATCTCCTTCCTCTGGTTTCCCACGACCTGGGTTAGCTGATGACAACCTTTGCTTGGAGTGCACACCGGGGCTCAGAGGGTGGTGGCATGTCAGCCCAGTTCCTTGCTTGCATGCCATAGAAGTGGACTCTGTAGAACTGGAGGGAAAAAATTCTTTGCTGGACGAATACAGGCTGGCTCACAGAATCATAGGCACATTTGAAAAAACCGACCTGGAGCTTTAGTTGCCGGAGGTCTGGGTAGCAGACAACAGCATTGGAACGACCAAGTGTGGTCGTGAGCTCAGTCCTCAGCTGAAGGACGGCAGAGTGCCTGGGAAGAGTCCTTCCATGCGGTACTGGGAAGAGGTGTGCTGGAAGCAACCAAGGACCTTAGTGCAAAAAAAGAAAAAAAGCAAGAGGATATCGTGTCATAAAAGCAAAAAAAGAGAAAAAAACCATGTAGAGTAGACCTACCCAGGGCTTGTGTTTGGGGATCAGGCTGACCTCAGTTACAGTCTTAGCTCTGCCCCCTACTATCTGTCTTTGATCAAGTCAATGAACTTCATTAGGCCTCAGTTTAGTCAACTGTGTGTGACAAGAATGGGCCATGAATGTAAATTCTGGGAGGGCAGGGATTTTGTCTTTCCCCTCCATTTGTATGTCCCCAGTGCCAAGATCAGTGCCTGGGAATCATGGATGCTCAGTATCTATTCAATGAATGGATGAATGCACCTCGTGTTAGTCCCAGACGCCTCTTGGGTAGAGAGTGTCTGGAGTGGCGGTGAGCATGCTCTGGCCTCACCGCCTTACCTGGGGAGGGAGGAGGAGGACATCTGGGCAGACGACCTGGGCAGTGTCTACCAAGGGAGAGAAGCAGCAGCCCATGCTCTCAGCCTGACACCACCTCTGACCCCCTTACCCACACGCACAAGCCACCGAACCCTCCGCCTCGGGAGCACAGCCCTGCATCGTGTGTGGGATGGAGCCCTCAGCCACCTCCAGGGCTTCCTGGCACAACGTTGGCGTGTTAAACGCTGCTCACAGGTTTGACGTGTTAGGAAGTCTGAAGTCACCACACCCCCCACTTCACACACAACCCTGACATATAGTGGTGAATGAATACAGCCCCCGGGGAACGTGTGCATTGTTTAAAAAAAAAATACACTCAGCGTGGCTTCAGCGGGGAATGAATGTGTTTCAGCTCAGTCATGTTTTCATCCATTGGTCTTGACAAGAGGAAATTCTCAATCGTTTCAATCCCCAAGGCCACTGTAGAGACACAGCGTAACAGAAAGAGACGAACCTTGACAAAGCAAGGATTTGGGTATTTGTGATCTTTACTCCCACCAATACCCAGCGTCACCCTTATCAGCACCGCCCCCACCACCTCACCCATTGCCTGCACCGCCACTTCCACCTGCCCAGCTGAGTTTCCGGTGGCCAGCAGCAGCCCCTTCACCATGTCTAGCATCTCTGTCCCTATCACCATCACCAGACAAGGGATCTCCATGCGTTGACACCAGAGAACAAATCATGCTGAGTCCCAACCAGGTGCCCTTGGTGGCTCACAGGTCACAGTTGTTCCCTTCAGCCAACAGGAAATGCCTGAGAAGTTACCCCTGCACTCTAAGTGAGGTGCACAAATGCCCAGTCTCCTGCTCACACTGGCACAACTCTGGGATGGTAGGCTTCATGCTCCAGCGCCCTCTGCGGGATTGCGGCTGAGGCTCAGCTTTAACTGAACCCATTTTTTTTGGTCAAAATTTTTAGTTGTATGTGGACACAATACCTTCATTTTACTTATTTATTTTTATGTGGTGCTGAGAATCGAACTCATTGTCTCACATGTGCTAGGCAAGTACTTTACCACTGAGCCACAACCCCAGCCCCTGAACCCATATTTCTGACTTTCTCTCCTGTCCTATTCTGCTTCCCTCACCCCCTAACAGGTTTCCCCTGAGAAGTCTCTCAAATCCCTGTAAGAATCCTACTTCAGTCTCTGCTTCCGGAGGACCCAACTCAGACATGCCCCCCGCAGTCGCTGCTCTAGTGGATTGCTTTGGAATGCTTCCCTGCCCTTCTCACCCTCTTGGAGGAATTTTGCCTGGATAGGCAATGGCATGATGCAGTTGGCCTATGTCAGCTGAGGAGAGTCAATTGAGCACGTATTTCCCAACTCTGGGTTCAGCACCATCACACCGGTTACATGAGATCAGACATGGTGGGAGAATTTACACCATGGAAATTGGCAAAAAAAAAAAAAAGAAGTTTTGGTTTATATATTTTATCCTGGAAATCTGGTTGTTAAATATTTACCAGCATGCCCCAGGGCACAGGCCATACCATTCTAATCCTTTGATTGCCACTAAAGTGACTGACACAGACTCCTTCCTTTGGAGAGACTTATCTAGGGATTGTTAGTGGCACATGAATTATGTGGCCTAGTGAGGACAAAAATGGTTCAGGCCAGTAGCTGTCTCATGGAATTGGGAAATCAATAAATTTTGTAGCCATTTGGCCAAGAAAGTTGAATAATAATAATCATAGCTCCCATGTTTCGAATGCTAAGCTAAATTCATGCCTGGCTAAGCACTTTGCATGCATTATCTTGTCTAATTCTTATGATACCTTTTGCAGTAATATTATCATCCCCCTTTATCAGATTGAACAACCTCAAGGAGAGAAAGTCCTTGCCCAGGCCACATAGCTTGTTGGTGCAGAAAATGGGATTCAATCCCTGGTCTTTCTGACTCCTGAGCTTATATTTGGAACCCTTCATGAAAGGGGCCTAGACTGGCATGACCCACAGGTATGGGGACTCTATGGGGGAACTAGGGTAAGTGCAAAGTGTACAGGATACACTGGTTTTAAGTTACGGGAACCAAACTTGACCTAGTGTTAATAAAGCCTTTTTTGGTTCACGCCCATCCCTAAGGGGCAAAGTAGGAGCCAGACTGAGGGCTGACTGGGAGAAGCAATCCCCAACTGAGCACTTGTCTTTCTTTCCCCATTCTTTTGCCCTCTTTGCACTCTTTTTAATTTTTTTCCTTTATTTCTCCCTGCATACCAGCGTCCTGTCAAGATGGGGCTAGGGAGTTATCCTAGCTACCTGTGCTCTTGGCCCATCCCATTGGAGACAGTAGTGGCTTACATCATCCAGAGGATAGTGGAGTCCTGACCTGGGGATTCATGCCAGGGGACTCTTTGATCCACGAGGAGACAGAGAGGCTATAAAGGATATGAAAAACCTTGTTGCTAGAGGACAGATGCCCACACTCAGGATCTTTGCCCAGGATTGGGATTCCAGCCCCTGCTCACAGTCCTCCCTGGAAAGCACAAGGTTGAAGTGGAAGGGAAACAGCATAGGTTTAATCACAGAGCCTAGATCCACATAGTAACCTCCCTGCGCCTACCCAGTGTGTGGGCTGGGAGATGTCTGATGGCTTCAGGTACATCGCTTCACTTCTCTGAGTCTCAGTTTCCCCATACGGTGGAGAGACGATCATCATAGTTGACTAGCAGAACTGTGAAGAGTGAATGAACAGAGGAAGCACCTAGAATATGGAGGGGCCTTTGTTCCAGACCCACTTGCTTTCCCCACAGAACCAGTTCTTCTTGGTTATGCTATTTCTGACTAGGATCATGGGGTAGTCCCCACTCTAACCCAGGGCTACAGGCTAAAAGGAAATATATTATTTTAAAAATATCTGATGAGGCCCTAATTCTCTGCTCTGCGAGCGGTTACATAAATCTCAAAGTCATCTCCACCGTTCTCTGCTCCCCTGGCTAGCCTCCAGACCAATTAAACATTGATATTGCCGCTATACTTATCTTCTCATCCCCTTTTCAGCCAAACCCTGGACATTAATTCTCTCTTTCAAATAAAAAATTTAGCTCTCACATTTGTGGAGTTCTTCAGTTTATGAAACCCATCCAGATCCACTCTTTTCAGACACTCATGATGAGGAATTAAAGCAATTTGGAAAAGTACAAGACCAAAGAGATCAAGGTCAGGATCACCAGTGAGATGTCAGGTAGGTGTCATTTGCCCTCCAATATAATGGGACAAGATGTGCCCGTCACCTCTGTGGTAGGATTTTCCCCCAACCATATAACCTCAGTTGAATTGTGGGAAAATCGTCAGACAAGCCCAAATTACATTCTACAGAACGACCACTACTCTTCTAAAGGATCAAGGCTGAGAAAGACAAGATCAGGCTGAGAAACTGTCACCACTCAGAGGAGACTAAAGAAACAAGACATCTATATGCAAAGAGATATCCTGGTGTGGAAATCAGAACAGGAAAAGAACATTGGCAGAAAAGAACATTGGCAGGAAAATCTGTGCGAAGTATGTAGCATGGTTAGTAATATTACACCAATTACCAAGTTCATTTAAAACTTTTTACAGGGCTGGAGTTGTGGCTCAGTGGTAGAGCGCTCACCTAGCATGTGGGAGGCACTGGGTTCGATTCTCAGCACCCCGTATAATAAATGAAATAAAGGTATATTGACAATCATTAAAAAAAAAACCCTTTTACAAATATGCCATGGTTATGTAAGATGCTATCATGAGAGGAAGTTAGGTGGAGGGTAAGTGGGAACTTGTGGACCTATCTTTGCAACTTTTTAAAAATCTTTAATCATTTCCAAATGCAAAGCTTAAAAGCAAAAGCAAACAAAAACGCCTGAACTGAGTGAAATTCAAATGACCTGAACATCATTCTGAACATTCTTCGATGCATGTATCAGATAGGTAATTAGAAATAATTTAAAAATGTTTCCTATTAGGATAGTCTTTTTTTCCCCCAAGGATTTTTAAATTTGCTCTTTTTAGTTATCCATGACAGTAGAATATATTTTGGTATATTATACATTCATGGTCATATTAGGATATTCTTCTTAAGTTTTGAAGGATATTTTTAGGGGGATTTAATGAAGTGAAGGCAAAGAAAGAATGTGTGAACTTTATTTACATTGCTATTTCTCCATCGAAAGAGATGGTGGCTCTTTAAAGATCCCTCTGGAAAACATTAAAAGACTGCAGTCATCATTGTTTTAACCAGTTATTTCAATTTGAGATGGCATCTACCTGCAATGAAACCCTAGTGCTCTTACACGGTTGCCATTTCTTCTGCTCAAACTTCTCATTTTATATTGGTTCCATTATTACCTTTACATTGTTGGGCGAACCAGTAAAGGATTGCTTTGAGCCATGAGTTATAGAAAACCTGAGTAGTCACTGATTTAAATAAACAATTAATGAAGACTTAGGCAGTCACCACCACTGCTGCAGTGTCTCAGGAGGCCAGGGTTAGGTTCTCTGCTATTCTTTGGGGGTTAGGGAGGGTTGTTCTCATGACTTCAAAGCAGCTGCAGCAGCTCTGCCATCACATTCTTGTTTCTCTCAGAAAGAAGAAAATGACTACACCAGAAAGGGAGTTTTTCACAAACTCCTTGCTCGGTATCTTACTGGCCATCCCTCTTATGTGCTATCCCAGCTGCAACAGAGGCTAAGAAATCTGGGATCTTTATTGTTGCTGTTAGACATTGTCAATGGCTTCAATAAAATTGTTATTTCTTAGTAAGAAGATGGAAAGAACTGCTAATTCTGTTATTTTTGCTCATTTTATAATTAAACATAGTTTACATTTACCAGAAACCTTATGCACCAAAGGTTTTTTTTTAATACTGAAATTTTTTACTTTTATCTACCTCTTAGTTGGCAAAATTTTAGTGTCATGAGTAAGTAGAGGCTAGGACCCCAGGAATCACCCACAAGAATCTGCCTTTTACCTCCCTTATTCCTCCACTGCCCTAGAATCCCCCCCGAAGTGGACAGAAAGTGTCAAAGTGGCCCAATCCCAGCTGCCTCACCCAAGCAGAAACTATCCAGAGATGGCTCACTGCCTTGCAAAAGCTCTTGATTGACAGCCAACATGCTCCCTGGAGGCCTGATGTCATCACCAGCGAGCAACAAGGCATCCAATTGGCAGCTGAACAATGAGTTGTCACTGTGACCAGGACGTTTCTGTGTATCACTTGCCCAGCAGGATTTAAAAGTCGGAGGAATCGGTCTGAAGGTCATGGTTTCTAATCCACCGAAGACTCTTAGGGCCTGGCAGCTTTTCCTGCCAAGGGGGCTGGGGCTGGGCTTCTCTCCTCTGCTCTATCCTTGGACCAAGGTGTCCTGCCTGGAGAACCCAGCTCAGGGGGGCACCTGGGCTGGAGACTGAACAGGTCTGCCCATCTCGTGGGTTTCGGGACTGCACTTGAACCTGGTTTTCATGTGCATGTCCCCCTCCCCCATGCACTTGGCACTATTTTTTTTTTCTAATTATAAAGGTAATACAAGCTCTTCTTTAAAAAAAAAAAAAAAAGGAAACTACAGAATAGAATAAAAAACTGAAAATTATACAGTACTTAGCAACAATTGCTGCTAACGTTTCCGTTCTTTTCCTCCAGGATTTTTCTATGCATCTATTCATTTCTTTCAGTGACATACAAATTATATAAACCTATATAAAGCACACTCATTTCAACTATACAACTGGATTAATTACGTGTGAATACAACCACATGACCATAAGCCAGCTCAAGGTTCAGGGCTTTTCAAGCCCCTGGCGGGCTTCCCGACAGACAGCCCTCAGCCCTCAACACTGGCCACGAGATTGGCTTCTCTGTTTTGGCACTTGACGAAAATGGCACATAGATGCATTTTTAAATTAAAATGGGACATAAGTGTTTCACGTGGCTTTTTCATTGAATATGTCATGAATATTTCCCCAAGTCCTCATTCTTTCCAAACTCTCCGTGTATGCAAATCAAAACTACACTCAGATTTCATTTCTCTCCAGTAGAACAGCAATGATCGAGAATACAAACAACAATAAATACTGACGAGGTCATGGGGAGAAAGGAACACTTGTATGGTATTGGTGGAACCGCAGACTAGCACAACCACTCTGAAAAGCAGTATGGAGATTCCTCAAAAAACTAGGGACCTGCCGGGCGTGGTGGCGCAGGCCTGTAATCCCAGCGACTTGGGAGGCTGAGGCAGGAGGATCACGAGTTCAAAGCCAGCCTCAGCAACTTAGCGAGGCCCTAAGCAACTCAGTGAGACCCTGTCTCTAAATAAAATACAAAATAGGGCTGGGGATGTGGCTCAGTGGTTAAGCGCCCTTGGGTTCAATCCCCAGTTCCAAAAAAAAAAACAAAAAACTAGGGACTGAACCACTGTATGACCCAGCTATCACTCCTTGGTATTTTCTCAAAAGATCTAAAATCACATACTCTAGTGATACAGCCACCTCAATGTTTGTGGTAGCACAATTCACAATAGCTAAGTTAGTGAGTCAGTCCAGACACCCATCAGTAGATAAATGGACTAAGAAATTGTGGTGCATGTACACAGCAGAGTCCTACTAACCATGAAAAACAGTGAAATTATGGCATTTGTGGGTGAAAGGATGGAAATGGAGATTATCATGCTAAGTAAAATAAGTTAAACTCAGAAACTCAAAGATCAAATGTTTTCTCTTATATGTAGAAGTTAGAGTAAAATAAAGGAAAGGAGTGGGAAGGATAGGATGATGTAAAGAAAGGCAAAGTCAGTAGTGGGAGAAGGAGGAGATCAAGAGGCAGAGTAGAGGGACGGGTGAGGGGAGGCAGGGCAGAATAAATTCTTAAAAGATCATGTTCTGTGAATGCATAAATATACTACAGGGTCTTCACCTTTGGGTATAGGTGGAAAGAACCGATCAAATACAAATAAATAGATGAATGAATGGAAGTCTAGTAGAGTAGAGGAAGGTGAATGGGAGCCAGGGGACAGGAGGGAAAAGGGGGAAAAAAGAGGGGAGATCATAAAGTGAAATTGAATTCCATGCATGTAGGAGTTTGTTAGGATGAGCCCAACTACTGTGTATAACCATAAAGCTCTAAAACAACAACAAAACTGTGTGTGTGCAGGATGTGTGTGCGTGTGTGTGCACTAGGGCCTCACACATGCGAGGCAAGCTCTCTACCACCAAGCAATACTCCCAGCAACTCCAAAGTTATTTTTAAGGACTATGTATTTTATCATAGGATTCTGCATGATTTATTTAATCATTCCTCAATTTTTATACATTTAACATATTTCTGAATTTTTGCTACTGTAAACAATAACCTATAGACCACCCATCCCCACCATTCCAGTGTTGGGAATCAAACCCAGGGCCTCATGCTACCACTGAGCCACATCCCCAGCCCCTAGAGCATCTGTTTTAGGCAGTGTTCCAGGGGATAAGATAACAAGCAGGTTCCTTGCATGCAGATTTTAGTTGGAGTTTTGAAGCTAAAGAGACCAGGATTTGAGCCCCAGCTTGTCACTTACCAGCTGCCTGGACTTAGCAAATCCACAGCCCCTCTTTGCGTCTCCATTTCCCCACCTAGAACAGAAGCCCATAGTCGTGATCCCCTGGTACGCTGCTTTAAGGGCGAAGCGTGTTAACAGTGCAGTGCTCAGAGCACCGCCTGGCACGGTGAACACCCAGTAAATGCTAAGCTGCTATTATTCATCTTTGTGTTCACTTCTAATTATTTCCTTAGGAAAAATTCCTAGAAGGAGAATTGCTGGATCGAAAAGAGTTCTTGTCCTCAGGGTTTTTTAAATTTCATTTTTAATAAAATCTGCCAAATTGCCCTCCAGAGAAACTGTGCCAATTCACAAAACTACCAGCTGCTCTTGGAAGTGTCCTTTTACCTCTCCCTCAACAGTGAGTATCCAAAAGAGAAAGAAAGGAGGGAGGAAGAAAGGAGGGAAGTGGGGAAGAAGGAAAGGAAAGGATGGAGGAAAAGGGGATGAGAGGAGAGGAGAAGAAACACCAGTGTTGCCCATCAGACAGTGGGGCGGGGATCTCTTATTGCTGTTCTGCTCTCTGGTGAGGTTGGACATTTTCTTTTTTCATACTGGCTCTTTGTTTTTCTTCATGTGGAAGTCTGTCTGGTCAGGACTTTGCTATGTTTTCCTGTTGGGTCATGGGCTGGTGTTTCAATAACTGGACCGTTATCAGTTCAATAAGTCCGTTTTATCCTTCAAGGGCCACTGTTCCTGTCATTGGGCTTTGATGCTGGCCCCTGTTCCCAGGTTCCGACCTTTGAGGTCTGCCTGATATCCTGGTAGCTCTGGGTTTGGGCTTCTGCTTCATTCTTTTTTTTTTTTTTTATTTTTTTAGTTGGAGGTGGACACAATACCTTTATTTACTTATATGTGGTGCTGAGGATGGAACCCAGTGCCTCACAGGTGCTAGGCAAGTGCTCGACCACTGAGCTACAACCCCAGCCCAGCTTCTGCTTTATTCTTGTAGCCCTGACTATCCCTTTTCCCATACCTTGCTTGCCTGAGGTATGTAGGTGCCCAGCGCAACTAATAAATTAGTGTCTTTCTTTTCTCTGGTTGGTGGTACTGGGGATTGAACCCAGGGTGCTCTCCCACTGAGTTACATCCCAGTCCTTTTTTATTTTGAGGCAGGGTCTTGCTAAGTTGCTGAGACTGGCCTCCAACTTGTGATCCTCCTGCTTCAGCCTCCAAGGTTTCTGGAATTACAGGCCTGTACCACCATGCCTGGCATCAATGTCTTCTTTTGCCTTTTAATAAGTGTTTGCTGGAGAGTTGTTTAGAAGAGGGACTGAGAAGGAAGACCTCTTGGGACAACACTTAGTGGCACCTGCCTAAAGCAATTCAGTTCCAGTTCCAAACTTGCATAATTGCCCAAATGAAACCAGAGTCCCATAGTTAAATGCACCAGTCTTCTTAGAAGGCAGTTTAACATCAGCTCCCTTTGTCTCAACAAATACATATAGTGAGATCCTTAAGAATAAATTCAGGTCAATATGACTTTCTGTATCTCATTTTATTCCAAAAGTTGGTGCACGTTCCCAGAGATGCTTTGACATGTGCTATAGATGGACACTCTTGGCAATGACCCACGTGACCACTGCCTTCCTGGGTCTGCCTTGCTTGTAAAGTCAGGGGCTCTTTTTTATGGAAGAGGTGACCCAGGGGTCACCAGAGGATCATGAGAGGAAGTATATTGAAAACCTCGCTGTCCTGCAGGAAGATCCCATTCCTTTCAACTGGAGAATGAAAGAATATATATATTTTCTTTTTTAAAAGAAGAGTGGGAAAGAAAAGGAATTACCTAGAAATTCACATACTTAAGCATGTCAGAGAAAACTATTAAATGAGACAGAAGGACTGGGAAAGGAAAAATGTAACATGTTCATAGATGGTATGGCATATGATAGTAACAACTCGTGAAATTCTCACGAATTGAATAGGTTGGTTCTAAATTTCACCTGGAAGAATAAAGTTCTAAGACAGTTGTTCTGAAAAATAAGAGCAAAGGTAAGGATATCACAACCACACTTTAGGACATAATATACGCTCATGGAATTTTTTTTGAAGTATGCTATTCATGGAATGGAAAGATGAACCCAGGAACAGAACATGGCTATTTGGTATGTGAGAGAGGTGGTGACAGTTACCAGAAGGGGGAAGGGATGATTTTAATGGTGTTGGGGAAAGTGAACTTACTGTATGGAAAAATGATTTAAGAAGATATAGGCTGGGTGTGGTCACGCATGCCTGTAATCCCAGCACTTGGGAGGCTGAGGCAGGAGGATCGCAAGTTCAAAGCCAGCCTCAGCAACTTAGCGAGGCCCTAAGCAACTCAGTGAGACCCTGTCTCTAAATAAAATACAAAATAGGGTTGGGGATGTGGCTCAGTGGTGGAGTGCCCCTGGGTTCAATCCCTAGTACCAAAAAAAAAAAAAAAAAAAAAAAAAAAAAAAGATATAAAAACTGAAAGGCAAATCTTTGTGATGTGAGGTTAGGAAAACGCCTAATAAGATCGAAAAGTCCAAAACACAAACAAAATGATTGATGTTTTTTTATTCAACAAATGACACCACAAAGTCAATAAATAGTTAACAGACTGGGAAAGATTCACAGTATCTTTTGAACAATCCAAGGATTAAGATCTAAATTATATAAGAAACTCAGCAGTAAAACATCAAGAAAAAAGTCCAACCACTCAATCAGGAAAGAGGCAAAGTCAGTCCCTGAAAAACTTGAACAGTAAATAAACATATGAAGAGAAACTCAACTTATTGGTAATCAAAGAAAGGTAAATTAAAGCCACAATGGCATACTGCTTTTCACTCAGACTGGGAAAGAAAAAAAGATAAAGTCAGGTGCCGATCCGGACCTAGGGAAATGAGAACCTAATGTCAGAAATGAGTGTATTCACTCTGAAAAGTAATTTCAAAGTACTGAGTGAAACTAGATATATGTTAATCCATAGTTTTTCCAATTGTGGAACATGATTTATTAATGCGTTGTAAAATCAATTTAGCGATTTGTGATTAGCATTTGAAAAATGAAGTTGAATTAAATGGAATAAAAACACATCAGGATATCGTCTTGTAATAAGAATATGGGTTATTTCAAAACCTTTTGTTCTACATGTGTGTGTGAAGGGAGCCTTACCAGATGGTGTAAAATGTATTTCTTTTCTTTCTCTCTCTTTCTTTTTCCTTCCTTCCTTCCTTCCTTCCTTCCTTCCTTCCTTCCTTCCTTCCTTCCTTCCAGCTTTCTTTCTTTCTTTCTTTCTTTCTTTCTTTCTTTCTTTCTTTCTTTCTTTCTTTCTTTCTTTCTTTCTTCTTTCTTTCTTTCTTTTTCTCATACCAGGGATTGAACCCAGGGGCATTAAGCCACTGAGCCACATCTCCAGCCCTTTTTATTTCTTAGGCTCACACCAAGTTCCTCAGGTCCTCACTAAGTTGCTGAGGCTGGCCTTGAACTTAATATCCTCCTGCCTCAGCCTTCTGAGCTGCTGGAATTACAGGTGTGTGCCTGTGTGAATGTATTTCTTAATGTGTAAAAAAGAAATTGAAAACTGCTGTTAACCTTACTATCCAGCAAGGAAATTCCAGAAAAATGAAAGATAAAGGTATGAAAATGTTCATCAGAGCATTTAAAAAAATATATTTTTAGATGTTGATGGACCTTTATTTTATTCATTTATTTCTATGTGGTGCTGAGAATCAAACCCAGTGCCTCACACATGCTAGGCAAGTGCTCTACCACTGAGCCACAGCCCCAGCCCCATCACCAGAATATTCTTATAGCAGCAAAATGACAACATTGTTACATCAGTCTGAAAATGGAGATAAGAATTAAATTGTAGTTAAAATGAATAAATTAGAGTTACATAAATTAATACAGTTCTCAAAAACAGTACTGATTGAATAAAAAGGAACAACAGAATAAACTATATAGCATGATAGTGTTTACATTTTTTTTTTTCCAGTACTGGGAATTGAACCCAGGGGTGCTCCACTACTGAGCCAAATCCCCAGTCCTATTTTTTATTTTGAGGCAGGGTCTCACTAAATTGCTCAGACTGGCCTTGAACTTGTGATTCTCCTGCCTCTGACTCCTGAGTTGCTAGGATTACAAGCATGCACCACTGTGCCCATCTTACATGGAGTTTTTAAAATGTCCATCACAAAAAAAAATCATCATATTATTGTTTGTGGATACCCACATATAAAAATAAAGGTTTTGAGGGTAGATTATCTAAGTTCACAGATTTGATAGATCAGAGTGGATGTCAGTTGGTGGTGGGGAAGAGGAGATGGGAAATTCTGAGATTACCAATAGAAAAGAAAAAAAAATCACAAAGAAAATAGCTGGCTTTAGAGACCAGGGTTGGGGCGTAATGACATTTGCTCCTGGAGAGTGACAGCTCGTTCACATTGTTAGGGGAAGTTCATCCTCACTTATTAAGAGCTTTGAAAACAGACATCCTTGACACCGCAGTTGCTCTGCCAGAGAAGCCATCGTGGATGCGTTCAGCCATCTAATTGCTAAGAGAATATTTCTTTAAATGTTAATAATGTGAGAGCCAAAAGCTGGGAATAATCTCTATGTCCAGAAACAGAGATTAGTTAAATAATACAGAATCTTATTCAATAATTTAAAATAGTTACATGGAGTTTTATTCTTTGCTGTGGGAAAATGTTTATGATGGACAACTGAGTGAAAAAAAAAACGCACACAGGTCTGAAACCACCCACAGCATAAAACCATTAAAAAAGCACTTAAATGATCTATAGTCAAAGAGGAAGAGAAAAAAGAGAGAAAACACATCAAGTTAAAAAGTGACTTTCTCAGGGCGGAGGGGGTGATACAATCTATTTTCTTCAGCATGGCCACTCTTTCATCCAAGCATGCAAGGTGAATGTGGACGTCACCATCTCACGCAGAAGCGAATCATAGATGTGAGAGTCTATTTTGCCATACTTTTTGGTTAGAGGCAAGTGATGGGTGCTGCCCACACTTGCGGGGAGGGGATCACACAAGGGTGCAGACACCAAGAGGTAGGGATCATCTGAGTGGGCAACCCAGGAATCAGCAAGCCGGGAGCCCAGCAGTCTTAGGTTACAGTGTGGGATGGGGACTGCTGGGGGAAGGATGACCTGCTGATCCAGTTTGTCCAGGACTGTCCCAATTATGTCATTGAAAGTATATCCTGGGAAACCCTGGGAAACAGGAACAGTAAGTCACGCTGCCTTGTGGGATGCAAGGTGACTTTGGTAATACGACACTACATGGCATGATGGGGAAAGTCTTCATTTGGTGCAAATAGGGCTTGTCACTTCTCTGAGGCAAGTGACATTTGCTATTTATGCTAGTGATATAAAATTTTCACTTCAAATGTATCTAAACAAGAGCAAGCCAATTTAGGGAAGAGGAACAAATCCACAACCCTTACGGCACTTGGAATTGTGCAAGTCGACGACTGGACTGTGGCCTCCCGGCTTTCCACCATTCCCTCCCTGGTCCCTCTCTGCCTGCTGCACTGGCCTCCTTTCCGTTTCCCAACACACCAGGGCTGCTCCCCTCTCCGAGCCCTTGCGCCTGCCACTCCGTCTGCCTGGAACACTCTTTCTCCAGGTGTCTGCATGAATCATCCCTTTCAGGTCTTCACTTAAATGTCACCTCCTCATGGTGCCTTCCCTGACCATACTGTGCAACATTATGATCCCCTCTCTAGATCCTCCCCTCCTCCCCATCTGCATTACGTAATTTCTCCAACAGCACTGACCCCATCTGAATCGCTGTTGTTTTTACATATTTCCCTACTTCATTATCTAGAATGTTAGCTTCCTGAGGGCAGAGATCTCTGTCTGTTTGAGCATTATTTTCTGCAGTCCCCAGGTGCTCAATAAAAACTTCCTTACTCTCCAGGTGAGTGGGTGCCCTTGAGAGTCACCCTGTTAGAGGCACGTGGTGGGGGAGGTGCTACCACTGCTCACTCCCCCTGGGCCAGCCTCCCCAAGGCAGGTCCAGGGCCTGCATCGTGCTTCTTCTTCCTGTTTGCCCCTGAATCGGAAACAAAGACACCTGCCATTGAAGGCTATACTTGGTGGTGACTTGGAGAAGCTCTAGCTGAGTTTAGAGTTATTTGGTTTTAAGCAACAAAATAAGGAGAGGGATTTATTGAAGGGTTGCAAGGGAATGTCAAAGAAGTCATTGGCAGGAAATGAAGTCACGTGGGTATTTCCTTTAGGATGCTTTGACAACCCTCACAACATAAAGCAAAAAACCCAAAAGCACAACTCATCCAATAGTAATGAAATCATAAGCTAACAATGGCACTAAGCCTCTAAGTAGGGCACAACCGAGGCTGGTTAATGCAGTGGCTCAGTGACATCACATAAGGATTCTGGTTCTTTTTTGACTTGTCCTCCCAACCAGTGCTTTGACTGTGTCATTTAGCTGCCCTCTTTATTGCCATGGAAAAGGAAATGTTTCCCTCTGTGTCAATGGTGAGGGAACCTTTCCAACTCGCCCCTTGTCCCTGTACACTTCACTCATATGACATCAGTCAAACCAAGTCATATGCATAAAACAAATGCTGCTGGAGGAATGGATGTCTAGGGCAGGGTGAATAAAGACCAAGGGCGGGAAGACGAGTTGGGCAGGAAACCCACCACCTGTGCTTTTGATGACCTTGTGAAGGACAGAACTCGGATCTGAAATCTCACGCACCATGGTTGCCTCCTCCCACGTCTCCAGCTTCGTTTTCTCTGTTCATCTCTGTCTAGTTCTTCATGCTCCTGCTTTTCCTGACCATTGGGCTCAGACAAAGCTCCTTTAGCCCTCGTGTAATTCCTCCTCTAGTTCAAGTACCCAGTAGGGAACATGCCAGCCGGGGTTGGCTAACTGCTGTAAAAACGACAACTCTCAACCTCAACTTGAGACAATAAACTTCACTTCCTGCTGACATCGGTTTCATTTGGGCCAGTGTGTGTGGGTGTGTGTGCACGTGGACACACAGGCTCTGCTCTGTGTAGTCATTCAGCCACACAGTCCACTTCTGTTTTGTGGTTCTGGTTTCCTCAAGGTCTTGGGGCCTTCTCCATTCAGCTGAGAGGTGGGGGAAGGTCCTTGTGTGAGCACAGGAATATGGAACTCAAGGGGAACAGTCACAGAAGTGGGAGAAGCAACCAAATCAAATGAGTCTCCATAAGCTGTCAGAGTTGGGGCGCCTTCAGTGATCATCCTACCCCCATCCCCTTTTACATGTGGGGAAGCTGAGGAAGAGAGAGAGGAAGAGAATGGCTTCCCCAGGGTTACACTGCAAGCTCATGGGTTTCCCTGGGTTTCTTGACTCCAGTCATGTCTTTCTTTTTGTTTGGGTTCCCTAAAGGCCAGGTTTAGAAGTCAGGGTTGCCGTGTGGGATGAAGGATGCAGTAGGAAAAAGTTCTGGCTGCTGGTAAGAATGGTCCAGCTTCTCCACCCAGCCAGGGCCTCTCTTGACTCAGGAAGGGAACTGCTGGCCTGGGCAATGGCAGGTGGACATTTTTGGCTGTCAAGCCTGCTTATATATTTCCAGGAGATGGGGCAGCAAAGTGGGTTCCCTCCTGAGGGAGGTCCCGGGGGCAGGGGGTCTGCTGTACCTGCATCCATTTGTCATTACTCTTATGACTCTGAACTTAATCTGTGCTGCTGAAGTCACAGATTACAAGAACTCAGGGTGTACCCTGGCCCAAGTACTGCATTGATGCCTTCATTTTACTCACCAATCATTGATCCTGAGCTCTCTTTATGTAAAGAATATGCTTAAGATTATTTAATTCAAAACAGCACATGCTCATGATTAAATTAAAAAAAATCATAGAGAAGGGCATGAAGCCAAAGATAGACTCCCACCCAAAAGTGTTCAGCCTTATTTCCATGAGGAAATCACCATTAATAGCTTGCTATGTGTCACTTCTGAAATTTGTGTGCCTATTCAAAGATATGTATTTAAATACATACATATATATCTTTTGGGGACACAGATGGGATCATACTATACATGCTACTCAACATTGCTTTTTATTTAGTCATCTATCTAGGACATCAACACATCTGCATCTGCTTTTAATCTTTCTAATGACTATAGAATTCCCCAGTGTGGATATGTTATAGTTTATTAGATGGACAATTAGCTTGTTTACAATCTCTATTACAATTTTATAAACAATCCTTGTATATACTATCTTTGTGCATATGTGCAAATATATCTTAGGACATAGAATAAATTCCTGGAAGTGGAATTGTGTTAATTGGTGAATTGTTGAGTTACATGGTTTGTGGGTTTGAATATTTTGAAAGATACTAACAAATTAATCTCTAAACTTTCCATGGATTAGTCTATATTCCCACCAGCAATGTGTGACTCTGTGTCCCCACTCCCTTCTCCCATATGGTTGGTTTTCAAGCAATTTCTTCTTAGACTGACAGGTTGAAAAGAATGCCTCACTTTTGTTTTAACTGACATTCCATTAATTGTGAGAAGTGCTGTTTGACTTTTTCCTACTTACGAGTCACTTGTATTTCTTTTTCCCATGAACTGCCTATTTAATGTCCTTTCTCCATTTTCTAGAGTAGTTGGGACTTTTATATTGCTTTGTAAGAGCTTTTTATATATTAAGGAATTTATCTATTTTAACTTTTGAAAAACCTGACTGTAGAATGTTTTAGAATGTTTCACTATCTGATGGGGTCATTGTCTCTCATTGTTCTTCCCTCCTTTCCCCAACCCCACATTTTCCTGACCATTCTGACATGCTTATTTTTTCCTTATGAATCAAAAAATCAGCTTGCCTAGTACCAAAGGTTCTTTCCCCAATTTTCCCATTACTCCTAAAACTCTTTTGTATCCATTACCCCATTTAACCTTGAAACCACTGAATGAGGTCTAGGGGCTTATTGTCCAAATGAGGAAACTGATCCAAAGGCAATGTGCTTAAGCATGGCCTAAGGTGAGGCAGGAGGTTCCCAGACTTTTCCTTCCCTCGGTGAGTGTGTATGAGTGAGCGTGTGTGTGCATGTAAGGGTGTGCACGAGTGTGTATGAGTGTGAGGGTGTGTGTGTGCATGTTGGTGGAGGATGACCTGAGAAGAGTGACAATCCTTGCCACAGGGCTGCTGCAGGTGGAATCTTGCTTCAGGGCAGACAAAACCAGGTTTGCAGAGCAGCCTGCTTCCTTCCCTCTGCCTTCCTGCCTGCAACCCTTGTTCTCCTCCTCTCATTTTAGCTTCTGCTTCTTTGTCTCTTTGTGGGTCTCTGTTATGGGGTTCCATGGCTCTTTTCTAATCTGTGTCTCTACTCATTGTCTCCTCTTTTCTCTCTCTTTTTTTTTTTTTTGAACCGGGGATTGAACTCAGGGGCACTCGGCCACTGAGCTACATCCCCAGCCCTATTTTGTATTTATTTAGAGGCAGGGTCTCACTGAGTTGCTTAGCACCTTGCCCTTGCTGAGGCTGGCTTTGAACTCGTGATCCTCCTGCCTCAGCCTCCTGAGTCGCTGGGATTACAGGCATGCACCACCACGCCCGGCTCTTTTCTCTTTTTCTTTCTCTTTTTAGATTATCCATAAACCCTTTCACCAAATAGTGAGATACTTCTGATGGAGGAGTGAAGAGGGTGTGTCCCTGCCCTGGGCTTCCCAGCGGGAGAACAGAGCCTGGAAATGATGGGGAAGGGGCAGCAGGAGGCAGTGGACTGAGTCCTGCAGTGTTAACAGGTCTGCTTTTGTCCTGCTTTGCCTGACCCTCTAAATGACCCAGCATAGGTCCTTGCCATTCAGAGGGTTTGGAGTGGCCCCTGGCCCACTCCCTAACTGTGTGACTCTGCAGGTTCCTCTGGACTCTCCATAAGGAGGTAGGGAAAGGGTGTTCCACCCACTTGGTATGTCCAGAGAGGACAGAGTTGTCCAAGGTCATATAAAAGGCAGTGGCAAAGGCACTTACTGGCCTCACCAGCTTCTAGCTCAGGGGTGGAGTTCAGAGAATTGCTGAGAATTTGCTGAAATAGACTGACCACAGTGATGGTAAAGACAGTGAGTTCGTACTATGTGCTATGCAACCTGTCGTTTTATTTGCATTATGTCACTTACATCCCCACCCCACAGCCCCAGCCTTATCATGCTGCTACCTTTAATATCCCAATTTTATAGATGAGAAAACTGAGATGCTGAGAAATTTAGTAATTTGCCTAAGTGAGAAAACTACATTGCAATTAAATGTCAGTGTGATTGAAATGAACGGGTGAATGGATGAGAGAATAAATGAATGGCTAGGCAAGTAGTTAGGGGACTTTATTTTTCCTAGTAATGGGGATTGCACCTGGGGGTTCTCTACCACTGAGCTACATTCCCATCCCTGTTTATTTTTTGAGACAGGACCTCATTAATTTTCCAGACCGGCCTTGAACTTCTGATCCTCCTGCCTCAGCCTCCTGAGTTGCTGAGATTACAGGTGTGTGCCACGGTCCCTGGCTGGTACTTTTAGTTTATAAAAGATCTTAATATCTCTATTCTCATTACCTCTAAGTTATGTATTAGCTATTTGAAAGCAGAAATTAATCCAAGAAAACACAAGAGTTCCCTCTGCAGCCATCAGTCTGCACAGACAAGGTCACACACAGCAGCAATCCTGCACAAACGGAGGACTCACTCACCTCAACCAGAATGCTGAGAGAGGCAGACACACCAAGCGGACAAGAGCAGGAATCTTACACTATACACAGGCAGAGTCCACACAACCCAGTCACACCACAAGGACACCGATACACTTGGAGACAAGGCAGATGTAGAGGAGGACAGGCCATCAGTAGAAGACACAAGCACACACACGCTCAAGCAGATGCAGAACCACACTAAGACCAGACACGTGGGCCGTGCGCACAGACACTCTTCTGTCTCATCCGCCTGTCTCTCTCCTACATCCCAGTGCATTCAAATACCAGGATGCACGTTGCATTTAAAGCCAGATGGGACATGCTTAATACAAGGACACACAACTTGCAAGACATGTTCAGAGACAAGGTCACTGCCACGCAGGCAAGGACAAAGGTAAATAGAAATGACCACCTATTCAGAGACATGCACGTGGAAGTAGAGAGGTCTCACACACACACACACACACACACACACACACACACTCACACGAAAGCCACCCACTGGGTCTTGCTAATTATGCAGATGCTGAGGGCCACTTCCCTGGGGCTCCAGCTGTGAGGAGAGGTGTGTGAAGAGGAGGGTTCCATCCCCTGTGCTGTTTTCTCTGGATGCTCAGAGACTCAGCTGTGTTTTTGTCCCTCATCCTGTCTGGCCTTTCTCCTATTCCTGCTCCAGTGATCTCTGAAACTTCCTGAGGCTGAGCCCTCCCCTCACCCCCAGAGCCTTTGTTTCCTCCCATCCACATCTTGCCCACAGCCTTCCATGCAGCCTCAGGACCAATGGTCCCCCAACCTCCTCCACGTCACCTTCCCTTCAGGACAGTCTTTCCCAGCCATCTTTCTCTGCTGAGGAAGCAGAACAACAATCAATGGCTTTTTGGTTCAAATCTGAACTTAACTGAAGAGAAGCAGGGGAGGGTCACCTTCTGAATTCACTTAACCCATTCCCCTTTCCCCAGAGCAATCCCAGGATAATTTCAAAATGCAAATATAAGGGCGGCAACTTTATTTTCTTTACTGATATATCTTCAGGGCCAAGAACAGTACCAGACAGTACCAGGCTCAAAGCAGGGAACATTTCCAGCTTAAACATCACTTCCCCAGGGAGCCTTCCTGATCTCCACGGCTGGGTGAGAGTCCTGCCCACTCGCAGGTGCGCATGTGCACTGTAAAGAACATAAGATACTCTGGATATCTTCTATGGCATTTATCACAATTGTAATGAAAATCATTAGAGTGAAAGTATTAGATAATGTCATTAAATAATTATTGGCTTAATTATTTGTTCAATGTTGCCAAACTGTAAACTGTGAAGGCAGAGGCCAGGTCTGTTTGATCATCCTCTATTCTGAGGGTAGGGTACAGACTGCTTGCGGTGGGTGCTGGGGCACTTTTACTCAATGACTGTACCTAGGAAGTGTCCCCTAGATGCCAGGTACTTTCCATACATTGAGTCATCGCCATGACTTTGTAAAGTGAGTGTTCATTATCTTTATTTTTTTTTTCATTTTCATCAGTCAGATTTTATTTTTTAAAAAGCAGCAGATCAACATTACAATTCAAGAATCTAATCTAAATATGCACTTAACAATGAAGCACTCTGAGTATGGAGTGAAAAATGTTTTCCAAAAAACCATCAAATATATTATCTCCAAGCCGGGCGTGGTGGTGCATGCCTCTAATCCAAGCAACTTGGGAGGCTGAGTCAGGAGGATCGCGAGTTCAAAGCCAGCCTCAGCAACTTAGCGAGGCCCTAAGCAACTCAGTGAGACCCTGTCTCTAAATAAAAAATACAAAATAGGGCTGGGGATGTGGCTCAGTGGCCGAGTGTCCCTGAGTTCAATCCCTGGTTCCAAAAAAATATATATATATATTATCTCCAAATTATCTTCAAATTTTAAACCACTCCTTCAAGCCTTTTGTTAAGTGGAATCATAAGGAACTGAAGATTTATTGCCATGAAAACAAATTTGTAGTACAGGAGTATGAATCTTGGGTATTAAGAATAATCAATTATCTTTATTTTTTGACGAGAACCCTGAAGGGACTTACCTAAGGTTACACAGCCAAAATAAGAACAGGCACTTACATTCATCAGGCAGTACTTCTTCAGCTCCAGGCGACCCGTCTGACCCTTTGTCCTCCTCCATCTCATGGGACTATAAAGCTCAAACTGGGGGTTTGTCTCTAGTTCCATTTCTTCCTTGTCCTGGATCCACGTTTGCCCGTTTCCCCCGTCACAGTCTCAAGCAGCCCCCCCACTGTCAAGCTTGTTCTGAGAGCGGATTATTCACAGCAGGTGAAATGCTGACCACTTAAACTTCCCATGGGAAACTGCATATTTATAAGGTATCAAGGACTCATGCTTCCAGGCCCAAACCCCTGGTGGAATTGTAGACATGCGCTCACCAAGAGGGAAGAAATCACACCAGGCAGTCTGCTGCCGAGACTGTTGGTCAAAGGCCTGCTTAGCTTTCTCAGGCTGCTTTCCTCCTCTGCATAGTCATGCAGTCACTCTCGCCAGGTGAGTAGGTGACCTGGAACATGGTAGGAAGAGCACAGGCCCAGGTCAGGAGACCTGCATTCTGGCAACTGCTCTCTCCCTCTGTCCTCTGTGGCTCGAGGCAGCCCCTTTGCACTTGGGGATCTCAGTTTCCCTCTCTCCCAGGTGAGGGGGCTGGACGCTGTTTCAGATTCCTTCAAGCTCTGTACTCACGGCTGTGACAGGTGAGCTATGGGTCCTTTCGTAGCGATGGCTCCCACTTGCCTGTGTTGGGCACTGTTCGAAGGCTGCACATTGATGGACTCACTTGATGGTGACACTCACACTATAAGACTCTGTCCCTGTTTTACAATTGAAGAAACCAAGACCCAGAGAGACTAATTCACTCGCTCAAAGTCACTCTTCTATGGTAGTGTAAAATATGAACCCCAAACCTGGCAGCGTTATATGACAACCATTTATTTACTCCCTGGTCAGCAGTCTCGGGAGGGCTCTGCCGAGCAGTGCTGGCTCTGCGTCTCTCGTGTGTCGCCAGCAGGTGTCAGCAGGGGCTACATCGAGGTTTGCCAGGCTGGGCACCCAGGAGGGCTGACTTCCATGCCTGCTCCTTGGGAATCTCACTGCTGGCCTTTTGCACAGTCCTCTGGGGTCCTTGAGTCTCTCTGGCTCCTTCCCTGGCCTTCCCATTGCCCTTACTTTTCCTCCCACATACTGCTGTCCCTCTGCCCTGGTCTTAGGAGGCCAAGCAGAGCTGTGGAAAGGACAAACTTTGGAATCAGGCTCCAATCTCCTGCCCCACTCCCTGGGACGTTGAGTAAGTCAATTTCCCTCTGTGAGCCTCAGCTCTTCATCTGTAAAGCGTGGGGGAGGGGCGCTGAGGATACCCCCTTCAAAGCTGGTGTGAGTTTCTTCGTCCAATCCACAGCTAGTTACTGAGAACCACCCTTTAACCAGCTTTCTCCTATGCTCTGGGGAGAGGGAGAGAGAGACAAAAACAAACAAGAAAAATATGTATACACACACATACAAATATGCATGTGGGCGTGTGTGCACGTACATACCCTCCCCATACATGGGCTGTATCCCACCGGGAGAGAATGAAGCAAGGGAGGGAGGATTTGGCATTTCAGGGAGGGGTTTCTGCTACTTTACAAAGGGTGACAAGCAAAGACCTTACCAGGAAAGAGGCGTTTGAACATGAGAGTGAGCCCTATGGTTTTCTGCAAGGGAGAGTGTTTGAGGCAGAAAGGACAGAAGTCCAGAGGGTCTGGAGCCCAGTGAGCTAGAGGACATGTTGGAGATGAGAATGGAGAGGTAGCAGAGGCAATGAAGTTAGGACGTCATTGCATGAGGTAGAACGCAGAACTTGGACTTTGACCTCGAGTGAGTGGGAAGCCATGGGAGGGTTTTGGGTAGAGAAGTGGTCAGTTTCTAGATATACTTTGGGTGTAGGATCAACAGGAACTGTTGATGGATTGAATGTGCTATCTGAGAGAGAAGTGAGGCTTTATGGTCTGGATAACTAAAAAAAAAGAGTACTGCAGAGCACTCTTAACCAATGCACCCTGCTGCTTGCTCTCAAGGCCTGAGTCTGGTCCTTGGGAAGAGATGGGCTCAGGAGCATCCCTTGGGCCAAGAACTGAGCTAGGTGCTTTACATAATGTGTGACAGATTTGTTAGGAATGATCCAGCGATCTCTGCCCTTGTATAATCCCCTCCTGTTTGAGTGTGGGTAGAAACTGTGTCCAGAATAAGATATCACTACCATGATTATGTTTCATGATACATCAAAGGCGATTATCCAGATAGGCCTAATCTAATCACACGGCCTTTACAAGCAAGCATGTTGTCAGCTAGAGAGCAGATGGAAGCTAGGAGAGATTCAAAGGGTAAGAAGAGGTTGATACCAAGAGGTTGGTAGCCTTGAAGATGGATGGACCATGTACAAGGGCCAGAGAACCACTTCTAGGAGCTGAATCGACTCCTGGCTAACATCCCACAGGGGATCAGGGACCTCAGTCCTGTAACCACAAGGAATCAAATCCTGCCAAAAACCTGAATGATCTTAGAAGCAGATTCTTCTCCAGAACATGCAGATAAGAGCCCAGCCTGGCCAATACCTTATGAGACCCTAAGCAGAGAATGCATCTGAAGCTGCCCAGGCTTCTGGAGGCCTACAGAACTGTGAACGAATAAAAGGCTGTTGTTTTGAAGTCATTTAGTTGGTTGTGCAGCAATAGAAAACTAATGTCGTGTTGTCTTACATAATCCTCACAACCATCCAAAATGGGGGGTGCCCATTGTACAGATGAGGAAATAGAAGAGCAAAATAGAGGGTTTCACTCTGGGCCACCTGGAAGGATGGCATCACCCTTGAGACTGAAATGCTGGGCTCATTCTTTCCCAGGGCATCTCAGCAGGCTGCTTCATCAAGATGGGTGGGAACAGCTGGGCAGGTGAGCTTATGGGCCCGGCTGAGTGGGTGGGGAGCCTCAGGTCCTGGGTCAGGCCAGGGAGTGCAGTGTGGGTTCCCACTGTGCTTCACTCTGTCCTGGGGCTCTGAGTCTGAGCTGTGGGTGTGAGTGTGAGGACTGTACTCACTGGGGGTGCATACGTGGGAGAGTGTGTGAGTGTGAGCCTGCTCAGAGTCCTGTGAGTCTGAGGGTGTCTGAGCATCAGAATGTATCTGTCACTGGGAATGACTGAGACTGTGTGGTTGTCTCCATGTGTGTGCATGTGCCAACCGATGGGTGTCTGTCCAAGTGTTTGGCAGGGGTGAGGTGGTCTAAGGGGGAGGGGTGATGAGTGTATGCATATGAGTCTGGCGCTGTGTGTTCGTCCAACTGTAATATGTCTGTGTGCTGGAATCCTAAGGTGTCTATGAGGCAGTGTGGGTGGACCAGAGTGTGCATGCCTGGCCCACCTTTCCCGGTTTTGTGGGATCTGAGGATCTCCCTTATGTGGGATACCGGGTGCCAAGGGTATCCTGCCTGTCGCTCCTAGTGTGTCTGCAGGTCCCTCTGTGCCAGTCTGAGGGTGTCCATCGCTGTATCTGCCCGTGTGGGTCTCTGTGCAAGTCTGTGTGTGTCCATAGAATTTGTCTGTCCAGACATCCATGAATGAGTCTGGGTGTGTCTGTCCAGGCATCGCCCCTGAATCTCAAGGCGTCTATGCTGCCTTCTTGCGGAACCACTGTGTCGTTGTGGGTGTGCTGGTGATTCTGAGGGTCTCTGTGCGAAAGCCCGAGTGGCGGGGGCCTGTGCCGGTCTCTTTGTGACCCATCCGAAAGCGTGTCTGTCTCGGGGCGCAGGCCTGTCTGGGTCGGTGACTGGACGCCTGAATCTGGGCGGCTCTGAGGACTGGGAGTGGAGGTTGGGGCGGGCAGGGGGTTCGCCACAGGACCCGGGAGCAGCCCATCTCCGCGCGCCTGCCCCGGGCGCGCACACCTGCGCGGCCTGGGGCGGCGAGAGCGGGGCGCAGCCCTCACCCTCCGGCTCCCACGCCCCGCCGGCGGCGCCCCCTCCCCCGGGCGGCGCCGATTGGCTGCTGCGCGCCGCTCGGAGCCCGCCCCGCGCGGCCGGCGGGGGGCGCCGCGGGCCAGAGCGCGCTACGCCGCCACCGCCGCCGCCACCACCACCGCCGCCGCCAGGAGCACAGCGCGCCTCCGGCTCCGCGCGCCGCCAGCGCCCGACGCGTCGTGT
>JAJEJO010001254.1:450081-521764 GCA_020662805.1 Glaucomys volans
CCGCCACCACGCCGCGCGCCGTACTCCGCGTCAAGAATGGGGCGGCCAAGCTGCCCAAGCCGCCCGCCGCCGCCGCCGCCGCCGCGGCCGAGGCGCCCGGCGCCGGCGCGGGCATGGAGCGCTCGCAGAGCCGCCTCAGCCTGTCCGCCTCCTTCGAGGCGCTCGCCATCTACTTCCCGTGCATGAACTCCTTCGACGACGAAGACGCGGGTAAGCGCGCGGCCCGCCCCCGACACCGGGGGTGTCCCGGGATCCAGATCCGGAGGCCCCTCCTGGACCCGATGCACCCTTAGAGGTGGCCTCCGTCTTCTCTCCACCCAGCCCCTCTCGGGCAGGCGTCCGCAGGGTCTCCTTCCCATTCCACGGGACCACAGGGGCTCTGGGATGGGCTCTCTTCTAGACTCCCCCCCCAGGGGCCCCTAGAGCATCTGCACCCCTTTCTCGCAGGTGGGCCCTTGGGTCGCCTGGACCCAGTTCTCCCTACTCACCTGCGCCTACCGGATGCCCCCTGTCTTGTTCCTGGATCTGACCTGCCACCATCCCTGTCTCTAGAATGTGCCCACTCTTCAAAACCTGGGGCTTTGGCCGCTTCACCCTTGGAGCTCCGACGCGCACCCCGCCATTGGAGGTGGCGCACAGACCGTGCCTCTCCATCTTTGTCTTGGCTGCACCCAAAGGCTCCCAGCCCAAGACCCCGGCTTGGCGCCCAAGGCCTAGAGCGCCCCCATTTGGCTCTTCTCCCCTTCCCCCACAGTCTGGGGCTCGGGACTCCAGATTCTTATCCGACTGGGGCAGGTGCCGGAAACCTGCCAGGTGACGGCTTTCCTCCTCTTTCTTCAGCGTCTTCCCAGAGGGAGGTGTAAGGCGGCGCCAACTCTACACTTGCGCTCCCGCTAGTGTGTGCCCCTGACCTCACATGCTCTTGTCCCTGGAGTGGCCCTATAGGGTGGGATGAACCAGGCCACCATCCTGAGGCCCGGAACCTCCTGCTCCCAGGCCTGCGCGCACCCTTTGCCAGAGCCCTAGGGGCGGGAGGCTTGCGGAAACCCGCTTTTTGGGGCCCTGGTGAGGGAACCTGAGAGCTCCGGATTTGGTTTTGGGGTGAGGAAGTGAATCCAACAACAGGTGGGGTAGCTAGAGGGCTTGGGCGAGAGTTCCCCGAAGAGTGGCAGCCTGAGAGTCAGAATCAGGTTTCAGTCTTTATTCTTATGAGCGGTGACCTTGGGCAAGACGTGACCTGACCCCCCCACCCCCGGCCTCCGTTTTTCTCATTTGTGAAAATGGAGATGACAATGCCTCAGACACAAGGCTTTGTATGACGTGAGGGTGGAGTTAAAAGTATTTTGTGAGCTGAAAATCTGAGAGTATTTGAATTCAGTGAGGGGACAAAAGGAGAGGAGAGTATGTGTTGGGGAGGAGCGAGAAGGTTTCATCTACACTTTTGAGACTCTGATGAAAATATGGACACTCTCTCCCCAAAATACATATGTGCACCATCTACAAAATTTAGCTTACAGTTCTAGGGAGTTCAAGGGCCCAGGTTTCTACTCCCTACATGCTGGGACCCTTGTCTGGTGGACCCTTCTATCTAGGTTCTGCCAAGGAATGGAATGGTGAGTGATGGGTACTCACCTGTAGGAAGCAGGTGGGGAAAAGGAAAGTTCTCCAGAATCTGTGGGCTGGTGATGAATGGGTAGACCCCTGATAGGCCTGTCTTGCTGTTGACCTTTAGGTGGGAGTGGGGGTAAGATGGTTACTGCAGAGCCATTTTATGGGATCGCCATTTTACAGAGCAAATAATTGAGGCCCAGAGGTTTAACTGTCCCCTTGAAATAGCTGAGGGGTCTCCCTAATGCAGTGGTCTCCAGCAGAGCAAAACTGGAGTGAGGAGATCAGGCTAGCTTGGGGGTCTGGAGGAGGTGACAACTGCAGAGAAAAAGCTGGGACAGGAAGCGCTCTAGCCCTGGTGAGCTGGCTCCCAAATCCTGGTAGATGGCCAGGCACTCCAAGTTCAGCAGGCCACTTAGGTCTCAGGAGCCAGGCTGGGCAGGAACACTGGAGGCACGCATAGTTTGCTTTTTCTCCAGAGTCATGCTCCATGTCATGGGTCAGACAACCTGGCTGCAGGTGGCTTGCTCTAGGTTTCACTGAAGTCAGCAGATAACGGCATGTAATATCAGTGATATTTTTAAAAGTTCACCTTATATTGTTTTCAAGTGGGTTTCTTTAAGTTCTTAAGTGTTGCACTTGGAAGAGATACAGAAATCGTCTTGTCCAGTCCCTTCCAGACTCCAAGTGGGTGGGTGTGGGTGTGTATTTGTGTACAAGTGTATATGTGCATGCTTGTGTGTGTGTGTGTGTGTGTGTGTGTGTATGAAGCCCTGGTACATGTGTGTGTATGCTTTTGTGTGTTTATAACCCAAGGTCAACCAATGTAGCAGGTACAAGTCTGAGACTAAAACCAGGGTCTCTGTTCTCGTTCCAGAATACCAGTAATCCTCTTTTTGAAAGAGGATGGTTTTAAAAAGCTAGGTCTCACTGTGTAGAAAATGGTGCCCAGGTGAGGAGGCCTCAGTAGCCGGCGGCTGAGAGTTCAGTGTGGGCATTTTGAGCTCACTGTCTGCTCATCTTGAGGGCTGCCTGGAGTTTGGGAGGGGGAGGGAGAAAGTCAACTTTCATTTCCGGGAGAATAATGAGTGTCTGGTAAAAGTCGGAAGTAGGGAATGTTGTCTTGGTGCTTAATTTTTCTTGCTCTTCTCAGTCATTGATTTGCTTCTAAAAGAAGCCTTTTGGATACTTCCTTTAGAACGGCACTAGGCTGAAGTAATTTCTAAAAGCAGTTGGAAGAATCTCTGGGCTCCTGGACAGAGCTGGTTTGGGCAGGAGGCTGTCAGGTGCAGGTTTGGCTCCACCTGTCTCTCCCCCTCCGGCTGCCCTCTTGCTGCCTGGTCTGTGTCTGATGGCTTGGTCTCAGAAGTGTGTCCCTGACAGGCCTCCTGCTCATCTGGGAGACTCTGCTTTCAACTCATATCCAATGCTTCTTTCCCTTCCACCAAATCCAGCCATAGCCGCTTCAGGGCTCAGTTTCATGAGGAATGGGCTAAGAAGAAGGCTTTCCCCACCCCCTTCTTTCCATTAGCCTTAAATGGGGCAGCATTCCTGCTTTGGACTTGGGAGCTCTGGACACTGGGATGGGCAAAAGAAGCTACTTCTTCCCACACCTTTCTAGCCACCATCTGGCCCAGGACGCTGGTCACTGCAGGTTCCTAGATTCCTGTCAAGGGGCATCTTCTGTGTTCTGAGTGCTTTTCTTGGAATGTTGTCTTTGCCCCTTTTCCCACAGATGCAGGGACTTTAGAGAGGCAGGCACAAGGGCATTTTTGTGCCTGTGTGTTTGTTGCTCAGCCTTGCTGACACTGAGTTTGTGATTGGGCAAGTTTAGGATGGGGAGGAGTTAGACATGAGACCCGGTTTTCTCATCTATACGAGGAAGGAAATAATAGCAGGAACCCTCATAGCCTCAGTGTTTCTCATAGCACCCCCATAAAACTTAATGTCCTACTAACATTCCCATTTTCAAGTGAGAAAACTGAGGCACAGACTTAGTAATTTGTTCAAGGTCACTCAGCCAGGAAGTGAGCGAGTTACGATTTGAACTTGGGCACTCTGACTCAAGCATCTATGCTTTTAATTTTCATACTGCTTGCTGTTCAAAGAACATAACCTGGCATGAGGTAGATCACAATCCACGTTCGCTTTGATCTATCTTAATGCCAGGTGAGAGTTGTTTCTGAGCATGATTATAAAGAAGAATTTGTGGGTTTGGGCAGGTAAAAGCCTAATTCTCAAAATGTTAATATTAATGATCTTACTCGGCAAATTTTATTGCCTTTATGATTATTAAGGTAGAGCTAGACCCTCCTTCTTGGAAGTGGTTTAAAGATGGAGACTTGGGGAACTTGTGTGCCCAACAAGAGGGTAGGGAGCATTCTGGCTGCCCATTTCTGAGCGCTCCCTGACCACTTCATTTGTGCCACATCTACAGGTCCGATCCTGCCACACTGTCCTGGGGCATAGCTGGGAGCAGGGGTGGATCTCCTTTCTACTGGATGCCGAAGGAAGTTGTTGCACTGGGGTCTGAAATTGGCTATGGTGTTCCTGAACCTGACCAAGTGGTTTCAGCGTCCAGTTCTCCCCCGCCCGCTCAGGAGAAGGGCGGAGAAGTTGGAGCAGCCAGCTCTGATTTGCCCAGAGGATGGATGCTTCGATCCAGTGCAGGGAGGAAGTTGCCATGGCAACACCAGCCGGCTACCAGTCCCTCTCCTAACGGTTTGGGCCACATCTCTGGGCTGAAAACCCTTCATGGCACCACCCTCTTCCGTTCAGACCAAATCTGATGCAGTGGGGGGGGGGCATGGTGGGTGGGACCCACAAATTAGTACCACAACCTCCCTCCCCCCTCAGTTTTGGACAGAGGAGAAATGGAGGTGGTTGTCTGAGTTTCTTCTGGGTTGTGGAGCGGAGGTACTCATATCCTGCCAGACAGATCCTGGCGGGGGGGGGGGGGGGGGGGCATCAGAGTTTCAATTGTCCCTGTCCCCACCCCCAGGCACCTGGAGTGAACACTCTGGACCGCCCCCACCCCCATTCACACTGTTTTGTAGAGTTTTCTTTCCCAGACCAAGTGCTAACTTTTGTCCTTGAAATTTGACCTGAGCTTTTTCTGGGAAGCAAAATATCCTGCTGTCCCTCCCCTTCCTCTGGAGATGTGGGAACAGAGGGAACCCTTCAGCTCTGTAGCGGGGCTGGGCGGGGTGGGTGAGAGGAGTCCTTGTGATGAGGGCCTCCTGAAGGCTTGAGGTGGGGGCTTTAAAGCCTTCACTCCTACCCTTACCCTTGGACGGCCACTTCTGCCCCAGCCTTACCAATGCCCCCCTCCCATTTACCACCTGGTGTGTAATCTCCTTTATGTTTTGGGAGCTGGGCCTGGGCGGAACTCTTCTAGATTTGGATAACTGAAGCCTGGTAGAGAATCAGGCCAATTATTTCCATAGTTCAAGTCCAAGGGTGGGGTGACAGTGTGGACCCAAACCACTTTATTTTAATCAAATTTTCTTGAAAGAAGTATCTTGGGAAAATTAGGGGCATGAGGATTCACCCCTCCACAGGGCACCGATCCTTGGCCTGCTGAGTGCTCTGAGCCTTTGGAGCTCTTTCCTGAGGTCCCCCTCCCTTGGGCGCTTCCCCTGCCCTGTCCTGGAGCTCCCAGACTCCTGGCTTCCTTGGTTTGCAGTAGCTGGGAGCCCACCTGGCTGGTTGGTGGGAAGAGGGGAGGAAGGCACCTCCTCCTTATCTCCCTTTGGGGACGAGGCTCTGCCTCTGGGCCTGGGGGTGGGTGGAGAAGGAGGCAGAGCCAGTTCCAACTGCAGGCTGAGTGGGGGGCGGGCGAATTGCGGAGGAGAGCCAGAACGGAAGGAAGCCTTGCCCTGAGCTGCCCTTCCCTCCTGTCTTCGGGCCTTTCTTCTTCCCTAACAACCCTCACTTCCGGGTATCTTTTGGAAACTGTTGGAAAGGTGCCACTTCTGGAGAGTGTGCTGAGAATAGTGTCCCATCTCCCAGAGTAACCCCTGCCCCCACGGTGACCAGGTCAGCCTGTCTTTCTGTAGTGGACCGATCACCCAGCTTGGATTTGACTCCACACCTGCCCCGTGACCTCAAGCAAGCTTCAACCTTCCTAATGCTCTTGGTCCGAGCATCTCAGGATGGTAGAAATAAAATGACCGAGGGCCTTGCTCAGCCGTGTTCCATGCTTTGCATGATCTCAGTGAATCCGATAGCAACCCAAAGGGTAGCTGCTGCAGCAGATGTGCCCATTTTGCAGATGAGGAGAGTCAGGCAGCTGGAGCAGTGTGCATGGGGATGATTCTAGCCCAGCTGTCTTTGGCTGGCAGCCACCTTCTGCCTGTGGGCATAAAATGAGTTCCCAGGTGGGAAAGGGCTATGCAGTCTGATAACAAGTGGCAAAGGCCAGGGTGCAGGGGTCTGTTCAGGTTCACATGTGCCCTCCAGTTTCCACTGGCCCACTGTAGTTCATTCCAGCCCCTCAGAGTGCCTTCCTGGCCGGCGGCTCCTGGATGATCCATCACCGTGGGCCAGCAGCGGCTGCAAATGCCTGGCCTCCTTGAAGAATCATCCAGTTGTCTGCCCTGGCCCTGGGGGCCCAGCTATCACCTGCCTCTCCAGACCGATGTAGGCCAGTGCTGGATTATATTTAACGCTGTGCTATTTCCACTTGACAGCTCCGGAGCGCTACCCCCCTTTCCTCCCCCCTCCCCTTCTGATTCACTCGGAAACTGACGAGGCTGATGTCAGCGCCTTATTCTTAGCCCCCGTAATTGTAACTGCATTTAGCAGTGCGCACTTCATTAACAGTTTCTGCGGTGGGGGAGTGAAAGGACTGCGTGGCCGGGCAGGGACACGGGTGGAGGTGGGAAGAGGGCACCTGCTGCCGGACCCTGGCCAGCCGCCTGCTTTGGAGAGGCCAACTGGGTAGGTTCCAGGTCTGGCTTTCCAAGACTCGCAGTCCTGGAAGGACCCTTATAGAGCATCTCATCCATTCCCTTCATTAGGCAAGGAGGGAAACATGCTCGGAGAGGCAGAGTGGCCAGCAAAGGTGACATGTCAAGCAAGGGTCCAGGGTTCCGACCTCTGAGTCCAGATTTTCTTGTCTGGTATTTATTTGTTCAACCAATATCTAATTACCTGCTTGGTGCTAAACAATCTGCTGGGCATTGGAGGTCTATCAGGGAACAATGCGGACATGTTTTCTGCTCTCATGGAATTATGGGCTGAGGGAGACAGACGATAATCAGGTGATTAATTAAAAATAAATAATTTTAGATTATGTTAAGTGAAATGAAAATAAAACAGTGATAGGATAGGAGATAGCACTAAGTAAGGTAGTCAGGGAAGGCAGCATTTGAGTTGAAGTGTAAATGACAGAGCCAGCAATAGGAGTAGGAGGGGAAGAGTATTCCAGGCAGAGGGAGCAGTTGTGCAAAGGCCCTGAGGTCAGTGTGAATGTGAGCTTTAGGAAGCAGCAGACTTTTGTGGTTAGAGGAAGTAGGGGAGGGGAGATCAGGGACATGAGCACGGTGGGCATGAGGGGTGGAGATCATCACAGCCTGTACAATGGTGGGGCAACTGAGGTCCAAAGAGGGGAAAGGAAAGGCCTTCAGCTGGGTAAAGTCAGAGAGAGACCGAGAACTGTTGCCCCCGAGTCCCTGACTCAGGCACAGATGGCCGTGCCTTTAAATGCACAGCGTGGCTTCCTTTCGCCCTATAGCTGGAAGGTGCTGTGGAGTTGGGCAGGGCCCTTTCTCCCTGCCGCTTGCTGCCTCCACTCTTCACACTCCACTGACCCAGCCCTGCAGCTGAGCGGGACCCTGGGGGCTTCCGTGGTGGGGCAGGAAGAACGGGGCTGTGGACTCCTAGAGACCTGGATTTTCATGCTACTTCTGCACTTCTGACTTGCGTGACGCGGGGCGAGTCGCTTTACCTCCCTGGGGTTCAGCTTCCTCCTCTGCAAACGGGGCCACAATAATAGTAGACACTTCAAAGGGCGATTGTGAGGACCAAACACTCAGATGCACCCACGCACCCCGCCCAGAGCTGGACCTGAGGGCCTAAGGTGTCCTCGGAGGTGGGGACCAGCAGGGCAGTGTGTCCAGCGCCTGGCATGCAGGGGCCTCAGGCAGCAGTGGCTACTGTGCTGTGGTCAGTTTGAACAGGGCGGAGCTGGATTCTGGGTCTCCAGTGAGTCCCAGAATCACCAAGAGGGCTTGGGCGCAGTCTGCTGGACCCCACCCAGGTCCCCAGTCATGCTGTCCTGAGGCTGCTGGTCCAGGGATCCCACCTTGACAACCACTGGTTAGAGTGAACGCGTGGAGAAAATCGAGGGCCTCTTCAGCGCACCTCCCTGTGTCTGGGATGCTGGGTTCCAGATCCAGTCCCGGGAGGAGTCTTGATGTCCTTCTGATTCCTTTCTGGTCCCTGATCCAGATGAGCCTCAGCTGCTGCCTGCCTCATACGGGGCTTACAGGGAGGACCCTGCGAATCCTTTGAGAGGCTGTCTGAACAAGTGATAAATGAGCCAACACAAATAACCATCAGGCCATGTTGCTGGGCTCGGGCAGCCCTGGGGACCGTGCGGGCTCCAGTCTAGCACCTTTTACCAGACAGAAGAGGGTGTGGCCCCTTCCACACAAGGTAGGCAGCCTTGTGTGCTAAACCCAGGAGGTTCGTTTCAGGACAAGCCTTTCCTGGGAAGAAGTAAGTCCAAAGAATGGTGGAGGTAGAGGGGCAGGGTGCTGGGAAATGCCATCAAGGGAGCTTACCCAGCCAGCGTGTCAAGCTGTTTCTAAGAAAGGGGTCGCTGGTCACTTTCTAGGGAAGTTGGGATTTAGCCAGGAGTTGGTCCTCGTGGTGTGGTGAATTTCTCGCCCAGCCTAGTGCACTCCGGATCAGAAGACGAGGCCCGGACAATGGTTTCCAGGTGGGATGTAGACTAAACTGATGTTCTCTGAGAGGTGTTCTCTCAGGTGGCTTGGGATAAAAAAGCATGGATTCTGGAGATGTGAAGACCTGGGTTTGTGTCTCTGCCACTCGCTGGCTGTGTATCCTGACTACATGTGGGACTGATCTGGGCCTCAGCCATGTCCTTTGCCAAATGCAGCAAGAATTCTGAGCCACTTGTGAGGATTTGAGAATATGCCTGTGCGGCACCCAGAAGGCATCCCAGAAGCGGAAGCTGCTGCCTTTCCTGTTGCCGCAGACTTCCTGGGAGAGAGGGGATGCGCACACCTGGCTGGAGGCAGGGCCTGGGGTCTGGCCCTGGTCTGGTAGGTGTCTCGTAGATCTGGAGCCTGCGAGGCTGCGTTTAGGGTCAAGAGAGGAGAATTATGTTCAGCTGCTCAATCTCAGCATCTCCTCCAGCCGCTTTTGGTTGCCTCTCTGACCTCAGTAACCCTCTCTGCAGAGTGAGAGTCCCATGGGCTTGGTTTAGATGCACCAGAGTCTCCCAGAGAAGAAGGACGCTTCTCTAGGCCCACCTGCATCTCCTCTTGTGGATGTCTCTACTCTCCGTTCACCCACAGGATCATTTTTCATCCCGAGAGTCCTTTCCTGCCAGAGTTTCTCTTTTGATGATCTTTGGTGACTAGTCGTTGAATAATTTCTACAATAAGTATTTTGGGAATTAATTAATATATACAGACACTACAGCGGTTTGCAGGGGGGTGCTGGGATTGAACTCTGAGGTGCTTCACCACTGAGCTACATCCCCAGCCCTTTTTATTTTATTTTTTTTTAAGACAGAGTCTCACTTAGTTGCTTAGGGCCTTGCTAAGTTGCTGAGACTGCCCTCAAATTTGTAGTCCTCCTGCCTCAGCCTCCCAAGCCACTGGAATTACCAGAGAGGGATCTCCATTTGCCCAACACCTCACAGCAGGTCTATGGCAAAGGCGGAAGCAGCACTGATGTTTCTGGACTCCAGGCTTTGAGCCTTCCCCAAGCCCAGGTGCCCCAGGTAGACACAAGGGACCCTGCTGGTACTTGAGGTATCAAGGCTGCACCCTGCATCTCCAGCACTTGGTGTCCCTGGTGGATGCCACTGGAGTTGTCCTGGGAGTGGGTGAGAGGCTGTTTCACTAATTGGGGCCTATAATGGAAATTAATTAGTTCCTTAGCAAATGTCTTGAGAAACATCTTTCATCTGCCTGGGCCCAACACCAAGCCTGGACCAGGTGCCTCTGGAGCCCATCCCAGCCTGGGCCAAGCCACCCCCGAGCCATATGGCTTCAGGAAGCTGCCACTTCTGCAGCTTGGTCATGTTGAGTTGGGGCAGAGGGACCCCAAACTGGGCAGCCTGGTCTGGAGGGGAATTGGTGGGTGCCTCTAACAAGGGGGAATGTAACACAGCTTATTCTCTGAACTTATTCTGACCATCTTTGCCCGAGCCAGGGGTTTTGTGCAATGATAGACTGTGGAGCTGGGCACAGTGACGCATGTCTGTAATCCCAGCAACTCGGGAGGCTGAGGCAGGAGGATTGCAAGTTCGAGATCAGCCTTAGCAACTTCGCAAGACCCTGTCTAAAATAAAATAAAATGCGTTGGGTTGTGTTTCGGTGTTAGAGCGTTTGCCTAACATGCATGAGGCCCTGGGTTTGATACCCACTCCAAAAAAAAGATTGATGGTGGAAATGCTCTTAGGTAAGACCTGCGAGTGACAGGGACACAGGATGGGGAAGGGGAAGTAGCAGCCACTTGGACATTCTGCTGCAGTCCAGCCCCAGCCTGCTGTCTGGGCTGCTTTCAGGGAGGAAGGCATCTCAGCATTGACCAGCCTTCTGTGCTCCTGTGTCAGGGAGTCCCCCTGGTTGGGCATGCCTTGGGGCAAGGCAGCTACCGTCAACTGAGGTAGTCCTACAAAGGCAGGGCAGCCCTGAGCCAGTACCTGCAGGTGACTCTCAGCAGCTGTGATGGAATCTGGCTGGTGCACTGACTGGGTCCAGCTACTCACTGTCAGGGAAACTCTGGTTGCCCAGTGTGGAGGGCCAATATGCCCAGTGTGCTGAGCCCTGTCCAGCCCTGATGGCAGGTCCCCCTTTCAGTTCCATGAGATGGGCATGGTGATCTCAGGGGAGGCAGGATGGTGAGAGCCAGTCTGCAGCTGAGCTCCTGGCTTAGCCAGGGTCACCTGGCTAGTGAGGCCTGGGATGGCATGCAAACCCAGCCTGGGTCTGGCACTGTGGTCCTCCCAGCATTCTGCACTGCAGCCCACGTTCTTCACACACCTGGTGCTTCCTAGTGGGTTCTTTCCAAGTGCCCCTTTAAAGGGTATCTGGCCTGGCCTGGCCTGATGTTACATGCCTGTGATCCCACACTCGGGAATCTGAGGCAGGAGGATCCCAAGTTGAAAGTCAGCCTCAACAATTTAGAGAGACTCTAAACAACTTAACTAGGCCCTGTCTCAAAATAAAACAAAAAGGACTGGGGATGTGGCTCAGTGGTTAAGTGCCCCTGGGTTCAATTCCTGGGACCAAAAAAAAAAAAAAAGGGTGTCTGTCCTGGCTTCTGCTTCACCCTAGCCAATGAAGTGCCTTCTGTCTGACAGGCATTTTTAGCTCCATGATCTCATTGATCCTCATGGAACAGTGGCCGTATCTGGAGAGGTAGGCAGGAGTCCCACAGGCTGCCCGAGGCTCTGTGACAGCTTAAGGGTGGCCGATGTGTCATGCCATGAGTCCTGGATTTGTCATAAGAAAATCTGGATTGGAGATCCCATTACTTCCAGTTAGCTTGTTGGGTGACCCTGGACAAGTCATTGTCCGCTTTGAACCTTCATTTCCTCGTTGGATGAATAAGTCTGCTGTCCTGAGGAGCAAGGAGCCTGCAGATGTGTTCAGGATTCCGTGTACACAGAGCACGGCAAGGCTCAGCTCAGGGGGCGGGCGGGGGAGTCCAGGTCCAAAGCTGACCTCCGCCTTTGCTGAGGAGGCAGATGACTGTGCAAGGCACAGTGACACTTGCCCTGCTGTCCTTGTTTGGGTTCTCCCAGAAGCAGATCCCGACACAAGGATTCAGGTATAAGTCTCAGATCTAACCACTCGAAGCTGCCATTTTTATAAGTGAAAACAGTTGAGTAGTAATTTTAATTTTCACAGTCCACAAGGTGATGGGTGAAACCCAGGAGGGGAGTGGGCTCGCCAGGCAGGGGGAGAAGCCCGGATCGGTGTTAGCCGGCCGGTTCCCCCTGAGTGAGGGCAGCTGGAGAGCAGGCCCGCCGAGGCTTCAGGAGCCGGTAGAGCAGGGCTGCACACTTCGGTGAAGGCCAGACAGCAGATATTTCTGTCTTTGCAGACCATACGGTCCCCATTGCAACTGCTCACTCTCACAGTCGTGGTGAGAAAGCAACCACAGACAGTATGTAAATGAAAGGGTGAGGCCATGTCCTAATAAAACTTTATTTACAAGAGCAGGCAACGGGATGGATTTGGCTCGCTGGCTGCAGTTTGTGGACGCCAGGGGTAGACTGTGCACCTCCACTGTCCCACCCAGGAGGGAGGGCATTGGGGATTTATACACCAGCCTCCATCTGATTGGTGGAGGGCTGCTGGGGTGGAATCACGGGTTGGTTGTTGCCCTTCCAGTCTGCGTAGGGGCCGCCCTGGAGCTCAGAGAGACAGGTGTTGGCAAGAGGCGGCTGGGCCAGGACAGGGTTGAGGAAGGGGCACAACAACATGGCTCTCTCCAGCTCAGGGGTGTGGCTTGTTTTGACTGGGGAGAGTATTGGTGGGAAGGTGGCAAGATGAACAGGGAAGCCAAGGTGTGGACAGGGCCAGATCATTTAGCTTCATGTTTCCAGGCTTTGCAAGCATTTGTTACTTCCAGGCAAAACCCAGCTTCTCCATAGCTGGTGGTCTTATTTGAGTTTTCTACCTTTGTGCCTCTGCTTGGTCCATTCCCTCCTCTGGGATGGTCCTAGCCACCTTCCCAGGGCCCCAGGCCACCTCCTCCAGGAAGCACGCCATTCTTCTCTTGGGCATTCCCATGGTGCCTTGCTCTTCCTTTTCTCCAGCATTTGCACAAAGTGGCTTCTGTCACTTTTCTCTTGCCACACTGTGAGCTCCCCAGGTAAGGGACAGTGTGATCCTGTTTTCATCCCACCAAGGGGCAGAGCTGGATCCCTGATGTCTGCCTGTCTTCCTTCCTGTTCCATCTCTTCCTTTCTTCCTCCAGTGGATGCTGATAACCAGGTCCTTTCTGGTGACCTAAGGAAGCCCCATCTTTGCCCTCGTGGAATTTGCAGCCTCCACGAGAGCAACAACTGATAATTCTGTCACTCCTGTGCTAGGTGAGGGAACTGACAGAGGCCTCAGCAGGGAGAACTGACCTGGGGCCAGGGGGTCTTGACCTCAGAGCTGGGACCTCAGGTGGGAGAGGCTGTGGTGGAGGGCCGTGCTGCTGCCAGCACAGACTGGGAGTCTGGGGAGCGAGGCTGAAGCCAGGATTCTCCTGGACCTTGTGGCGCTCTTCCTCCGGTCTCTGTCTACATCTCTCACACGTATGGATGGAAATACTAACTGTAATTGCTTGTGTGTGTGAGAATCACGGGTAGCTTCTTGCTTTCTAGTTTGTTTTCCATAGCAGGGAAGAGTTGAGGCCTCAGTGAGACCACACTCCCACTGGTGGTGTGTAGCTACTTTTTTGCCACTCAAGGGTGACTTTGTTTCTCTCGGTAAAGGAGGAATAATGGTAATTAATCCTATTCACATGGTGCCCACCATGTTCTGACACTTCACCACTGTTAACTCATTCGAGCCCCACAACTGTCCCAGGTAGGTACTATCACTATTCCTATTGGATAGATGGGGAAACTAAGGCACAGAGAGGCTAAGTAAGTTGCCTGAAATCACACAGTAGGGGTCAAAGCCAATATTCCAATCTGCCTGTTTGACTGTGAAGTCTGAGCTCACCCACTGGGCCCTGCTGCCCACCTCACAGAGTAGGGACGAGGGGACATCTGTGCAGCCCTTAGCCCAATGCCTGGCACATAGTGCTCAATAAATACTAGCTCTTGTTACTGTTAGCAACTGTGCCAAGGCCCTGAGGTGGGAAGGGAACATGGCCTTTTGAAAGTCTGGGGAAAGAAGCATGTGATTGAAGTCAAGGATCTTGCATTTGAGCAGGATAATCGGAGACCCTGTTGGGTTTTTAGCAGGGAAAAGACAGACTCAGATTTGAGATTTGCAAGTCTTGAAAGACCTCTGTGTTTGCAGGGGGGAAGGAAGGAGCCCGGAAGCCCAGGGCAGCTCCTCTTGGATGCAGCAGCTCTTCTCAGACAGATCTGATGGCAGCAGCCTGGGGTCCTCAGAGTGGGTGGGGACAGTCTGGCTTCCAGGCTGGCTGCATGGGCCAGAGCACCAGAGGCAAGTCAGGAGTGTGTCACCAGGCTGGTCTGGTGACGCTGGGAGGCTGGGAAGTGCCGGCTGGAAGGCAGGAACAAATTACTCTCCTGGAGATGAGGCCGGGCCAGTTCTTGCCATGTTCCATTATTAAATTTGTAATCTTCATTCTAATACTTTCCAGCAGTGAATAAGAACCAAATTTAAAATGCCGCCTTTACATTTCTGGAATGGAGCTCTTTGTCAAGAACTCTTGAAACCCGTAATTTCTCTCCGGAGGTGAATGTCTCAGTCTTAAAAAAAAAAAAATTAAAATAAAAAAATAAAGGAAAACCACTGTTTAGTTAAGGGTCGGGGTTGAAGGGTGTGACCCCAACTGTATGCCTCTGGTCCTGGAAAAGGCTCAGTGCGTGGCCCCCGTCCCGCAGATGCCCAGTGCTGCCCTGGAAACCTAAACGGCTCAGTCTGGGCCTCGCTGGGGAAGTAAACCCGAGAAGCTTCATGCCCCCCTCACCCTCGAGCAGTGGGTAAATCTGTAGAAACTGGGTCACGTGCTCTGAAAGCATCAACCTGTGTCAGGCTCTGGAGAACTTCCTCATGGCCTGGCTGGTGTGTGGCGGAGCTGGCTGTTGGGAGAACCCTGTGCCCCCTGGGTCCTGCCTCTCCACCTGGGCAGGAGGGGCCCTGATTCAGGTCACCAGCATCCCTGGGCTGCTCTCTGGTCCTCCAGCCAGATCACTTGCAGGCAGAAGTGAGGACACTGAGCAGGGAAGGGGACATGACCACCTGGACTACTGCTAGGCTGTGGTCCAGGTATGGTGGCCCTGGCATTCCCTGCCCAAATGACCCTGAACCAGCTCCTGGCGTCTGTCCAGACCCGTCCTTGGGTCTGGTAGACTCCATCCATTGCTGGTGTCATGGTGGCTGCCTTGAGGGTGGGGGTGAGAAGAGCACATAAGTGCAGGGTGGCCCCTTTGATGTGGGGTTGGGGACAAAGAGGAAGGGTGGGCAGTGCCTGCGAGTGACTCTGTCCTCACACCGTGTTCAACCTCGGACTCTGGTGATTCTAAATATGAGCCAGGCCTGGCCTTCAAGGTCATTATGAAGGCACGTTGCTCAGAATAGGATGGAACATATTTTATTCAATAGCCCTGATTTATAACTTTTAAATATTTAGAATAAGCATGAGAACCTCATTTAAACTCTTGCCTGGGGCCCCAGCACATGAAGGGAGGGTCTTTGCATCACCCTTTGAACTGAGAGCGAGCGAGCCCAGGGATGGCCTTTCCCCTCGTGGCCTGTGACCTGGTCCCTGGTAGAAGTTGCCCTTGTGCAAGTCAGAGGAAGGCACCGCTTCCCCGCCCTGAGTGGCTGCTTGAGGAGCCACATCATCTGTGGGACAACGACCTAGGAATCTCCCCCTCTCCTGTGGCAGCAGGGTGGCGACTTGGCCGGGGGAAGGCTGCATTTCTGTCTGGTCCCCACCCTTAACCGGGCACCTCTGTTCAGGGTGCAGCCTGCCTAAGTATTCACAGTGCCCCTCAGATCACAGCGCCCCTCAGTCTTAAACCAGAGGAGCCATGGTGAGACCGGAAGGGACAGTGCTGACTCTGGGCTCTTGAGCTGATCATTAAGCATTCTTCCTGTTCAGTAATCATCCTCGTTATGCTAGAGATGTCTGTTGGGTTTCATTTATGCCAAGACTCGAGCTCTTCACCAGGATTATGCTGTTGTGATGTTAGACTCAGGGGGAGCACATCATTGTACCCATTGTACAGATGGACAAACAGGACAGGTCTGTCTCTGGCCTAGGGCCATACATAGCATGGCACTTGAGTCTGTCAGTCAACCACAGCTCTGCACCGCCCTTCGTCAATTTTAGAAGCACCCTTCAGGCGGTCAGCCAGCGTTTTCCAGCCCTCTCCAGTGTGTTGGGTCCTGCAGGTGTGGGGCCAGTAGGACCAGGCCCCCCCAAGCCCAGGAGCAAAGGCAAGCAGAGCAGGTAACTGGGGGACCCACTCAGGAGGAAGTGTCAAGTACCACCAAGGTGCCCAGGCCACTGGAGGCCGAGGGGAGCTTATTTATGTCTCCTGGGATCAAAGGAGGTGCACGATGCTGTGGGCGCCAGGAGGAAGTGGGGACCAGAAAGGGGTGTGTGGGCTGGGGAAGCCCCAGTGCTGTCCAGGACCAGCTCCTTCTTGAAGACCAGGGTTACATCATCATCTTTAGGCCTCTTGGGCCTCTGCCAAGAGGGCTGGGACCTAATATCCACCCTCATCATGTTTTCAAAGTCAGCGAACCGAGGTGGGAGGGGAAGGGCAGAGCGTTCACACATTTTGGGGCAGGTTGGGTTGGACTGGGCCTCTGGACCTCCAGCCTGTGATCCTGCTGCTTCCAGGGCATTTACACCCAGGAGCGGCAGAGTCCCCATTTATCCTTTTAACTTTTTAAAACAATATTGTGCTTCCGCCAGTTACAAGCACTCGTACGGTCTACCAGCTGGCGTTGCCTGCGCGCATACGGGTGCACGCTCGGGAGGCTGAGGCTTCACGTGTGCTCCCTTGCATGGTCCTCAGGGCAGAGTCCTGGGAAGGGGCCTGTTGCTCATCCCGTGGTCCAGATGAGGAAGTGCAGTGACTCCCCAGCTACCCAGCCAGCAATGGCTGTGCTGGTTTCCTTGGGTCTCACACTCTGAGTCTGTGCTATGTGTAGCCATGGCTGAAATTTGGGAGAACTACAGAGAAAGCACACAAAAAAAACAACTCCAATTCCGTAGTCCAAAAGTGGAATGTCAGCCACTGGGGCTGCTTCTCCCCAGGAGTGCGTGTGTGCACGTGAGCGCACAGGAACACGTGTTTAAACCACGCCAGGGCCGCACGGTGCCGCTGTTTTGTAAACTGACCCCACCATTTAAAAATCACCTTAAAAAGACCTTCACAGGCTGATCTCCACAGGGACACTCGGATTTCGAGGATCAGGTCTGGAACTGCATGTGATTCATCCGTGGTCCACAGACTTGGCCCGGCAGACCCAGGGACAGCACGAGGCCACTCCTCCTCATAGCCTTGGTTCATTTTGTCCCTGTTTTTCTGCCCCGTTCTTGGGAAATAAATAAATAAATGAATGAATAAAATTTAAAACTGACAGACCTCCCCAGGATTTTATTCCGCGCCCGGCCCTGCATTTCAATGCAAGAAGCAGAAGGCTTGTGAGCTATAAATAGCCCGAGCCTCTTCTGCACGGTGGCGGAGCGTTTGTAGGTTCTGTCTCCTCCCAACCTGGTGACCTGGATTACTTCCTTCCTGCAATGGCTGCTTTCCGAGCGGCCTCCTCTGTCCATCCTTCCCAGAGCAGAACAGATTCTTCTCTGCAACTAGTTACTGAGCACCTATCCGGGGTCAGGCCGTCTCACAGAGTGCCATGGGCGGGGCGCGGGTGGACTTGGACCCAGGCGTCCACAGGTGAGGGTCTGCCCTGGTGTGGAAGCGCACAGAGGGGTTCTCAGCTCTACAAATAGGGAAGACTTCTGGGAGGAGCGCTGAGGAAGGGAAGGAAGAGGAAGGAGCCCAGAGAGGAGGGGCCTGGGAGGGTCTGTGGGTTCACTGTCATGCTTCCACAGGGCCTGACCAGAGCCAGTCCTTGCTGCTGTTAAGCAGATGACATGTCACTTGAAAGCATGTCCAGGGTTCTGTCGGTGGCTCTTGAGACTTCTGGAATCCAGTGTCTCGGATGTGGAGGTGATTCTCCACCAGATCCTGAGCCCCTCCCAGATCACTTCATTAAAAATCTCCAGTGGAGCCTGGAAATCTGTTTCTTCACATGCTCGCAGCTGATGCTGATGCTCAGCACACTTGGGATTCAGGGTGCCGATCCAGTCTCCATCCAGGGACCACACCTCAGTCCCCATTCCTGTCTCCCTTGGACAGGGGAGGAGGCTCACAACCTCTTGAGAGTGAGGGGCTCATCCTCCTTCCATCATCAGGCAGGGGGGCTGTAGACAGTCCCTTCCCCTGGACCAGAGTCACCTTCATTGTTAGCCCTAACACAGTGATGATGTCAGCAACCAATATTTGTACTCATCCCTGTTATCCGTAGAGCATTTAATCTGGGAGGCAAAAGTACACATTTTAAATTCAGACAGAACCTGAGTTTAAGCCTCTGTGTGCGCGCTTGCTCTCTCTCTCTCTCTCTCTCTCTCTCTCTCCCCCATCCTATTTGTTCTTAAACAAATGGCCTAACCTCTCTGTGTCTCGTGTCCACATGTGGTCGATGGAGACGGTGGTGGTACCTACCTCTCAGGTCGTTGGAAGGATTGTGACGTGTGAGCCGGGCCCAGTGCAGCAGGAAGGCGCTCGTTCTCAGTGATTTGTGACTGTTCTCCCCGTTGCTCTTCTGTGAGACGCTACATGGTAAAGTCAACATTCAAGAGGTTTCCACGGAGAACTTCATACACGCCCAGCCCCACTCCAGATGATGGGCCTAAGGTGAAAAAGTTCTCACTCAGTGACAGTGTTGTCAGGGTTTTTAGGACTCTTTGATCATAACAATGTAGGTAGTGAAAGTTTACTGGTAAGCAGAAAAAGGTCAGAAAATCAGGTTTCTAAAGCTTGCTAAATTGGCAGATGGGAAGAGGATGGAGTCCACGGCTTCCACCCTCCGCTCTCCCTTCCTTCCATCTTTAGCAGACTGTCGCAACAATGTGTATGAGGGAGGAAGTGGGGAGGGCGGGGAGGAGCAGACCCTTGTGCCTGGAGTATGGGGCTCCCTCAGCCTCAGCCTCCATGGTTCCCAACTGTATACAGCCACCAGAGAAATCTAGTCATGAAGCCTTTGGGCAGAAAGGTGTCACCAGGGAGCACAGGTGACCTGGCTCTTCAGCGGCCCTCCAGGGCTGGCTTGCAGGCTGAATGCAGTCTGAGCCTCACGTCTGCCCTCCCAGCACCCAGTCCACTGTCCACTCCCCACTCAACCCCGAGTCACTGCCCATGCCCAGGTTGAGGCCCCACTGGAATGGTGGGGTCCAAGGCTGACCCTGGCTGACTGCGAATGCCTTCTGCTCCTGGCCTCCTTTCTAGCTAAGGAAACTGAGGGAGTTGGGCTACTGTGTTCTCTCTCCCAGGGGAATGGGTTGTGTGGCCTTCTCTCTTGTCACTGGATGAAAGGCCCTGTCCCCTGTTAAAGCAGCCTCAGACATCAGCAAGGAAATGAGGACATTGTCATAGCTAGAGTCCCTGTATTTAGACACCCGTGTGTGTTCATTGCTGGAGAGGTGGGTCTCAGGCCAGTGGCTCCCCATTTTCAAGATGTAGACTTAGGCTGCTCTCCTGTGGGCCCTTCTCTGAGCTCTGTCAGGACCTCAGCTTCCCTGTTCCTGTCTCCTCGTCTCCTCTTTGTGCTCCACTTCATTGATCAGGTGAATCTAATTCTAGTAGCCCCTGGGAGTCATGAGACCATGTTCTAGACCAGCGCTATCCAATAGAAATGTCTGCAGTGATCCATATTCATGGTCCAAAACAGCAGCCTCTGCTTTGCGTGGCCATTCAACTCTTGAAACGTTGCTGGGGCTCCTGGGCGCCAGATTCTGTAAAAGTTTGATTAATGTAAGTGGCCACAGGTGGCTGGTGGCCGAACTGTTGGTCAACGCTGCTGTAGATGAAGCTCTGCAACCACTGAGCTGTGAGACCTGACGCAAGTTTCTTCTGTCCCTTGGAAGGTGAAGGATGCCAGTGAGAGAACTGGGTCTGGGGTAGATTTCTGCTCTGCCAAATTCCATTCCATGTCAAGTCCCTCAAGCTTTCTCTGCCTCATTTTGCTTATTTGTAAAGGGAACATGGTAATAATCATTAAATCATTAAATGATATCTAAATGACATGCATTTCTGCCAATGCTACATTCCCAGTACTTTTTTTTTTTTCCCCCGTGGTGCTGGGATTGAACCCAGGGCCTTGGGCATGCCAGGCAAGCACTCTACCAACTGAGCTATATCCCCAGCCCCCAAGTAGGTTCTTGACTAATCATGCAAGTAGTTTTCCCTGGTATTGTAGATGCCTATGTTCACCTCTTTGGAAAACTCTGACAGTTGTAATTTTGGCTACAAATGTTTACTTATTTTCAGGGCTGGAGTTCACAACTTTGAACCTCATGTAATCATGAGTTGTATCATGGACCACCTGTGTATTTCTTTCACCCTGAGGAGAACCAAATTTTATCTTCTGGGGAAAACCAGCTCTCAACAAATTTTTGAGGGTGACGGGTCCAGAAGTTTGAGAACTCTGAAACTGGTACTCACTGTGCATTGGAGTGGGCCTGGGTGAGTCAGGAAGGCAGCGGACCCCAGATTGCCAGTTCCCAAGCCCTGCCACCTCCCGGCTGACTGCCTAAGCCTGGAGGAACTGTAGCCTTCCCATCTGTGAAATGGGGATACGGTGGGACTGATTGCCTGAGCCGGGGGACTAGGTAAACTATTCATGTTAATCCTGTGGTGTGGCCCCTGTGCCCAGTGAGTGCTGGCGGCTTTTGTCATCATCGCCACCGTCATTACCAGTGTCACCATCCTCATCACTGTGGTTCCATCCACCGTGTGGCAGGCCTGGTGCCAGGGTGAGTGTCTCCTGAAGCCTGCCCGCCTGGTCTCCAGCCTCCTCCTGCTCTGTGCAGCCGCTCTGGCCTCCTCACTGCTCATCAAACATACCAGACATAAAATGTGCGGGGCCTTTGCGTCCTTTTCCCTGTGATGGGAACGTGTTCCCCAGGCAGCCATGGGCTCCTTCCTGTACTCTAGTTGTGGTGAGGTCTCCCTGGCCACCCTGTCTCCTGCAGGGCACTGAGGACAGGGCCTTACCTGTTGGCTCAGTGCTGTGTCCTCGGCACCAGGACACAGGCCGCACGTATATGTGGACCCCTCGCACAAAGGAACAAATTCAGGAGGCAGGGGGTAGGACCAGCAGGAGAGTCTGGAGGAGCCAAGGAGGGCAACTGGTCCTGTGGGGAGGCATCGGTGCAGAGCCGTGGGGAGTCACACCCGAGGTGAGGACCCTTCTGTCCCTTGACAGCTCGCCTTGCCTCTCACCTGGCCAACCATGAGCATCTTGGGAGGCTGGTCGCTTCCCCTCCTCTGGAAGCTGGATGGCCCTTCTCTATTTCAGCTTCTGCCTGAGCCTCCGTCCTTGAAGTTAAAAATAGCCGAGGATGGGAGTGCAAGGACACGCTGTCCTCTGCCACCAAGCAAGGATTCTGCTACCTCTTCTCAAAGGGGCTTCAGGGCCGAGGCTTGAGAAGGCAGCAGCTTAAAGAATGAGCCCTTCCCGCCCCCTTGAGGACCAGCGGGAGCCTCCCTTTCCTCAGGCTGGCCAGCCTCTAAAGGAGCTGAGGCTGTCACAGCTGGAAGGCTTTCTGGGGTAGGCAGACATCTGGCAGGAACCCCATCATTCTTCAGGCCTGGGACCTTGGCAGGCATCACCAATCAATCAAGGCATCCCGTCCCAGGACCGTGGCAAGCGTCACCAATCAATCATGACACCCTTTTCTGCCAAGTCGACACAGTCTAAGAATTCTTAACACGGGATATTTCAGGCAACAGCTACCAGAGTTGGCAAAAAAAGAGAGAAAAGCTATTTATCTTCTCCAATCTAGACCATTCCCTTCATGGTGGGGAAACTGAAGCTCAGCGTCTTATGTCACTGTGGAAGGCAGTAATGGAGCCGGGACCAGAACCAGGGGTTCTGTCCCCGCTGTGGCTCCCTCCCCTCATTGCATCCTCTTTTCCACCAGAATGAAGACTCGTGTGCGTGTGCGTGCGTGTGTGTGTGTGTGTGTGTTTAAGAATGGCTTTTAACCCAGGGACTGCAAGCCCCGAGTTTTCTGTGCAGCATTGTGTGTATGTGCCAGCAGGTTCTTTTCTAAGGAGAGAGAAAGCTTCCATCAGCTCTCTAGAGGCTCCTTGCTTGGCCAAGGAAGATGAAGAAATCAGCAAAAAGAGTGAGTCTTGCTATTCAGTACGTAGACCACGGACTGGCAGCCTGGGCCTCACCTGTGAGTTGTTGGAAAGGCAGACTCTCAGGCCCCACCCAGACCTAAAGAATCAGAAGCTGCATTTCAGCAAGACTCCTGGGGGTGGGGTGCATGTGCACCTGAACGCTTGAGGGGCGCAGGGCTGGAACTCACCCAGCTTCCATTTCTGTATGGAGTACCTGCTGACAGCCAGGCACCCTCACCAGTCTATGAAATAGGGTCACCAGGCTACAAGGTAGGGGTGGGAGAGTGCAGAGAAACAGGCTCCATAGCCTAGATGCAGCCCAGCTGCTCTGCGGCTGTGCCAGGGCCAGGTCAGGGTAGGTACTTGTTTAAACTGAAGATGGAAGATGGTGCTGCCTCTCCAAGGAGTAGGAGACCCCAGCGTGGTTGGCATCCGTGAGCTGCTGTTCTGCAGTGTTGGGAGAGGGTCTGGTCTGGGCATGTGGAAGAGCTGAGGGGTCAACAGGGAAGGAGCTGCTAAGGCCAGCATTACCAGCAGCCTCCCTGAGCACAGCACCTCTGAGGGCGTTTGCTGTGTTGATGCAGCCAGCGGGTCCTAACCAATCCTCCAGGGTCTGGCAGGCTCTAGAGGAAGCTGGCAGTGGGGAGCCTGAGGCACAGACAGACAGAAGGCTTGCCCTGGTGGGGTTGGGAGGGATACCTTCCTTCTCCCCAGCCCCAGTTTGTGTCCCACATCCCATTTCCTATGTGCTTCAGGCTTCATTGCTGGCCTCTGGCTGGGCTCCGGCCTCCCTGCCCCTCCCCTGGCAGAAGCCTTCCCCACCCCCACAGTACTTGCTCCCTGACCCTCAGGGTCTGTGTTGTGTTAAGACCCGTATAGGGATATGAGCCAAGGTTGGCGTATATATATGATATAAAAGCTTTATGAGACATGCTTCACGCATCGCACACCTATTTGAAGGGTACAATTCATCAGTGAGCTTTTGTGTATTCCAAGTTGCACAGTCACCATCTCAATCAATGGCAGAACATTTTTTGTCACCCCATAAAGCAACCCTGTACCCATTAGCAGTCACTTCCTGTTCCCCCTCACTTCTGACCCTGGCAATCACCAGTCTGCTTTCTATCAGAATAGATTTGCCTTTGATAGATATTTCATATAAATAGAGTTTTTCACGGTTAGCTTCTTTCACTTGGTGTAATGCTGCCAAGGTCCGTCTCTGCTATAACATACACCAGTACCTCATTCCTTTTTATGACCAAGTAATATTCCACCGTATGTGTACACCACATTCGTATGTTCTTTCACCCGTCAACTCTTTCCACCTTTTGACTGTCGTGCCTTCCGCTGTCATGAACATTTGTGTTCAGCTCTGATGGCATCGTTTGGCAATTCTGCCTCTGCCATGTACTTGCTGTGGGCTCCTTGGCAAACTGTGTCAGCTCTTAGAGCCTCAGTTTTCTGCAAGTTCTGGGAAGTGGAAAAGCCACGTCTGTCTCTGAGCGTTGTTGGTAATAGTAGCTATACTTCACTGAGTGTCCTCATCTTGTTGCGACAAGCCCTGTACAGATGTTGTCATTGAATTCAGCCCCACAAGGGATGTGAGAGGGTTATTTCATAGTTAGGGTGTATCCGTGCTAAAATGGGCTAACACGCTGCCTTATAGTAAGAAGTAATTTGGTGACTGGAAGGGTTCTCTTTCCAACGTCCCCACCTCCCCTATGCTTTTGACATTTTCACAAATTAGAGGCCATGTTTCTTTTTAAACATTTTTTTAAAAAATGAGGAAAGTGTAGTGGTTTTATCATTCCTGTTTCCTCTCCACCATGGGGATAGCATGTCCCAGGTAAGACTCGCTCCTTCACCCTGGATGCCAGAAGAATTCATGGGGCACAGCCACAGCTAACTCATACAGGATGCTTAATATGAGCAAGACACAACCCTTTGTTCTGTGAACCACTGAAATTTGGGGTCACTTGTTACCACAGCATAACCTGGTGAGACCTGACTAATACGTTTAGTCCTTATGAATATAAGTGATGGGGTATGTTATTTCTAATTTACGAGGAAACCGAGGCTCACATAGGTTCAGGAACTTTAGTTTGCTCAGAAAGTGACAGCGTGGTGCTTCAAGTCCCAAACCCAGTTACTCAGGCATCAGAGCTCTTAAGAAGACGGAAGTATGTGGGCTGTGTTTGGTGACGGGTGAGTAATCCAGTGTAGATGGCACACCTGGTATATGCATGACATCAGACTTGTAGTATAGGTTTGGGGCAGATCCTGGAAGTCTTGAGTACTGTATGCATTGTGAAGCTTCCCGGTGCAGATGGGGCTGCACATTGTATCTTTTGCCCACAACTCAGCTTCTTCCAGAGCTTGTTCAGGTGGTCCCAAATCCTGGTAGGAATGGCTTTTCAGGGCAAAGCAGCCATTTGTGATGTCCTCCTTCCACTGATGGCCCAAATACCTCTTCTTTAGATCTCCCCACATTGGCTGGAGCAGAGTGGTGACTTGCCCCCGGCACCCCTACTGAGCACAGGACCTCCCCTACCCCAGATGCAGTTACTTAACCTTCAGAACTTCTTCCCACCCTCACTTCCATTTGTGGTTGACATTTTTGTCTTCTCTGTGCACATTTTCCATTTGTCAACATAACCTTCACTTGTACCAGAAGGTAGCACTTGCATGTGAAAGATTATTCCATTTGCAATTAAGTATAATTCAGCATTGAAACAATGCTACTTAGAGCCCAAAGCCTGCTCTACCTGCAGTGCTGGATTAATTATCGTTCTCCGCAGCCCCCGTAATATTCTGCGTCTCTCTCCACCCTCATACTCTACTACTTTGTAATTATAACACCTTGGATTATAATTGCCCCTTTACTTGTCTGCCTCTTCTGGTAGACTGAGAGTTTCGGCAAAGTCTGGGTTTAAATCACCTGTGTTATGAGTCTCCAGCACAGGCTGTGGCACTGAATAGGTAATTAGTAAAGATATTGTGGAATGAATGAAAATTACTTACCTGTCTCATCTCCCCTTCCCCCTCCACTACCTGTTAGCTCCTAAAGGACAAAGACGGTCTTATTTGAATCCCTAGAACCAAGAAAAGCATGGCGTAAGAAATGAGTTCAATAAGTGCACTTTTTATTAGATCAGTGGAAATAATGGTTCCTTCTTGGGCAGAACCCTTTAGAGTTGCAGAGCACATTCGTACACATCCCCCCGCTGACCGTCTCATTCACCCGTCCATCCCTCTGCCTCTTGAGTCCTCATCACACTGCCTTTGCCTCTGTGTCTTCCACCTATTTCCTCTCTCCGTCATTGTGGCCTCTCTCTTCTCCTCCAGATCATCTTGGGAAGGAATCTGTGTCTTTCACCTTCCCCCAGCCTGAGGGGCAAAGCATACTCAGGTCTGCGAGGAACCAAGACCGTGCCCCCCATGTCATCTAGGCAGGCGTGGCCACCCCTGACTGTTAGCTCTCTGTTTTGAAAATGGAGACAATACACTTCCACTGGAGGTTGAGGATTGAAAGAAGGAAGGAGTGTGAACACCTCTCATAGGCTCTGGTGGAGCTTTGTACGTGGGAGACTGTGTCTTTATGTGCAAGGTTGATTGTTTAAGAGTGGAATTGCAGGCATCTGCAAGCTGGTGGGAAGGAATGGGGTTTTAAAAGCACGTGAGATGGGGATGCCTCCTTGTTCAGAAAGCCCCCCTCGGCCTCAGCCAGGCCTGGGCGCCACACCTGGTCAGCACCACGGACAGTTCCTGTGGCCGCTGGCCGTTTGGCTATTGCACCTAATTCAGTAACAAGTGACAGCTTCTGCCACAACATTCGCATCTTAATTTGGCTGTGTTGAAAATACATTGATCAGACAATGACAGTATATTAGCAGTGACACTGGTGAGCACTTGACCTTTAACCCTTAAATAGGTGAATACTAATAGCCAGCATTTATTGAATGCCAGCTGTGTTCCAGGCCCTTTTCACTCCTTTACTGTCCTGGATGCCCTGCACTCTCTACCTTCATTTGACAAATATTGCATTTGGAGAACACAGATGTGAGCCAGGTAGACTGTACACCAACCATATTTCCATCATCCTTCCTCCCAAAATACTTCCAGTCCTGAGACTCATGTCTTCAGGCCATTGCTTCCCGAGGGAGGATAACCCACTGTGCTGACCTGACAGTACCGGTCGGCTTTGACCTCTTTCAAAAGCACAGAAATGTGTGACCTCTGGCCCAGCATCTTCAGTCCTAGGTTTTGCCCAAAGAAGTGTACATATACAGACACAAACAAGAGCACTTTTGACAAAGCTGTTTGAAGTGTCTCCATATGGAAACCACCCAAATGCTCATCAACAATAGAATGGATGGAATTTTTTTGGATATATTCATACAATGGCCTGTGATGAAGCCAGGGGAATGAATGAGGTGCACTGAAACAGTCCCTGTGGATGAACCTCAGAAACACCATACTGAGGGAGATCGTCCTGACACTGAGGAATTCAGACCAGAGGATTCTGTGCGCTCAAAGCAAGACACAAGGCAGCCAGGTCTGTGTTCTGAGAAGTCAGCAGAGTGCTACTCTTGGAGGGGGAGAAGTTGGAAGGGGCACAGGGGCTTCTGGATGTTGGTAATGCTGTTTGCTGACCCAGGACTGGGTTCATAGATGAGCTCACTATGTGTTGTTCATGGATCTATGTGCTTACTACGGTCCACTAGGCAATTGTACACTTTCCTGTGTGTACACTGTAATTCAGCAGTTGTTTTAAAAATATCTTTCTCTGGAATAGAAGAGAATGCTGAGACTTTTGTGTGCAAGATGATGGATAAGAACTTTGTGGGGTGGCTGGTCTCGTGGAATATTTGGAGCTATTCAGTGTAAATAGAATGTAGAGCACACTGGGGGAAGGGGAGGAGGGGAGAAATCCATGAGGCTGGACCTGTAAATCAGGACCAGGTCAGAAAGGCAGTGTGTTAAAGCCTTTGCAAGCAGTGGGGCACCATCAGAAGCTCTTAATCAAAGAGACGATGTGCTCAGGATTGAGGTTTAGAATCTCATGCAGACCACGGGGAGGAGAGTTGGCAGAAAAGGACACCTTCATGGTGGGGATGCCATTTAGCACAGAAGAGGAAACTGAGACAGAGAGATGCAGTGCCCAAGACCGCACAGCTCCTCGGTGACTGGGGTGGGCTTGCAGCCATGATCCAGGCCTCTGGCTATCGGCTCTGCTGCCTCCTGAAGATCCTCCAGACATGCTGGTGAATGGCTATTGACTATGAAAGGAACAGAGAGGTTGGCAGGCAGGAGACCTGAACTCTTACACCAATGTGGTCATCAATGCATGCCTCCCTTCTTGTCCTCTACACAGTGAAGGTGTTGCACTGGATGACTCCTGAGTTCCCTCCAAATGGAATCTTCTCTGATTTTTAAGGGAAGGTAGATTCTGATAGCTCTGGGGAGAAAATGGGGAAGATAGGGCTCCCAGGTTTGTGCTTTCTCTGCCTGTCCTTGGAGGCACGGCCAGAGGTGGCATTGGGACTCTGGAGGCCTGAGTGCTTGCAGATGACCTCAGCCCTTTGAATATCAAGACCTGGGCAAGTGGGCATGGGAGGCTGAAGTCACTGGGAATAATTGGGCCAGGAAGGAAGAGGACGCATGAGCCTCCACTTCCTCGGAGAGGAAGTGAGGCCGAGGCTTTGGTGCTTCTATCATCCTGGGTTCAAATAACCCCATCACCTGAGCTGTTGTGTCTGGGGGAACTACACAGGCTGCTGCATGGATGTGCATGCAGTTGGCACTCATGGAGATGGTCAGGGACATGGATGGGGTTTTAGGACTTGGCTGCCTGAAGTGGGTCATGGAACCTCTCAGCTTCGGGCTCCTCCTCTGGGAAACAAAACTGGCAATTCTCATCTTTAATGAAATGTAGAAGTGTGGAATGGCTGTGTTTGTCCTCCACTTCCTCTCCTGCCACCATCGCCTTCCCGGGGGCCTCTACTTGTTGAGAATATAGGCTTTGTTTCCACACAAACCTGGGTTTCATACATGGCCATCTTGTCTGATGTAACTCTGGACACATTGCTAAGCTGCTCTGAGCCTGTTTCTTTATGAAGCTAAGGATGCTTGCCTGTCAGAGTTATGGCGAGGTTAAATTACATATCTAATAGTGCTTGGTGCAGGGTAAATGCTAAAAATAATGGTATCTGCTCTCATAGTTTATCATTATCATCTTTTTATTATCCTGCTCCCTGTGAACACTTGCTTTTGGGAGAAGGTACATTAAACACATTTATATTCAGGTATAATAAACAACTGAGCAAGATTTACTTGTTTTCTTTACCAGGGAATTTGTATTCTTCTCGGGGACACAGCCTAAAGCCAGTTCAGTTAAGCTCACTTTCAGCAGGACCAGCGCGTGGTGCTGTCCTCGGTGCTGAATGGTGAGGCGTGAGGTCACTGGACACAGCAGGATTGAGGGCACTGCCTTCCAAGGTGAGGTGGACCAGTTACCCCAACAAAGATGAGCTGAGTGCCCCTGGGATGCAAAAAGTCAGATCAGGGAAGTCTTTTTTTGGGGGGGGGGGATACTGGGGATTAAACTCAGGGCACTTGGCCACTGAACCACATCCCCAGCCCTATTTTGTATTTCATTTAGAGACAGGGTCTCACTGAGTGGCTTAGTGCCTCGCTTTTGCTGAGGCTGGCTTTGAACTTGTGATTCTCCTGCCTAAGCCTCCCGAGCTGCTGGGATTACAGGTGTGCGCCATCCCGTCTGGCAGATCAGTGAAATCTTTATGGAAAAGATGATATTTGAACTCTGGCAAAGCTCAGTGGGATTCATGGCTCATTAAAAGCATGGCTTTGGAGTCAGAAGACCTGGGGTTGAAATCCAGCTGTGCGATGAGTAACTGTGTGTCCTTGACCTTCTAGATCCTCATTTTCCTTCTCTGTAAATTGGGGTTGTAACCATCTCATGGTTGGTTGTGAGAAATAAGTAAGATGATGCCTGTGTTAAACTCCTGGTCCAGGGTCTGGCAGTGGCAAATAACATTGAAAATAGCCACCTTTGTTGCTTTGTGGAGTGCTTAGTGTGTCCCACACCACCCACCTAGGATGTCCTGAGGATTAAACCTTGTTACATTATTACATCCCCTGCTACATTCGATCCTCACTGTAGCCCTAGGAGTTTGGCACTATTATCCCTGTTACATAGAGAGGAAATGAGTTTGGAGTGCCTGATGAATTATGGAGTTTGTTTATTTATTTATTTAGGTACCAGGGATTGAACCCAGGGGTACTTAACCACTGTGCCACATCCCCAGTCCTTTCTTGTATGTTATTTTGAGACAGGGTCTTACTGAGTTGCTTAGGGCCTCGCTAAGTTGCTGAGGCTGACTTTGAACTTGTGATCCTCCTGCCTCAGACTCCCAAGCCACTGGGATTACAGGTATGCGCCTTTGCCCACAGCTATAGGGTTTATTTAAAGCTAAACTCCAGAGGATAGTAGAATTTTGATAGGGGAGATGAGAAAGGTGAGGAAGGAGAGAGAACAGAATGAAGCAGTTATTGGGGATGGACATGGAGCAGTGAGGGCCTGGCCAGATCAGGGTCTAAAGACCAAGGGAGACCAGGAGCAGATGGGGAAGGAATCAGACAGTGCAGTCTTGGGTGCCTAGGGGCAATGACTGAACTTCATTTGGCAGGTGACAAGGAGTCATTCTGAGGTTTTTAAATAAGATCCTGGCCTGATTGAGACTGTGATTTATTTGTGAATTTGTTTGTATTTTACTTTCATTTACATTATGGAATTAATACATTTAACTTTAAAAATATTCAAGTGAGATAGAAGCATACAAAAGAGAAATAAAATCTCCTTCCCAGTGTGCTGGTTGGAGTGTACATTGGCACAGCTCTTTGGCAGCGTCACCGAGAGCTGAACAAACGCCTCCCCTCTGACCCAGCAGCTGCTCCTGGGTAGATTTCCAAGAGACACAGGTGAGGCTGTTCCCCAAAGAAGTCACAAAAACAACCGCAGCAGTGTTGTTCCTCGCAGTCCTACACTGGAGGGGAGAACAGCAAAAGCCCATCAGCCGGACGGACGGTGGATAACCGAGGTCCATTCGTACAGAGGAATGCCACGTAGCCATGATGGCGAGCACCCTGCGACCCAAGCAGTACAAACGTACCTCATGTGGGACATGAACCAGAAGAAACCAGGCCAATAAAAAGAAGGCCACACTCTTTATATAGCGTTCAAAACCAGGCATTGGAGAGTGGCATCAGAGATCAGCTGACTACTCGTAACAAGCTGGTGATGGAAGATGGGGTGCAGGGGTCCTTGGAATCTGAGGAATGCTCTGCTTCTGTGTCTGGGTGCTGGTTGCAGTGTGTTTGGTTTGCACAGATTCATCTTGGGCTACACTTGAGGTTTGGTCCCTCCTCTGTGTACTTAGATCTTCAGTCAAAGAGTCACAAAAAATGACCTCCACAGGCCTCCTCTCATGGCCTCCCCGCAGTTACTCACCATGAGCGGTTCTGGGTTCTGTTCACATACTCCTGGATTTTTCTGTCCATAAGATAAAGCTTGCTCTCTCGCTCGCTCTCTCTCGCTCGCTCGCTCTCTACACACACACACACACACACACACACACACACACACACACACGGCTATCTATAGCTTTACAAAAATGGCATCATGTTTCACATACTGCCCTGCAACCTGCTTTTTTAACTTGCCAGGATGCTGGGGGAGTCGTTCCCTGTCACTGTGGATGCGGCTGGTGCTCTTCAGCAGTTACACAGCATTTCACGGTGGGGACGCCTTGGTTAGTTACCTGGTCCTGGTCAGTGGCGGTTGATCCCAGCATCTCCTTAGTGTGGACGGTGCTGCAGGGACCCCCTTTGTGCATAGCGTCGTGTGCCTTTGTGACTGTGTAGAACCAACTGGCGAGATTGGAGTGCCTTGGTCTGAGTGGCAGTTTAATCTGTGAACGGCTTGTGGCTCGGGTGGGGAGCAGGGCAGCCAGTGAGGAGGCCGCCGGGACTGGTGTGACCCTGAGGCAGGAGGGCTGCCTGGCCATGAGGATGGAAGGGGCCAGTTCGAGGGTTGAGGGTGTTGATGGCCAATGCTTTGTAGGCCTCGCATCTGACGAGAGAGGAAGGAGCCATGGTGCCCATGGGAGGTTGAGCTGGGTGGCAGGAAGATTGGCACATAAATCAGAAACTGACTGGGGAAGTAGGGCCGGTGGTGGGCACCACTGGGCTGCTGGAATCCAAGGAGCCCGTTCCTCATCTGGGCGGCCACGTCCAGAATGCAGGTTGTTGCTCTGGTGCGCTAAGCATGACAGCCTGGGGCACAGGGTCGTTTTGCAAAGGGCAGTCATGATGCACAGGGGTTCTAGAGAGAAGACCTGAGGACTGCCTGGCCAGCACCTGCAGTGTGGGGATGGGTGGGCAGGGAGACCAAGGTGCCCACCACTGTCAAGGATGTTGAAGGGACAGGGGTTGGAAGTGCCTCTGGGTCAAAGGATGACGTCATCGGTGGCCCAAGTTTTCCCCCCTCCCGCTGGCCCTGAAGGGTGCTGTCATTACATCTTGCACTTGATCTTCCGAGCTCCCAGCACACTTGTGACTAATCGGTAGGATCATCTGCTTGTCGCTGTCTCGCTTCTGAACAGTGAGCTTGCAGAGCAGGAACTGCACCACTGTGGCTCCAGCTCGTAGCCCCACCAACAGGAGGCAGCCTCCTCCCAGAGTTTACAGGACCCAAACCCCAAGCCCTCACCTTGGCATGTGGTGATAACAGTATGACGTGCCCTCTCGCCGGTCCCTTTAACTGTCCCTGGAAGGCGTGCCTGCCCTTGAACTGCAGTCACCCTTCCGTGGACAGGGAGGGGGTTCTGTTGCCATGCTGGGACCCACCTGTGCCAAGAGTTTTGAACTTCGACTCCTGGGGGTGACATTTTCCCTGGACAGACCCTGTGACAAGATTCCTGTGCAGGTGGTGAGTGAGGGACCCGGGCAGGGCATGACAAGAAAGATATAGGCAGCCAAGGTGTGTCTGAGACAGGGCTGGCCCCGGTCCCTGATGCAGCCTGTTGGTAGCGGAAGATATGGAGCCTTGATGAGGCTGGAGGAGGAAGGAGAGAGCAGAGGCGAGAGGCCCAGAGAGGAGAGAGCGAGGAGGAGGAGGTTGAGTTGAGGCTGGGCAGCAAGGGGTGAGGACAGACTGTGGGTCAGTCCCACCAAGAGGAGGGGACCCTTCCTGTCAGGGGCAGGAGGGCCAAGGGACCAGTGGAAAGGCCTGAGGCTGGTGGATTATAGAAGTGGGAAGAGCAAAATGGAACCCACCTTCTAGCCAGGAGGGAGCAGGACCTGGCCTGCGTGGGTAGGTTAGGGGGCAGGGGATTGGGAAAGCACTAGGACCCTCACTTTGAGTCCTCAAAAGATGGCCAACAGAGGTTGCCAGGGCTAGGTGAGTGCCATTGGTGTGATTGGTACGGAGGGGTCCCCAGGTGGGGAGGGTGGCATGTGGGCGTCTGCAGGACGGCTGGCCAGGGCAAATTTGGGGAATGTCAGAACGTCTCTCTCTGCAGGGCTGTGGCCACCCCTGTTTAGCACCTGCTCTGTGCCAGCTGCTGTGGCAGGCACCCCCCCGGCCTCCTCCGAGGGCCACGCCTGCTGACGGCAAAGCCAGGCTCCCTGTGCGCCGAGCCAGGGCCGCTGCTGCCGCCAGCCCTGGGAGGCGCAGAAGTGAGGTGCACTCCAGCCTCCTCCTCAGCCCTGTGGGGAGGGGAGCCAGTGCTCTGCTTGCTGGGCACCGCCCTCTTCCTGGAGAGCTGTCAGCCCAGTGGGCGGAGATGGTGGGGTGGGGCTCGCGCCCGGGCTCAGCGGGAGGTCAGAAGCCCTCTGGCCTGAGGTGCCTGTCACAGGTCTGAAGCCCCAGTGCGGGGTGTTTGCCCTGTCCATGTGACTTGTGTGTGTGCACGTGTGGACGGCACTCCGTGCCTGCAAGTCTGTTTCTGTGTGTGTGTGTGTGTGTGTGTGTGTGTGCGCGTCCCTGCTATACAGAGGAACACGGAAACAGTAATGCGGGTGGGGGTGGCTGCAGATGCAGTGGGGAAAGAACCAATGGCGAGGGGAGGGGACAGACAGCACCCACCTCCCCCCACGTGTTCAGAAACACCCAGGTGACACACAGATGCTGACGGCAGTCTCTGTGCTTCTTCAGTGGGTGGGTGTGGACTTCTGATGCACGTGCCTGTGTGTGTGTGTGTGTGGCACACCCAGGTACACATGTCCGCATTTAGCCTCAGCCAGGAGGAATGGCAGGTAGACAGACCCGCCAAGACACCCAGGTGCACACACTCAGACGTGCATTCACACTGTCTTTGATGCATATTCCTCTGTGTGTGAGCACGTGTGTCTTTCTGAGGACTCGGCGTGTGTGTATCTGAACAACATGAACACACGCGAGAGTCAGAAGCGTGTAGCATCGCTCTAGGGAACTCGCAGCTTTGCCAGCTCTCTATGTGTGTATGTGCGCACGTGCGCACCTCCCAGCGCTGGAGAGGAGGGAGGCCAGGAGGAGGCCAGTGGGAGGTGTGCTGGGGCTCCTGGCAGGAGCAGGATGTCGCAGGCCCCAGTCCGTGGGGCAGATGGGACAATACAGCTTCTCATGAGCCAGCAGGCCAGGAGGCATGGGGGAGACCCTCTGGGGCCACTCTGGTTGCCCCCCACCTCACTGGCTGTGGGGGCATGACAAGTCCCTGACCTCTCTGTACTCTTGTTCTCGGCACTCAAGTGGGGACAACAGTAGCATCTGCCTGTGAATGGCCACGAGGACCAAGATGGCCCCAGGGTGGGTGTTGGTGCATTTAGCAGTTATTAACTGAGTGCCTACGACGGGCCACGCCCCATTCTTGGCAGAGGCTTCCAACAGTGAACACGTTCCATGTCCTCGTGGGGTTTACCTTCTTCCCAAAGGACATTGGCCAACAGTAGTCAGGGTGGTAAGTGCTTGGGGAAACCAAGGCAGCTGTTAGGGCAGAGAGTGGCAGGCAGTGGCCCAGGGCTGCTGTTTTGGAGTGGCCAGTGGTGGTCAGGAAAGGCCTTTGATAAGATGACGGTTGATCACAGGATGGAGGTGAGGAGTGGGCTGCGAAGGAGAAGCAGTGTTAGGACTGAGTGCAAGGTCTTTGTTCTCATGGTAACCCGATTGCCCTCCCGTCTTCCAGGTGAGGACATGGAGGCACAGAGAGGCTGAATATTGGCCAAAGTCTAACAGCCAGTGAGAAAGACACTCAGGATTTGACCCCATGCCATTTAGTTTCAGAGCCAGTGGTTTCAATCATTGGTCCTCAGTTGGGGTTGACTTTGGCCCCACAGGGGATATTTGGCAGTGTCTGGAGATATTCTTGGTTGCCACTTCTGGACTGGGGGTGCCACTAGCATGCACTGGGGAGAGACCAGGAAAGCGTCTAGAAATTCCACAGTGCACAGAACAGCACCCACAGCAAAGCAGCATGCCACACCCACAACGCCAGTCATGCTGGCATTGAGAACCCTGGCCTGAACTGCACAGAGCACCAGGCAAAGAGTGACATGCATAGGAAGTAATTAATAGTAGCTGGAGAGGAGGAGCCAATGGTGGAGAAGGTTGCAGGGGGGAACGAGTTCCAGAGGGAGAAAGTACATGGTAAGGAATTCTCCAGAACAAAGTTCAGGGAGCCCCGCATGCTGGGGGTGTGCCCAGGGAGGGTGTGTGCAGGTGAGGCAGGGGTGTGAGGAGGAGGGTGGGCTGGGCTTGAGGACTAAAGCAGGGCTGTCACCAGCCACTGACACGCTAACCAGATGACTGCTTTCTGTCTCTCCCACCTTGGCCTCTGCCCCGGAAGGAGACAGCAGGAGGCTGAAGGGGGCCATCCAGAGGAGCACGGAGACAGGCCTGGCTGTGGAGATGCCCAGCCGGACCCTGCGCCAGGCCAGCCACGAGTCCATCGAGGACAGCATGAACAGCTACGGCTCGGAGGGCAAGTGAGTGCAGGGCCCCTGCCTGTCCCAGTCACCTGGGAAGCCCACCCAGAGCAGTCCCCAGAGTCCTGGGTCAGCCCAGCGGGTGGAACATTGGTTCTGGGCTTGGGAAGCACCCGTCTTCAGAGGCGAGGCAGACAGGCCACGCAGCTCCCAGGGTGAGCACAGGCCCTGGCCTGCACTCGAGTGTCACTCGACTGCCCTGCAGCTGTGTGACCTTGGGGAGGTCGCATCCTGAGCAGCAGCTCCCTCATCTGTAAAGTGGGGATGGTAGCAGCAACCACAGGCGGTGCTGTGAGCCACACAGTCCTGGTCCAGGGAATCCTGGGTCAGCACCTGTGAAGGGCACGGGGCGGCGCTCGCGTGTCAGGGTTGCTGAAGGAAGACGGGCGCAGAGGGGTCGACTGTCCTCAGGATCATTTCCTCCTTCCCTGATCCCTGTTGGATTTTAAACCTGTCAGCCACAGCCCTGTAAAGGCGTCTCCTGCAGGTCAGGTCACTAGACCTGGTGCTGCCTGGCATCCGGTCAGCGCTGCCCTCCCAGGGGCACATTGGAATCGCTAGGGAACGTGTCACAAATGCAAATGGCAGGGTCCCTCTTCTGAGCCACTGAATTAGAGACTCTGGGAAGGGAGTCCAGGAGCTCCATCTTTAATTTAATTCTGGAAGAATTCATCTTGACTCGGGGTTCCTCATCTTTATGGACCCCTTAGAGAATCTGGGGAAACCTTTGGTCCTGATATCCCCCCAGTGAACACACACATGCACACACACTCACACAGTCATTCAAACATACTCTTCTAGTGGCAGAGGGTTCTCAGATTCCCGGAAAGTCAACCCACAGGTACCTGGCAAAGACTAAAGCAACTTCCGTATTTTACAGATGACCAAAGCATTCAGAGAGGTTTAGGAGTTTGCCCTGGGTCACACAGCATGCTAATATAGGTCTGGAACTCAGAGGTCCTGACTCCCATTGGGGGCTTATTCCACAATGGCATATTGCTTTAGAGTCATCTGAGTCAGGCAGGGGGCCTGAGGTGTCATGACCCTGCAGTGTATTCGAAGGGACTGAGGCTTGGAAAAGTTAAAGATGTGTACTGTTCTGTACAAATGTCATTAGACACACATGGCTATTTAAATGTAAGTTAACTAAAATGGGGTTGGATAAATTATTCTGTTCCTCTGTCGCACTAGGGCTCCATAGCAAAACCACGGGGCTCCTGCAACTGGACCGGATGGTGCAGAAGATGGAGCATTTCCATCATCACAGAAAGTTCTGCTGGACAGCGCTAGCCCAGCCGCTTGTCCCAGAGCAGACACCAGCCAGTGCACGGTGGGGGGTGGACAGCCGGCCTCCACCTTTTACTGCCTTTACCTCTGGCTACACCTCTCAGCTGGGGGTCCTGGGGGACAGCAGCCTCGCTCCCCAGCCCCTCCCACGTGGGGCATCTCAGGCTCTGTGAATGGCCTGCCTTGGCAGATGCGGCTGTTCCACCCACCTCCAAGCCAGGCTTTCCGGTGGGCAGGAAGATGGGGAGGACAGGCGGAAGGAGGAGGAGGAGGAAGCAGCTGGTGTTGTATTTACCTGCGAAACCTGGCAGGGTAGCTGTGCTGGGCAGGGAGCTTAGGCTCCTGGGACAGGGGTCTCTGTTGACTGACCTGAGTCTCAGAAGTCCAGGGGGCTCCGGCCTCTGTCCTGGCTCTACCACAGACCCTCTGCATGGCCTTGGGCTTCTTGAAGCTTCAGGAAGGCTGGGAAACATGTTGTTGGCCTCACAGGCAGGTTGGGAGGACCAGGGTGGGGGCAGGGTGGCACTGTGGGCCACAGCAGGCGAGGAGAAGCCACAGGGAAGGGAAGGCTCAGGGGGTCACAGGACTCACCCACAGGGAGCATCGTAGAAGGGGGTCCTAAGGAGGTGATGGATGTCCACGACAGGGCCCTGGAAGGTGGCTCTTGGTGACATTTGCTGAAATGTGCTTGAAGGGACCAGCGAGTCAGTTACATCACAGGTTCAAAGCCACCCTGTCCCTTCTATGTCACAGGTTCAAAGCCAGGACTCAGCAGTCAGATAGCCCTGGCTTGTGGCTTGCTTCTGCTTCTCAGTCGTCATGTGGCTTCGGGAAGGACTTTCCTCTCTGAGCCCAGTTTCTCCACTGGAAGAAAGGGGACAGGGAAGTACAGTAATGGAGGAGTGAGGATTAAATGAGCTGATACATGGGAAGCACCTAGAACACCAGCCATCACATAGTGAGCACTGTTAGCATAGTTTGTTGTTAATTAGGCCACTGTTGGGTTTTTAGCTCCTTGGGGTCAATTACATTCTGACAAATACCAGGGCCACCCCAAATACAGATGTCTCTGAAGTGCTTAGCACAGAGTAAGCCCTGGGGAGATGCTGGCTGTGGAGATCGGTTATTAAAAGGTCTGGGGGGTGTGGTTTGGTTCCAGCTAAGTAGGATCAGGATGTTGGAGGAAGCTGGATCCAGCAGTGGGGACTCTCTTGCCTCCTGAGAGGGACTGAGTCTTGGTGGAGGCCAGCCAAGAGCTGCCACCTTTCCCAACACCTGCACAAGCAAGGGACAGGCTGACATTGAGCTGCGGCCAGCCCTCTCCTTGCTCTGCAGGTATTAGGGGCACTGATGGGACCCAGATGCCAGGCTTTGAAACAGGAAGGGGTGTGACTGTCCTGCCCTCTCCCCACCTCCTGGGCCTCTAACAGCCCAGCTGAGGCTTATGGAGAGGCAACCTTCCTTGAGCAACCACACCAGGCTGCGGCTCTGAGCTGCCGGGTCTGCCTGACCTGCTGGCCCACTGGGTGCATTGCTCCCACAAGGCGGCACAGGGTGCTGACACATGGATTTGCAACAAATTCGGTTAAGCACCTGCTGTGTGCCAGGCAGCTGGGCTGGGCGCTGCAGAGACCCTGCCCTCCACGGATTTCTTGTAGGGTGCTGACCACACAGCTGGCAGTGTGGTGGGCGCTGCCAAGACCAGGTATGGAAACCCTGAGCAGGTCTCAGAGGTGGGGCTCTCTATCAGTAAGGATGCCTTGGGTTCCTGGTTACATACTGCCAGTGGACAGTGGCTTCTGCCCTTGCTGGTCAAGGTGTCCCCTGTAGTTCAGCAGCATCTCATCTCCTGGGAGCTTGTTAGTAATGCAGAGTCTCATGCTCCACCCCAGGCCCACTGGGTCACAATTGGAACTGTAATAAGATCCCTCTGTGGTTTGCGTGAGCGTCAAGGTGACACCCTGGCTTCGTTGCATTAGTGGGCAAAGGTAACACTCGAAGAGAATACCGTGTGCAGGCCTGCACCATATAGTCACGTATAGTGACAGGTGGTGGGGCTGTTAGTCCCTGTTTTTCAGAAGAGGACATGGAAAAGGGTGACTGGCCCAAGGTCACACAGTGAGTAAGTGGCCCAGCCAGGGTTCAAAGCCAGGCATTTGCCTTTAACAGTTACACTCAACTCTCTCATTTACCAACTGCCTCCATGAAGATTCTGAAGTAGATGCTTCCTGGATGCTTTGGTGACTTGCTGATGCCATCGAGGACCTAAAGCCCCTCCGTCTTCCCCTTCCGCAGACCTCCGTGTGTTAGGCCACTTGGCTTATCTCCAGGGGCTGGGGAAAGGCTTTCTTTTCCTGAGCCGCTTTCAGCCTCATCAAAAAATGCAGTTCTGTATATGAAGGATGGAGGGACAACCAGCCAAGCGAGCTCCCCCACTGCAGACAGGCCCATGTCGCCCACATGAAGGGCAGGGGTAGAGTTCAAGCCTCCAGGAACAGCACCTCCCTGTGCGTACACATGCCTGCCCCAACCTGAGATTCTCCGTGGACTGACTGGGTCTTCCCAGAATCAGACCTGAGACCTGGATCAAGAGCAAGTAATCCACTTGGGAGGTGATTCTGGAAAATCATGGCAGAGGATCATGTGAGAGAGACAGGGCTGGAGAGGCGTGCAGTAATTATGCTACAAGAAGCCAGCTCCTCCCCAGTGCAGTGGCATGTGTCTGTAATCCCAGTGACTCAGGAGGCTGAGGCAGGAGACGGCAAGTTCAAGTCCAGCCTCAGCAACTTAGCAAGGCCCTGTCTCAAAATAAAATGTACAAAAGGACTGGGATGTAGCTCAGCGGTAGAACATCCCTGGGTTCAATTCCCAGTGCCACAAAAGAGAGAGGCGGAAGCAGGAGCAGCTAGCCAGCCTCCACTGCAGGCAGTCTGAACTTCGTCCGGGCAGGGAAGGCCAGCAGCCCAGGAGTTATCCTGGAGGTGAGGGAGCAGGGGTATTTATACCCCAGCTCTTATAAGTTATTGACTGATGGCTGCTCCTGGTAGGTGTCTTGCCCTACTTGTAGAGAAATGGGCTAGGACCAGAGTTCTTTAGAGGCCAGAGAAACTTAGGCAAAGGGCTGCAGGTAGAAGTCGTGAACACTAAATAGGTTTTTCTTTTGGGGAGGGGGTGGACCAACAGTCACCACACTGCCTGAGGGCAGAGTCCACTTCTCCCAGCTGCCCAGCCAGGAACCTGGGCCTTCTCTCTGAGGGCTCCCCTCTCTCTCACTCTTATTTAATCCACTATTGGCACACCCATTGTACTCTCAATCATTTCTCAAATCCATCCGTTTCTCCCCATCTGCATCCTTGAGTGGCCCTAGATGAGGCCACTGGTCACTCTTGCCTAGATACCGTCTGGTCCCCTTTTTGGTCCAAATTCCTAGTCTGTCCCCTAGCACTTACTTGTTTTCTCTGGCCTCTCTAGTGCTCTCCCAGCCCCCAGCCTTGTGCCCCCATCCACCACCCTGAGCCCTCTACACTTCCCTACATCACCCCAAGTTTCCTTGGCCATTGCTTCCCTGCCTGGCACTCCTTTTTCTGCCTGTACTCCTGCTTCACCCTCTGACTCACTCCGCCTCCAGATCTCAGCTAAGAACTGGCACACAAGCTTCATCTCATGTGCCAACTCCAGCTAATTGATAGTGGCTCCCTGGAGTGCTGTGTTAAGAAGGATTCTGGAGCCAAGTCCAGGCCTGGCAGGTGCTGAAGTCGATTAGCAATGTCTGCCCTGGGTGCAGGCTGGAGAAGGGAATAGCATGGGTCTACCATTCTTCTGGCTAGATGGGCAGCATCCACAGCCCCTGGGACTCCCCTGCCACAGCACCTTCCACTCTCCACCATACTGTCCCCTATGTTGTCCATCCCACTGGACACCGGGTTCTGTGCCTGCCCAGCTGGCTCGCATGCTCTACAGTTTTGAAAACACACACATTCATTCCTTCCCACCCTCCTCAGCCTTCCTCACTGCACAAAAGCCAGGGCTGTGGCATCTCCCTGTTGACTGAGAAGCTCTTAGAACTGACTCCCAGCACCCTACCTGCCTGTCCCTCTGCCCATCATTGTCCTGAAGTGTCTCGGTCATCAGCAGCCAGGTCTCTGGGTGTCTGGGTCACTGTGCCCACAGCCCAAGAAAGCAGAATGTGAGCCAGTGACAGGGCCATGTCATCCAGCTCAGGGTCACTTGCCTCCCATGCAGTTTCCCTGGTCATCATGGGCCCAGGGAGCCCAAGGATGGTCAGGACCCCATCCCCTTCCCCACCTCTGCTCTAGCAGAATCATTGTGCCTAAAGGACAAAGTGGGACTGACGTGGCTATGGGCTGGGGGATGGGGGTTGTCCCTCTGTTCTGTAAGCACTAGGATTTGTTGGGCATTCAATTGTGCCAGACTCCTCCTAAGGAGTTTGTCTCATTTACTCAGCAGCACCCAGAACTGTCCTGCGGCTGTTTATTCCTGTTTTCCTGAAAAGGAAGCCGAGGCCTAGAGAGGAGGCATGTGTCTCCATAAAACCAAGGCCTGCCTGACCCCAGTGCTTGGGCTGCAGACCCCCATGCTCTGTTCTGGGCAAGGCCGAGGGCCACTGAGGGCATGTGGAGGTGGCAGTCAGCCCCCCAAATCCAAGGGCCCTGCATCTGTGGATTCCACCAACCTCTGGAAAATATCAGGAAAAAAATGGTATTTGTACTGAACGTGTGGACACTTTTTCTTGTCATTCCCTAAACTGTGCGGTGAAACAATTGTTTGCATCCAATTGACATTGATTAGGTGTTATAAATGACCTAGAGGTGATTTTAAATATACAGAGGATGTGCGTAGGTTGTTGGCAAGTACGCCACCATTTGATATAAGGGACATAGCGTTCGTGGGTTTGAGGATCTGTGGGAAGTCCCGAAAACAACTCTCTGGGGAGGCCAAGGATTGACTGTATTCCGTAATGGTTACAGGGGTCTGGGGTTCAAGTCCTAGGTTCAAATCCTAGCCGGTTGATCTTGACTTACTAACAGTTCTGTGCCTTGGTTTACCCTTCTGTGTAATGGGCATTAATCATAAATGCCTAGCTTTCATTGAGTTGTTAAGAGGATCAAATGAGTTAATATGAACAACTTAGTACGATCAGTACTTGGCTCATGACAAGTCTTTGATAAATAAAAAATAAGTCCCTGGCTTCATGCCCACAAGCCACACTCTCATGGGGTGGGGCCAGCTTGGAAATGTCTTGAATGCCTGAACAGCCAGTCAGGATTGTGAGATGTGGTGCGTCCTGGCATGCGGTCAATTCTGCTACAAGCGCTTGTTTTGAAAATGAGAATTTGTTCCAACGTGATGGCAGTATTAGGGAACAATCTGAGCGTAACAGGGACTTCGCATTTGCTCAGTCAGGCGCAGTTTCTGCCATGAGGAACACCAGGTGAATGCAGAAACTGTCCCCACCCAGGCATGCACAAAACCCCGTCAGCTCATGTCCCTTCAGTTCACCGGGTGTCTTCAGCCACTCCTGGTGGGATGGCTTCCACCCAGTTTGCAATGACCCTCGCTTCCTACTGCACAATAACTCGCTGCCTGCAGCTCTTCAGACAAGCAAACTTCCATGTCCACGAGCAAACCAGGTTTTCAAGGAAAAGTGCCATATTCATTGTATTTTTATGCATTTCTTAGCCATTTACCACCTAACATGTGTAAAACTGTTATCCTGCTACCGTATTTACTAGGTTCCTGTCCTCTTTTTTTTTTTTAATGTGACACTGACCCCATTTTCTCCATAAGCTGTGCTCTCCTTGTTGCAGGATTTTGTATGCACAATAATTTTTTTTTTTTTTTGGTACTGGGGATTGAACCCAGGGGCACTCCACCACTGAGCCACATCCCCAGCCCTATTTTGTATTTTATTTAGAGACAGGGTCTCACTGAGTTGCTTCGGGCCTCACTAAGTTGCTGAGGCTGGCTTTGAACTCATGATCCTCCTGACTCAGCCTCCCAAATTGCTTGGATTATAGGCGTGCGCCAGCACGCTCGGCATCACAGTAATTTTTAAAACTGCGAATTTTGAGTGACAGCAGAGTTGATGGAGGTGTGGCAGGGTGGCTGGACGGAGGGACGTGTGGGGGTGGGGTGCATAATTGGGCAGGAAGCACAGGATCTCCCGGGAGCTTTCAGAACTGCATAGCCAGTGATCACTGCGAGGGGTTTGCAGCCTTATAATTCCTGATGCTGTTTAGACCAGTGATCTATCTAGAAAAGAGACTGGAGTCGAACCCCAGAAAACCCAATTACTACTTTAACTCTCAAGAGCACAAAAGATTCAGGGCCCAAACCAAGCTCAGAGGCTAATAATAAAAGACAAACGAGTTGTAGCTCCACAAACAGAATTTGAAATGCAGGAAATCTCATTTCACCATTAACACAAAATAAAAGGCTCCTAGAACAGGGGCTAATCCTGTTTCAGGGCTCTGCCTCTGCCCATGTGTAGGAACCCGTGCTGCAGCCTGCCCCACACCTCCAGATGGCCTGCGCTAGGTTGCAGACATCCAGATGCTGCTCGGCCTAACAGACCTGGAGCTGGTAATGCCAGGAGAGCACCAAGGAGACCGAAGCGGAGGTTCTCGCAGGCCAGGCCAGGGCATCTTTCTCCTGGGTTCATTGGCAGATGCTCTGTGCCGAGTCCGACTTATCTCACCAATTCTCCCCAGCAGTTCAGCAAGGCAATTACTATTAATTCCCACTTTATAGATAAGGAAACTGCAGCTAAAAGAGGTTAAAAACTTGCCCCCCAGGTCCTGCTGGTGCATCTCTGTAATCCCAGTGATGCAGGAGGCTGAGGCAGGAAGATTGCAAGTTCAAGATCAGCTTTGGCAACTTAGCAAGACCTGACTCAAAATAAAAAGTACTAGGAGTGTAACTCAGTGGTAGAGTGCTCCTCAGTTCAATACCCAGTACCTAAAAAAAGAAGCCCCAGATTGCACAGCCCTAGGATCCAGGGTCTATATTGTGAAAAAATGTCCAATCTTAACCACTAGCCTTTATTCTGCCGTTCGAGGGCTTGGTAATGAACATTTATTAAGCTCCTGTTGCATGCGAGGACTGGTCTGGCACTTCATGATTCAGGAGGCTCTTCATGAACTTGTAGGAAGACAATTTTGAACCATTTACCACTGATACAGCATGGGCACCAGGCTCCTAATGACAGGCCCACGGGGTAGTGTGATCTCGTTGGCAGATAAGAACAGTGAAGTGCAGTGATAATAGCAACTTGTCAGAGGTCACACCCCAAAAACCAGGTCTGACTTTGTAGCCTTTGCCTTTTTTCCTGCTCCAGGGAAGACCCAAGGTGGAGGGGGTCTCCAGAACCCTAGCCCTCAGGCCAGCGGGAACTGGCCACACTGTCCTCCTCGCTCCGGCCCCATGGAGGATGTGATTGCTCAGGGTTTCCAGGGCATCTGCCTGGTTCCCTGGCAGCCAGTGAGGCACCCTGGGATGGGAAATCAGGCAGCCGCCCAGATATTAGAAACAATTACCACTAATTACCAGGCCTGCCAGTTCCCCATTGTCTGCTTACACCCCACCAGGAACTGAGGAGCAGACAGTGATGATGCGGGAGGAAACTTTCAATTTCGGGCTGCAAAAGGCCTCTGCCTGAGAGGCTGGGCTCCTTCTGTGCCTTGGAAGCCACGTGGCCCAGCCATTTCTCCAGCTTTTGGCATCCACACCCTCCTTGCGAAACAGCCTGTACCCTTCAGAGGGCTAAGAGGGTGGGGTGGAGAGTCCCAGGGCCACGGAGCGCAGGCCTTGTCCCAGCTGAGAGTCCATTGTTAGCCTCATGATGTTAATTAAGGGTCTTTGGTTTTACAAGAGCATTGAATACAGTCCCCAGGTGTTTAAATGACTTTATTTTTTCCACACTTTATTAATTAATAATATATGTTGTAAAATTGTTAAGATAGTTGCCACAGATGCCCGACTACCTGGGATCCAGTACTGTTCAGCTTGTGTCTTTGGTTTCTTCCAGAGGCCGACCCAGACTCAAAGATTATGGAAAGGAATGCTTTGGGGGTGTTCCCTGGGGTCCCCAGTGTGGGAGCAGCGTGAGGAAGGAGATGGGAGGAGAGGGAGCCAGTGCAGGACGGTTATTCAGCCTTTGACCACCGGGGGCAGCTGGAGTGCAGGGAGACCCTGCTGGGAAGCCCAGGAGACCCTGTTGGACGTGGGACCCAGTTATCCCAGCTGCAGACCATTCCTGGATTGTCACTGGTTGGGCTGTTTATGGGTGTTAACCCTCAGGAGCTTCCTGCCACCCTGTGCTGGCACAGACTGTGTGACCTGGGTGAGAGCCTGCAGCCAGCAGAGCTGAGAGGGCAGGAGGGCGGCAGGTTACTAACCTGTCCCGCCAATCTATGTCATGAGCCCAGGAATAGTAGCAGCCTCCAGGTCGTAAGGCAGAAATGAGTTCATTGTGTAGGAGCCCTGAGATCGTGGGTGACACGGTGAGCCCTGGAGTTTGCTATTTTGACTCTCAGGATGGAGTTTCCATTTTTCCAGTGTTTGCTGGAAACTCAGTCTGACTTGGTCCAGGATTTCCCTGAGGGTTACGCTTACGTGGAAGTTGATGTAGAAAGAATCTGTGTAAATTGCTAAAATAGGCCGCGGGGTAACGTTCAAAGTACAACCAGCTCTTTGTACCCAGAGATTCTGCATCTGTAGATCCAACCGACCTCAGATCAATAATATTTGAAAAAAAAAATTCTAAAAGGTTCCCAGAGTCAAAACTTGAACTGGCCACAGGCCAAGCACCATGCTGAAATCACACAAAGGGAGTCGAGTGGGGCCCCCGCTGCGCCCTCCTGCTCAGAGCCAGTCTCCTAGCATCTTAGCTTGTCTCGTGCAACTGTACTGAACAGGTACAGAGGTTCTTCTTTCTTGTCATTATTCCCTAAATAATGTAAGGTGTTACACCCTTTTAAATGGCATTTCCATCGTGTTAGGCATTACGCGTAATTAGAGAGGTGATCGAATTAAAATATATGGGAGGATATGTGTAGGTTAGGTGCAATACTACATCACTTAAATCTGGGACTGGAGCACTGGTGGGTTTGGGTCTCTGGGGTCCTGGAACCCATCGCCACGGATACCAAGGGATGGCTTGGGCAGAGAGCACAGACCCTGATCACACCGGTTAGTGTTGGAGCCAGTGCCCCTCACACTTGAGTTTTCTTGTCTTCTTTTTCCCCCACAGCATTTACTGCCTTCTGACATCCTATATAACTTGGGGATGATATTTTTTGTTATGTGTCTTCCTCTACTAGAATCTAAACACTTAAGGGCAGGAATCACTGACTTGTTCCCTGACATATCCTATATCCAGAACAGTGCCTGGGGAAATAGTATGTGCTCAATAAACGCTTGACCAATGAGTGAATGAGATGGACACTGGCTACAGTTCCTGGTGTGCTCTGTTAGCTGGGTCATGCCGGCTGTTATCACTGTGCTGCTGGGACAGTGGAGGCAGAGTGGGAGGTCCTCAGACACCACCTGTCATTCCATTCGTCCTGAATGTGACCCTTAGTGCTCTCTCCTCCTTGCCTGACTTCCTTCCTCTCTCTGGCTGATTTGGGGCAGGACAGCCTAGTTTGGTACCTGTTCTTCTAAGTCTGTTTCTTAGATTTGGAACTGAGAAGCCATGAACCTGAGTCTCTTAGTCTCTGCAGCCTAAGGGCCGTCTGCTCTGAGGCAGTGGACATCAGACATCCTGCTGCTGCCCTGTAGGGGGACAGGCCAGGGCGTGGGAGTCCTGACAATGAGCTGCACTCAGGTTGGAGCGTCGTTACCATCCTGCATTGACCCGATGGCTACTTACTCAAAACCAGAACCTGTTGGCCCTGCTGGGGGCCCCACACTGCTGAGAGGAGACCCGGGCAGCTGCCACGGGTGCTGGTAGAGGCTAGGTGCTGGTAGAGGCTAGGTGCTCTTTGCAGGGGGACAGGTGATCCGTGGCTCAGTTCTTGTGAAGCTCCAGTCCTATGTCTGAGTCTCAGTCTCAGATTCGTACCAAGCTTCTAGGCCAGATTCCTGTTGACTGAATCAGGCCACAGGCCTTATTCTCTGAGCCAGCTAGCCAAGGGGAAGGAGTGGCCTGATTGGCCAGGCTGAGTTGCAGGCTCAGTTCCCGCAGTCACGTGCCATGGAGAGGGGATGCCCAAAGGAAATTTGGGTTCTTATTACCAAAGTAGGGGGAAGTGAATTTTGCCAGCCGGGCGGCAGCAGCAGCAGGGGTGCACCTTGGGGTCTGAAGCTGCCGTGGAGACATCTCAAACTTTGATGTGTGAAGCAGTCATCCGGGGCTCACGCTAAACCGCAGATTCTGATCAGCACACGGGGAGGGGTAGAGACAGGTGCAATGTGATTAATTCGCTCCAGCGGATGCTGATGCTGCTGGTCTCTGGACCACACTCGGAGAGTCCAGGCCCTAAAGAACCTGAGCTGGGCCCTTAAACTATCTTCCGTGATTGTCACAGCTGCCTGAGAGGCGAGTATCGGCGTGTCCATTCCATGGAATTTAGCAAGGAGAGGCCAGCCGGGTGATGGATGTGGTCAAAGATCCGAGTGGAGAGAGGAGCATTCTGGGGCTGCCGGCCCACAGTGCCAGCGCTCTGTTGGCCCCTGGGAATGCGTATGTTTCCTCATCTTTTCTCCTACAGCCTTAACTACGGGGGAGTTTGTCTGGCATCGGACGCCCAGTTCAGTGACTTCCTGGGCAGCATGGGGCCAGCGCAGTTTGTGGGCCGCCAGACTCTGGCCACCACTCCCATGGGTAAGTCCCCCATGGCCTGTTCCGTGTGGGTGGGGGTGGAGAGTCCCGCCACTGGCCCTGCATCTCCTCTTCCCCTCTGCCTGTTGACTGCCTGCTTTGGGCCCCCAACCTGAGCCTGGTCCACACTGCCAAGCCCTGGGCAGAGCCTGGACCCTGGCCATGGGCATGGCCCTGGTCTTATTTGGGCTGGAGCAGGGGAAGGGGCTTTCATCCCAAAGCAGAGGAGGCTCTGGGTCCTTGCTGAGTTTCCAGTCCCTTTCCCAGTCTCATCTCCTGGGCCTCCTGCAGGTGACGTGGAGATCGGCTTACAAGAGCGGAATGGTCAACTGGAAGTGGACATCATCCAGGCTCGGGGACTGACAGCCAAACCAGGCTCCAAGACACTGCCAGGTGTGAGGCCACCTCCTCTCTGCAAGGCATGGGTGGAGGTTGGAGAGGGGATCCTGGGAGTCGGAGGGTCTAGAAGAGAGAGACTTGGGCCCAATTATGGGGTCTCTTCTGTTCCAGCACTGGAGGCTTATACGGAACTGGTGGTTTAGTGTTTGCCTGGGGACCCAGTTGAGATTGTTGGTCAACCTTGTACGTCTGGCCACTGGACTGAGCTCCTGGAAGGCAGGGACGTGTTTCCTGTCCCTGTTATCCCCATCACTAGTAGGGTACTAGCACATAGTGTGCTTATTAGCCCGAGCTTGTTGAGTGAGTGGATCCGCAAACGAATGTACAGACAGGTGGGGTGCGCAGGTCGTGGGCAGAGAAGAGAGGGGAGTGCCGGGCAGGGGAGGGGGAGGCCTGAGGCGGGGGCGGGGGCGTCCAGCGCTGGCTGTGCCCACCACCTTGCTCCTGGGCCTCCTCCCAGACCCCCTGGAGACACTCCTCTCCTGGCAGTGGGTGGGCACTGCCCCCTGTGTTGTTCCCTTTGCCCACCGTGTGAGGGGCCAGCCTGGAACTTGTCCCACTGGCCTCTGTCCCCAGCGGCCTACATCAAGGCCTACCTGCTAGAGAACGGAGTCTGCATTGCTAAGAAGAAGACCAAAGTCGCTCGCAAGTCGCTGGACCCGCTATACAATCAGGTGCTGCTGTTTCCCGAGAGTCCCCAGGGCAAAGTTCTGCAGGTGAGGTCCTGACACGTGTGTGCCTGTGTGCGCATGCGTGAGTGTGTGTGTCTGGTACCTGAGTCGGGCACTGTGCCTCTGGAGGCCCCACCTGGAAGGAGCTGAGCACCAGGGCTGATCTGTGCCCACAGTTTACCGTGTCCCTAGAAGCAGCCTTCTGAGTCTTGAGGACCACCGAGGGTTTGGCCCCACCCCTGGTGGTAACTGAAACTGGAGCTGAGGAGCGCCCAGCATGGGGCAGGCAGGGCTGGGTGGAGAGCCCACAGGACCCTGTGCCTGCACTCTGTGCCACCTGGGCACCCCTGCCTGCACCTCATATCTTGCATCCAGCCCAGGCAGGCAAAGCACCAGAGGCCAGACAGCAGGACTTTGGCAAAACCGGAAGCCCAGGTCCTGTGTGGGACGGTTTTCCTCCATGTGGGTTGAGACCCATTCCTTAGTGAGTTGTGAAGTCAGTTTTAGCAGGTCTCAACCAACAAGGTCTGAAACAATGGAATCGGGTAAGAAAGAAAACCCTCGTCACTCCTAGGAAAGTAACAGCCTTTAGTGGCACTTTGTTAAACCTGTGTGTGGTGTGCACACTGGGTGGTGGGGCAGTGTCTTCCTTGCTGTATATCACTGTCAGAAATGACTGGAAACCACTCCTACCCCAGGGGGTGTTCAAATAGCATTGGCAACAGCCTGAGGACCACCTCAGGACCACCCGGCCTGCTGGACAAAGGTTTGTGTGTTCTGGCCCTCTGTGCAGGTCCCTTCTGGGACATAGACAGAGTGGAGAAGCAGAAAGCCAAGATGGGTCCTTGCAACTGGATGCCCTGACAAACGTCACAGTGGGACAGACTTACCATGAGTGACACTCCTGGTGTCTCTCCATACATGTCCAAAGGACCCCGTCAGATTACATTGGGGCCCACCCTCATTTTAATTTAAGCCCCTTCTCTCCAAGTTCAGTCACATGTTTGGTGCTGGAGCTTAGGGCTTCAGCGTGTAAGTTGTGGGGGGACACGGTTTGGTCGATAGCACCAATGAAAACCAAATCCATCCTCGCCCGGAAGTGGGCTCCCTGTCAGCTCTTTGAGGAGCAGTGAAGGCTTCATGGAGCAAACTCAGGAAAAGGATTTCACTTCTGAGCCTCCGTTTAGACACTGTGAACTGCACCCTTTAGTGTCGGGCTGTGGGGAAGGTGGAGCCCAGGACCAGTTTGGACACACGGAAGACCGTGAAGCCAGCCCTCATTTGAACGTGACCCAGTGTGTGGGCCCCAGGTTCTTGTTCCGAGTTGCCTGGCAGGCTGCAGACCCGTGTCTCTCGCCCTGCAGGTGATCGTGTGGGGGAACTACGGGCGGATGGAGCGGAAGCAGTTCATGGGTGTGGCCCGCGTGCTGCTGGAGGAGCTGGACTTGACCACCCTGGCCGTGGGTTGGTACAAGCTCTTCCCCACCTCCTCCATGGTGGACCCAGCTACAGGGCCCCTGCTCCGGCAGGCGTCCCAGTTGTCCCTTGAGAGCACCGTGGGGCCCTGCGGTGAGCGATCTTAGTGCCGGGGATGGGGAGGGGCTCCCCGAGATGGCCTGGAGACCGCCCAGCCCTGACCTGGGACCCCAGGCCCAGGGGCACATTGAACAGAGGAGGATGGCGTTCTCCCCCACAGTGGGGAAGCAGAACGGGGAGACCTGCCCCCCTCGGGCCCCTCCTCACCCTTTCTTTGCCTCCTACCCCGAGACCTTCCCTCTCCCCGCGGGTTGGCCGCACTTTTGACTTGGCTGGCCTTGACCTGGTGGACGTGGCTGCAGTCGGAAGAAGACTGAGGGGGCAGAGCAAACCCCCCCACCTGCCCAAACACTGTCCCACCTCTTCCCCTTTTGCCTCCTCGGAAGCTCGCTGCCCAGAGCCAAGTCTAGAACCCAGCCGGCCATCTCCATGGTGCCAATTACCAGCAAGTGTCTTTCCTGCGGCACCGGCTTCAGGCAGTCCCACCTGCCCCAGAGCCGACCGGGCAGCTTTGCAAGGATCCGGAACTCGGGCCTCCCTCTGCCTGCCCGTGGAAGGAGCTCTGCCGCAGCTGTCCGAGTCCATCTGTCCATCCCCTCCGCCTGCCCCTCTTCTGGTGGCTCTAGGAATGGAGGTCCAGAGGGACAAAAGGAAAGCCCCATGGCACTGCCACAGGCTAGTCTGGGAACTGTGGTGGACTGGAAGCACACTGTCACCTGTGTTTTGGTGGAAGTGCTGTGGGACCCCGAGTTTCCAGAACCCCTGCCCAGGGAGGTCACCATCTCAGCATCTGGGGGATGCTGGATTGGAGGGGGCTTGGGGAAAGCTGGGACAGGGACCAACGGTGCCAAGCCAAGGGTTTTCCAATAGGAGACCCCTTCCGTTGGATGAGATTGAAGGTTACCTTATCTGCTCCTCTGCCTCCAGGTTAGAGGTCTGGGGTGGCATTAGAGCCCCCCTGTTTTAGTCTTTTTAAGTCAACCACCCTGTACTGAAGGCACAGCCCCTTGGTTCCCTTGATCATCTTGGCTCAAGGGAAGGCGGTGGGAAGGAGTGGGGCGCTGCCAGGCTGAGGACTGGAGCCTGGGCGGCTGCCTTCCCTGCTGGGCCAGGGAGCCCTTTCGCATGCCAGGGAGTCCGCGGGAGGCCGCAGGCTGGCTCCTCTTTATAGAAGCACATTTCCGCCACCTCCCCAGGGGCACCGGCAGCCTGCCAGGTCTCTTCACCGAGTCCCTGCTGGGTAGGGCGCAGTCCAGGTTAGCTGGGTAGACGTAGTGTTCACACCCGGGGCCTGTTCTTAGCTCAGAGGTAGTCTTTGCAGAGTCCCATGCCTGGGGTGGAGAGGAGACCCCAGGACATTCCGGGAGAGGCGTCTCCGTGCTGGCCTGGGTCCTGCTCCTCCTCCCCCCTCCTTCCTCTTCCTGTAGGGTCGTAGCGGGGCTGCCCACTATACTCAACCTTCTGATTTATTATTCTTGGTACTGATTTTCTTTACGAGGCACTCCTGAGGTGACAGCCTTGCAGAGAGGGCCTGGGCTCCATCAGAGGGTGTCGTTTTTCACTGAGGACACCCAGGCTGTTTGGTTCCACCAGGGGTTGCTTCCACTTGGAACTCTGTCCTTCGGCCTGGTTAGGCCCGGGGTGTCCTGTCAAATTCTGGTTGTGTCCCATCGCCTCCACAGAGCTTCTCAGCTGCACTGCAGGAGACCTGGAACGGCTCCTCCTGCTCAGGAGGCCTTCAGAGCTTCTTGGGATTGTGCAGGGCCAACCCCCGAGGCTGGGACTGGAGGGCGCAGGCTGGGGTGGGCTCCCATCTGAGGCCCACCATCAGCCCTTCCCCATTTTTTTAAAACAGTGTGATTTCTCTGCTGTTCATTTATTATTCTCCACTTGGAATATTGTGAGCCAGGAGAGGAGAGTCTTCTCTCTCCAGCCATCATTGCTGTGGTTGTTCAGGGGCCACTCTCAAAGATGGGGCAGAGCCTGGCTGTCCCAAGCAGTGGGGGAGGGGGCTCATGCTGACTTGTTTCCCTGCCCCCAGCCCTCCCCGGGGTGTCTGCAGAGCCTTGGGGGGGGGGAGAGAGCAAAGAGCGTGCTCCAAAAGCAATAATAACCCCCTGGGGTGGTCAGCAAGGCCCCCCCAATGATTTTCTTGTTCGTTCTGTGAAATCTCGCTCACCTCCTGGAGGGTGGGGTGGGGGCTAGAGCCCTGTTTCTTTGTATCATCATTGTGAGCATGTGCCCCACTTGGAGGGGCTGTGACCATTGGGTGTGGGAACCACTGTCTGTCCTCACCAAAGGAGAGGGGTTGAGAGGCGAGGTGACTATTTTCATCATTAGCTTTGGGCAGCCTTCAAGCCCAGCCTGTCCCCGCTGCTGTTTGATCCTTTGCCAACTCAGACTCCACCATTTGGATAGGAGCAGAGAGGGTGGAGTTGGGGGGCCTTTCTGGGGCTGGGGTCTCTAGGGGACAATTCTTTATCCATCTCTGGGCAGAGGTCACATGCGAGGCTGCCGTGGGATGATGTCATCTCCACCATCCTTCTCCAGATGCCTTTTCATACTAAGGGAAAGGGCTTTTGGGACCTTTAGTCCATTTCCACTTTTTAGATGAGGAGACCTAGCCTAGCACAGTAGGAGCCACCCTGGGGTCACCTGGGCATTCATGGCACCCTGAGCCTTGGCTTCCTCCTCCCAACTGGCTGAGCTGGAGCCAGACTAGGATGAAGGGGCTCCCACATGCCACACTCCCTTTCCCTCGCCTCGGAGCCTTCCAATGGTCCCCAAATAGGAGCAGAACAAATTGTGATCCACACAAAAGGTTAGGCAGCTGAAGCCCAGAGGCAGGAAATGACTTGCTGAAGACCCCTCAGCCAGTGAGCAGCTGGGGCAGAACGAGGGTCTCCTTCTGCTTCCTTCCTGCACCGGGAGACTTGCTGCGGGGCAGGCCTGCTGGGTGGCATTTCCAGCCTCAGCCCTGGGTTCCCATCCCTGTTTTTCTCTGTCTCCTGGGCCAGTATTTTCTGGATTTGGACTTGGGGGAGAGGGTTGCCAAGGGACTGAGACCTCTGGGGGGACTGCCCAGCTGACTGAGGGCCTGCAGGATTTGATCAGGCTTGGACTGTGGGTGGGGCCCATGTCGGGGCCATAACTTCTCTAGGACTGGCTGGAGGGAGAGTTAGAAACACCAGCCAGGGCACAGGCGTGGGGCAGAGGCAACCGCCATGGGGAACTTCCCCACTCTCCTTCAGCCTCCTCAAGTGCTGTCCACACTTGCTGGTTCACAGTACCCTTGACCCCCAGAAGAGCTCTGGGTAGTTGGAGGGCGGCCTCTGTTGTGGGCTCCATTTTCAAGGGGGGGGGCAAGGCCTTGGGGGAGGAAATTGCTTGCTGAAGGTCCCGCTGTGAGGGGGTGGCTGAGCCCCGACCAGCACCCGATCCTCCCATTTCCAAGCTCACTCTTCTACCCCAGGAGGTCAGGCGGACAGTTCAGGGGGTGGCTATGCACTGTACAACCTGATTCACCATCCAGTTCCTTAAGCCAGGAGCCCCGGTGGGAGTGCGCCGGTGCTCAGAAACCCCCTTGAGCCCCAGTCCCTTGGGAGGCACAGCTGTTGCATCAGGCAAGGTCACCTGCATTTATTTATTGAGCAGCAATGCTGTGCTGGACCAAGGGGACCGGGCCTCCTCCCTCCCCGTACCAGCTCCCTCTGCCCTCTGGGAGGGTCTGTGTCCGTCGAGCAGCACCTCAGAGGACGGAAGTGTTTGCACCCAGGAGCCCAGTGGAGGCTTGAATGGGGCACCGGCGTCACCTCTGAGCCCTTTCACGCTACAACTGCCTCCTACGGGGGTGGTGGGATAACAGGACCCTGGGTCCTCAGGCTGGGGGCCTCTCCCACCCACCTTTCCCTTACACCCTCTCCAGGAGCAGGAGCCACCCAGACCTTTGGGGAGGGAGGGATTCTGGGGCCCCTGGGTTGGAGTGGGTCACACTGCATTGTGTTCATGACCATGTAGCTCATGTTAACATTAAAAAGTTTTTGGCTTTTCTAACTGGGCTTGCTCTTGGTTTGTGTTGAGATGGTTCTTTATGGAGGGATAAAGGGATGTTGGTGTTCTCAGGGGCTTGATGCTGTGGGATGCCAGCATGCACCCCCAGTCTTTGTGGATCCCCGAGACCTGTCCCAGAAAGCCCGGCTGGAGCTGCACAGGAGGGAGCAGGGTTCTGAGTGCACCCAGTCATCTTACTAATGTGGAAACTGAGGCCCAAGGAAAGAATGAGATTCCCAAAGTCACAATGCTGGTGATTGACAGGACCCAGAATAAAGTTCATCCCACAGGACTGGGCTGCCTCCAGGCGGTCCTAGTGACATAAGGACTGTCACCAAGATCTCCTTCATCTGGAAGTGGGGCTGGCTAGGGACAAAGTATCAGCTTCCTGGGGTGGGGCGATCATTCAAGTGTGGGCAATTCCACTGTACACGCTGGCTGAAGAGAAAGGAGTCATTTCAATTGTGCAAAAAATGGCCCCTGGGGAGGTTGCCTTCCATGCATCTGTTCTCCATGCTTCTAGCCTGAGCACCTGGCTTCCCTGATGGGCTTCCCATGCTGAAAGTTGTACGGTTTCCCGCATTCCCCTGCCACAGGCAACACCACCTCTTCACAACACATTGCCACCCTCCCCTCCCAGGGCCATCTGGTAACGGGGTCCTGTGCGAGGCCTCTCCTAGATGCTGATGTGGCCACGCTTCCTGAAGCAACCTACGCAGTGGCTACAGTCTGGCTTGTGCTTATGATGCAGCATGAAGATATTTTTGGAGGGGCGGGAAGGGATGAACCTCAAGAAGGTAATGAGCGGCTTGTGGCAAAAGACGATCTCAAGACGCTCACTCCTTTCCAAAGCCCTGGGGCGGTGCGCTGGCAGGCAAAGCCAAACGCTCCCCACCAGGTTTGACCCCTGCCTGGGCAGGGCTGTCAGATGGACTTCCGCTGGGCCCGGGACCTGTCTGCCCTGCTGCCTCGCACGGCCACAGGGCTCGAGGGAGGCGAGAAGCCCAGATTGTCGCGGGCGCCCCTCTCCAGCTGCGGAATGCGGCAGGAGACGCAGGTGGCACCCCTGGAGCTGGTGGCATGGCCCGGCCGGGTGCGGTCGCGGCTCTCGGGCGCCCCCCGGCGGAGCGGGCGGGCACGGCGGGCAGCGCGCGGGGGCGCATCCGCGCTGGCGGCGAGGAAGCGCAGGACCACGAGGTTGAGAAAGGCGCCGATGACCGTGAGCCCCAGCAGGATGTAGAGGAAGCTGAAGGCGACGTACGGCGGCTTCCTCTGCAGAGCCTCGTCGCTCTGCAGGGCCACGAAGTCCCCAAAGCCGATGGTGGTGAGGGTGATGAAGCAGTAGTAGTAGGCGTGGAAGAAGGACCAGCCCTCGAAGTGCGCGAAGGTGGCGGCCCCGAGCCCCAGGGTGGCAGCGCACACCAGCAGCCCGGCCACCACCATATTCTCGGTGGACACGTGCGGCCGTCGCAGGCCCAGGCAGCGCTTGGCCCCCAGCAGGAGGCACCGCACCAGCGCGTTCAGCCGCTCACCCAGGCTCTGGAAGGTGACCAGCGTCAGGGGGATGCCCAGGAGCGCGTAGAACATGCAGAAGACCTTGCCCGAGTCCGTGCCTGGCGCCGCATGGCCGTACCCTGTGCGGGGCGAGCGGAGGGAGGGTGGTGAGTGCCGGGCTCCGTCTACCAGCACCCTCCTTACCCGCGGCTGCAGCCTGCCCCGGGGTGTCCCCCATCCCAGAGCCCGCTGAGCATCTTCAGACGTCGGACCCAACCAGACCATTCCCCGGCTTAAGACCTTGAGTGGTTATTCATCATCTCCCCAACTAAACAACCTGAATGTCCCTCCCTTAGGGAATGGAGCCTGTGGTCCCTCCCAACAATAAAGTCTTGGTGGCAGTGAAAGGAACAACCTGCTGTTACTTGGAGCAACAAAAGGAGGATCTCAAACCAAACGTGGCTAGGTGCCACATTGTTCCACTGAAATGACATTCCGAAATTGGCACAGCTATGGGGACCGAGAAGAGATCTGTGCTTACCAGTGGCTGGAGCTGGAGCGGGGTTAAGTGCAGAACCGCGTGAAGCAGCTGGAGGCCCAGGGAAATGCCGTTCTACTGCGTGTAAGTGTGCCTTGAAACCAAACCGAACCAGGCAAAGGCTCTGTGGCTGCTAGTATCTACCCGGTAAAGGCCCAGCCTCCATGGCATCCAGCCCCTTCCTCTCCCTCTCTACAGCCTCACCCCTTGTCTGGCAGCCCCCTCTCTGGCTCTGCCGTTGCTTCCCCACCAGCAGGGCCCACCTCCACCTGCTGCTTCTCATGGTTTCTGCCTGTCCTGATGGCCCTTTCTCCTCTCCCCCAGCCCACTCCTCCCTTTCTAGATCTCACCAACGCCTCTGCCATTGACCAGCCCTCACTAAACTCTCCTTGATTCTGTTTGAGTCTGCTGTCGGGATTTCTTCTCAGGGCCCCTCACTCTTGTAGGGGATCTAGACATGGGAGGACTTCCTTGAGTCATGATGCCATTGATGCAGAATGGGGGGGGGTGTCTTTCTGGAGAGAAGCAACAGTTTTCAAGGGCTGTAAACCAGGAGACGTTAGGTGGGTCTCTCTAATAGAATAGGCCTCTTCCAGTAGATCAGCCCCCCTGCCGAACTGTAAAATACACAAACCCTCTGATCTCCGTAGTTTTACAGTTAGGAAGTGAGCCCTCACATGTGTGCAAAATGACATCTGCCCTAGGTTGTCACTGTGGCACTGTCAGTCATAGCAAGAATCAGGCACAACCTAAGTGCCCATCAATAGGGGCCTGGCTACATACGTCATGGTGCCAATCCAAACAATGGAGTGTCACAAAGAAGTGGTTCTCCGCCCAGAGTGGTTTATCCACTGAAGGGACATTTGGTGATATCTAGAGACATTTTTGTCACAACTGGGGTCAGGGGTAGGGTGGTTGTGTGTTACTGACTCTCCAGGGTAGAGGCCATAGGTACTAACATCTTCAATGCACAGGACACTCCCATGACAGGACTACCCAGGCCTAGATGTCAGTAGTTCATAGACTGAGAAGCCTGCTGTCTGCAATGAAAAAGATGGCACAGTTCTTGAAGGACTGTTATTAAAACATCACCAAAATATATTTAGTGAAAAAAATCAAGAGACAAAATTGTGTGTGATATAATGTCCCTACGCTGTGTGTTGTGTTTAAAGGAATATATTGGCTGAGAATATAGACTGAAGGATGCACAAGAAAGTGACAACTCTATCCGATCCAGAGGGAGGAAGTGATGGGTTAGGAGACGGGGCAGCAGGGAGCTCTCCTTTCCATTCGACACCTTTCCGTGCCCTGTGCAGTGTGCGCTGTGGGCATGTGGACCATTCAGCCCATCAACATAACATAGTATCTAAAGAACCACAGCTGCCTTCCACCGTGCTACTGATAGCCCTGTCTGTTTGCCTCTGTCCGTTTAAGGAGGATTCTGTCCATCATCACACTTGAATTCCTTCAGGGCAGGAACTGTGGCTGTCACTTCTCTATGTCCCTGATCACCAGTGCTCGGCTCAGAGACAAAACTATGTGTGGGCTTGATAAAAGTTTATTGACTGGAATCAAGTTGAGGGTATGCTAGAGGGAGACAGCAGGGCCTCTGTAGGAATAACAGACCAGGAAATGCTGTTTCCACCTGCTCTGGGCTATGCCAGATTTGGGCAGAGAACGGAACGAATAATGATAGTAACTAAACATACTAGTACTCTACAGGGATTATTTTCTTTAGCCCACCTGGGGACCATATGAGATGACATTACTATCCCCATTTTACAGATAAGGAGGCTCAGAGGAAGGAGCTGCCCAAAGGTCCCAGGGCCTGAGCTGTAAGCCCCTAGCCCCGGGGCTTCTTAATGCTTTTCCTCTATTCAAACAGCTCAGGTTCCTGGGCCCTGATGCCTGCTCTTTGCAAGGCTGGCTTAAGCAGACCAGACCAGCGAGCAGGTGTTGGCGCCCCCAAGTGGCCAGACAAGGCAAACTCCTATTTCCACTACGTTACTCTTCCCCAGCGCTCCACATGCATGGCAGAGGGATACAGGACAGGCAGGAGGAATGCCAAACCCACCTCCGGAGGCCACAAAAGAAAGTAGGGGAGGGCAGAAGAGGTGGATGGGGTGACATCCACAGTGTCACAGAGACAGGGCAGGTCTCAGGCTGAACCCAGATAGAGAAACAGTGGTGGCCATGTAGACAGGAGGGGACAAAAGGGCTGAATGGGAGCTGGGGTCATAGTTGACAAGTGATGAATTATCATTACTAATGAACAGGGCCTCCTGAGCCTCAGACACGTGCCAAGTGTTTTACACGCTTGGCCTCACTTAAACCTGACAGCCACCCAGGGAGTGAGGTAGGACAACTGCATTTTGCCTCTGACGAAACCAGGGCTCAGAAAGGTACAATCAATTGCCTGAGAAGGTGGGTGTCAGTGGAAAGGAACACAAAACCATGTAATTGTACAAGTTGTGCTCTGAAGTCCACTGCTAAGCCTACTGCTCCCATTCGCTTGCAAAAGCAGTATAGAGAAACTCCCTCCAAGGCTGGGGCTTCCAAGACCACTGCTCCCAGCCCAAGGAGGTGCCTGCACATCCTGAGTGGAGGCTGCGGACTGGCCGGCACCAAGCTTGGAGACTTGCAGCTCCGCTTCTCTCCTTTGCCGTTCCCCCAGGCTTAGGCTCAGGAGGTACCAGTCAGACAGTAGTCATGGCAACAGCTGGTGGCCCAGACTTTTCAAAGAACTGCTTTGATCCCTGAGGGTGAGGTCCAAAGCTTGTGGTAATTAATCATTCCTTTAACAAATATTTATTGAGCATCTATTATGTGCTAGGCACTAGGCCATATAGCAGTGACTAAGACAGAGGAGGTCTCTGTTCTCATGGAGTAACAGAATAATTACTATTAGAATGCAAGACCCGTTTTTTTCTTTTTGGAAGTGCTTTCTGTGTCAAGCTCTGTGCTAAAACTTTCTGCATCTACTATCTCTTGATAATAATCTCCCCATAAAACCGGAATAGGGCTAATGAATTAACACTCCAATTTCAGAGGAGAAAAATGTGGCTAAAAGAGCTTAAGCGACTCGTCTAAGGTCACAAGGCTGGTGTGATGCAACGGGGCAAGAAAGCAGCTCTGGCCAGTTGGTCTTCCAGCCCCACTTCATCTGTCCCCCAGCCCCTGGGGCGCGTCCGAGCACTTTCGCGCCAGCCTCTCAACAAACACCGACGCCTCAGTCCCGCCTCGGTGGACTGCCAGCCTCCTCGGCAGGAGGCAAGAGAGGCTCGGCGAGCCTAAACGACCCGTCCAAAGTCACTTGCTGGACGGAGGTGGCCTGGAAACCCAGAGGCGCCGGGGGCTGGGACGGAGCGGCGCGGAGGGGGGCGCCGGGCGGCTCACCGATGGTGGTGATGACGGTGATGGCGAAGTAGAAGGAGCCGGCGAACCTCCACTGGCGGCCGGCGCGGTGCGGCTCCGCCTGCCGCGCCAGGCGCTCCAGCTCGCGGTAGTCCTCGGCGGAGAAGCCGTACTTCCTCCGGAACTCGCCGCGCTTCTGGGCCAGCAGCCGCCGGCGGCCGCTCTCCGCCTCGGACTCGAGCGCGTCGAAGACGGCGGCGCCCGCCAGCAGGTAGCACAGGACGCACAGCAGGAGCGCCGCGGTGCGCACGCTCGCCGTCCACATGGCGCCGCGGCCCCGCGCCCGGACGCCCCGCCGAGCTGTCCGGCCGGCAGCGGGGGCGGGGCCTGCCCTCCCGCCGCGCCGCGCCCCGCCCCGCCCCGCCCCGCCCCGCCCCTTCGCGTCCGCCTCCCGCACCTGCCTGCGCCCGGCGCCCGCGAACCTTGGCAGCCCGGCAGAGGCCCCAGCCCGGGTCTGCAGAAGTCCTGTCTCCACCGCGAGCGCACCCTGCGATCCTGGGCACCTCCGGGTGCAAACGAGATTCCCCGTGGAAATAAAGCTGTAAGCAGGGTTGGCTAACGAGCTGACACAGAGATCACTTAGCCTGTGTGATAAAGAGGAACACAGTGCCTGGGGGCGATGTGCCTGGGCAGCAGCTCCGGTGGTCGGAACGTCGCCCAGGTGTGACTGCAGGGAGAATCCAGGAAGCCAGTGCAAGGTTGTGCTTCAAACAGAAGGGGGCGGGCTTCGCAGCCAGGAGCAGCAGGGAAGCCCATGTGACTGGAGCCAAGAGAATTGGGGTGCAGGGTCGGAGGGGAAACAGAAGGGAGACAGGAGACTTCAACAGGGTCTTATGTGGGTCTGTTCTTCAATAGGACTGAAAGCCACGGAAAGGCTGCGAGAAGCAGCACACACAACACCACGGTCTGATTCACATTTTTTAAAAAGAGCATCAGGCAGCCATGTGGAAGGGGGAGGTGGCAGAGAGCGAGGCCACTGGGGAGGCCAGTGTACTCCAGGTAGGTTCTTAAGGTGGCCCAGCTTATGCACACTGCGTTGGAGATGGAGAGAATTGGATGAATCTGGAATACGGGAGGCAAGTGGAGTGGGGCTCACAGCCAGCCACATTACCTGCTCTTCCTGGGGTTTTGGAGTGTCCCCATGACCAAGCTGCAGACAGTAGACAATGAACTATCCGCAGAAGTGATGTATGCCACTCCCAAGTGTGGCCCCTCAAGCCCTGTCCCCACAGTACTCCCCTCTTTCCCCACCTGCAGGCCAAATGCAGAACACTAAAGAGACATCGCAAGGTCATCTTCCATCAGGAACATCCATTTTGAACCTCTGTTCCATTTTGTAAGCCCCTGAGATTTGGGGCTGTTACTCTGATACCTGGAGCAATAGGACTTGCAGATGAGTTTCGTGGAGGGGAAATGAGAGGACTCAGAGTGGTTCCTGGTCTTCGGCCTGAGCAGCTCAGTGTTAGGGAAGACTTCCACTGACCCCACTCCTCTAGGATCCCACTCTAGTCTCCCAGACACTGTTTTCAGAGTCCTGGGGAGCCTCCCCTGCAGCCATCGTAGGCTCCCAGCCTCTCCAGGTGCTGCAGTCTTAGTATGCACCACCTGACCCAGAGCTGGCTTCCGCCTCTCCCCACGACTCTTGGCTTTGTTTGCTGCAGCCACCTAATTTTACCAGGTGGCAGAGAGGAGATAAAGAATTCTTGAAGCAGGATCAAGGCTAAGACTGGAGAGACCCCTCTGAACTGGATGTCTTCATAGACATCACCATGGAACCCTCACTTTAGGGTCCAGGAAACACAGGTGCTGGCTAGAATTTCCAAGTCCTCACTGCCAGGTCATGGCTGAGGCAGGACTTGAACTCGGGGCTGTCTGACTCCTGATACTGGTCTGGACTGATGTTGCTGGCACCTCCCTTCCTCCCCCCTCAGCCCCGTGGACCTTGTTGTCCCCTCCTGGAGCTAGGGAGCCTGGGCCACCACATTCCCCCTCCTCTGTGAGGGTCCTGTGACACACAGCTGAGAGGTACTCCGTCTAACGCACCTGCTGTGGGGGGTATTATTGGGGCCAGGGGAGAAACTGTCTGCCTTCCAGGCAGGTGACTCTGCCCTGCGCTTGGCATTTTTGGTTCAGCAGCTCTATTTTAAGGCAGAGAAGGTTAGAGTTTGTGTATGTGTGTTTCTCAGCTTGGGAAATTGTCAGCTGAACAGTCACCAAAAACAGCAACACCGAGGCCCCCCCTTCAGGTCCCCTGCTTCTGCCTCCTTCCTGCTTTGGGGATCAGGGGACCTAGTGATTTTCCTCTGTCCTGTCGTGCTAATGTCACAACCGTGACCCCTCAAGAAGGCTTTGGAGTTTCTTCTTCCAGAGCTCCAAGGTTGTCAGTTTTGAGGACAACAAAAAAGTAATCCCAGTCCCCAGGTGAGCCCCAGGCACCCTTCAATCACTTCATGTCGGAGTCTAGCACCTTCTGAAAGCTTTGTGAGTCAGCCAGGCCTTGCCATTCCCATGTCAGGGAGAGGAAGCAGAGGCCCCGAATAAGAGAGGGACTCAGCTAAGGCCACCCAGGATGGGGCAGTGGTTAAGAAAGCTGAGCCAGGCCTACATTCCATCTTGCGCAAGTGAATGTACCTCTCTGAGCCTTAGATTCTGTATTCTGGGACCCTGGGACCCTGGAAATGGCTGCCTAATAGAATTCCTGTGAGCGTGAATATGTGCTCAACGTGGAGCAGCACCGGTTATTGGCCGCAGCCCTCCACCCACCTCGTTCTTCTTTCTCCTTTCCAAACTGCTTATTCTACAGGCCGATTGGGATCTTAAGAGACTGACTTTTATACTTAAAATATAGTTCAGTAATTTTCCAGAAGACCAGAGGTCCTGGCTGTTTTCCCTGACAAGATCTTTCTTGTTAGAATGGATTATTCTTACCTCAGGGGACATCAGGTACTAGCTACTTGGAGACGGCAGCTGTGGCCATTGTGCAGCCTGATTATCATTTAGGGATCTGGCCTGCAAGAATTTAAAAGCTGCTTGTTGTTAATTAAAGAATGTTGTTGGTAGTATTTTAGGGTCTCCCAGAATGTTCTGGGCACTAGAAGATAAACCCTATGATTTGGAGACCTGAAGAGATGGAACCTTAAGTATTGCCAGAGAAATACCAGTGTGTTCCTAGTCTAGAGCACCACTGTTCCCAGGAGGATGAAGGTGTGTTTCGGGGGACAAATGACAGCTGTGTGAGTGTGTCCCCATCTCTGACTGCTTGAGTCCAAATGCATGTTCATGATCATTTACTTGAGGCCATTGACAGACATCTCATTGGCCTCCTGGGGATCAATGTCATTGGCTTAATGGAGATATTAAAACCTCTACTAATAATTAATAAACCATTACTTTACCAATAGTTACTAATTTAAAAATCAAAGAGAGAAGAGTGTAGAGGTCTGCTAGACCATTTTCTCTATTTTCATGTGTATTTGAGAATTTTCACAATAAATTTTTTTTGAAAGATCCTTTTTTTCTGTCCACCCCACTGCTATTTTTTTTTTTTTCCCCTGCTGTTTCTCTGGTCTGAACCAGAGTGTTCCTCTGAGGATGAGAGTGAATGGGACATTTGTGGAGTGGTTTCTATAATTGGTGGCATCCCTCTGTTTAATCCTCATGACAATGCTTCAGTCCCACCCTACAGAGGAGGAAACCCAGGCCCAGAAGGTTGCAGTGATCTGCTCACAGTCAAGCAGCCAAGGAGCAGGGATCCCAGGAGGGGATGAGCTCTTGCTCCCAGCAGCAGCCCTCCCCTGCCAGCCAGGAGCTTGGCTTGGAGCTAGTCCAGGTGGCCCTTGCTGCCACACAGGAACTGGAGCTCAGCCACTGTGCATGGGGACCTGTCCCTTCCCCCGCCCAGGTCAACCCCTCCTGTCCCCAGCAGCTTAATATATTGGAATCTAGAGATAGCCGAAACCAAGGGAACAGGGCTCGCAATTCACAAGACATTTAGGCTGGAAAGGGTGAAGCAAAGACCTAGAGACTGAGGGCAGAAAAACGTGTGCTAAAAGCAGAGTAGCACAGAGCCGTGCTGTCCCAAACCTCAGCAGCTGGCCGTGTGGCCATTTATAGTTAAGTTCATTACATTATGCTGTGCTTAAAAACTCTGTTCTTTTATTGCACTCGACACATATCACATTTGGCTACGACATTGGACAGGACACCTACCTCATCTTGGAGAGTTCCATTGCACAGCGCTGGTGTGGCATGGAGGGTAAGATCGCAGACTGTGCAACCAGATTGCTGGTTTTCAATGTGGGCTTCACCCTGCTGTTATCCTGGGCCTCAGTTTATTCACCTAGAAGATGGGGATAATAATCTGAGAAGCCCGTGTATCTGGCTCAACTGGGGCCAGTGGTTAGTTCATCAAGGAAGCAGGGAATTCTTTTAAATGACGTACACCTTGAATATTTTATTCATTTAAAAACATAAACATACACTCACTTTCCCATCTAATCTTAGGTCTGCTATTGGCCTTGCACATTTGTCCTCTTTAAATAAATTATGGCCAGAATCCGTCTTCTGATTTCCAATTTTGATTTATTTAAAGTAAAGCGAGGACCTGTAGACACTTGTGCAGTGACTTGATGGCAAAATCCCCCTAGATTCTTGTGTTTTGTGTGTTTTTTTAAACAGATCTTTTGTGGTTGTTTCTTCCACACCCAATTTAACAGTATTTTTTTGTAGCAACTAATCCTTATTGAGTTTTCATAAAAATAAATCTCTTCCTTTTGCCCTTGTATTTCACCAGCTTAAGGGATATTGAATTCAATGATCTCCTCACAATAACAAGTGTGGCTGGTGCAGACTGGTTTGGGAACAAACCCAATAGACTCTTGGCAAGCATGCCACTCTATGGCAGACACCCAAAGGGGACAAGTGGCCTGCTAGCCATTAGCATTCATGAGGCCTGAGACAGGAGCATTGCAACCAGACAGGCACTGGTTAGTCTGGTGAGCAGGTTAACCAGCTTGGTAAGGAGAATCTTTGTCATGCTAACTCTGGAAGAGACTCTGGAATGTGGAAGTGGCCCTGGAAGACACCTGCCCAGCCAAATGCCCCAATGCCCAGTCTCCCTCACATCCATGTGGGACCAGCCTGCACCAACAGAATGGAGCAAGAGAGGGAGTGTTCCATTCAGGTGGGGCCTTTAGGAAGCAGGTAAGTTTCTCCATCCCTGTGTGCAGTGTAGATTCAGCAGCCCCTGAACCCTAGGCAATGGTGGAGTCACACGTGTAAGTCACCTGATCATCCTGTGAAAGAGGTCTGCTGTCCAACCAGATGTGCCTGCCTTGTTTGTTACAGCAGCTCACACTAGCCTACTTAATACATGTACTGTGTAGGGCTGTCGTGAAGATTAAGTTAAATGACCATGTGTAGCAGACTCTTAAATGGGACTCTTCTTTTTTAAAATTTTAAAATTTTTTATTTTTTTCATACATATATAAAGGGTAATAATGTCTGTCTCATTCTACTGCCCTTCCCATCCCCACTGCCTCACCCCTCCCCTCACTCCCCTCTGCACAATCCAGAGTTCCTTCATTCTACCCCCGACCACTATGGATCAATGGGACTCTTCTTATTATTTCAGATTTCCACCTAAAGCCACAGGATGGACCCCAGGTGCTCAATATTATATTTTCAGGAAGCCACAAGACTCACCTGGACTTTCTTAGAAGCTTACACTAGCTTCCCTCACTCTAGCCCAGCCCCCTCATAAGCAAAGGACTAGGAAAGAGAGGTGAAAGGCAAGTTTCTGGAGCCAAACAACCTGGGTTTGAATCCTTTACCCACAACTCACTAGCTGTGTGACCTTGGGAAAGTTGCCTCACTTCTCTTGACTTCAGTATCTCAAAGATGCCGTTAAGAATGGTATCTGCCTCTACCTTGCCTTACAAGGTGCACATAGAGTAGGCTATTTAACTGTTTATTAAATTAAATAGCAATACATCATCAAGGTGAAAGGTCAAATGATTTAGGGAAAGTGTTAAATATGATATGACTGGATATTCAAACTGGACAGAGAGGCATGAAAGAGAGATGTGATTGAATGTGTTGGAAGAAAATGAAGAAACGGAATTCATTTGTATATGTCCTTCACCAATTCAGATTATTCAATACACCAGTTACAAACAGGAAATATTTAGATCAGTGTGGGCACACTGAAACCTCAGTACCTGTTTATGCTTCTAATTAGTCAAGCTGGTGCCCGGTCAGGAAGCCAGTCCTGAGTTCTAAGTGATAATAAGAATGGAGTGTTTCTGTGGTGATAGGAAGTGGTGATTCTCATACTTCGGGGTTTTCATTGACAACCAAGCTTCATAAAATATTTACCAACCCAAGAAACAATGGCAGCTCCATTTGCAACATAAGAACCGTGGGGAAAAAATATACAAGTACTGTTTATGATCACCCCCATTTCATAGAAGAATGAATTTCATAACCCCTCAAGTTGGGAGGGACATAATCTGAGACAGAGTAAAGAACTGTCCTTCAGATGGGATTCGTTAACCTGATGGGATTTCACCGTTGCCTTTATTTTTAATTCTACTCCACTGGCCAGTGTTTGAAGACTCCAGAAATAAACGGCCATAAAGTTCAGAAGCATTTGGAGTTATTATCCCCTTTAATCCTTTTTATGGTTTGGATCTGGACTGTTCCCCAAAAGCTTGTGTGCTGAAAGCATGGTCCCCAATGCAGCAAGTTTCAGAGGGGGGTTTTTTAGGCAATGACTGCATCATGAGGGTTCTGACCTCATCAGTGGATTAATCCACTGAGAATTGGATGGACTACAGGGAGGTGGGGCCTAATTGGAGGAAGATGGTCGCTGGGGACATACCTTGAAAGGACTTATCTTCTCTCTGGCCTCTCTCCAGTGCTTTCTCCTTTCTCTCTCTCTGCCCCTTCCCCTGCTGCCATGAGCTAAGAGGTTTTCCTCTGCCACACCCTTCCACCATGATGCTCTGTGTCATTACAGGCTAAGAGAAATGGAGTAAGATGATTGTGGACTGAATCCTCTGAAACCATGAGCCAAAATAAATCTTCCCTCCTCTAAGCTGATCTTTTCAGGTGTTGTGGTCACAGCAAAGAAAAGCTAATAGCACAATCCTCACGAGAGTCCTACAGGGCTGCCTGAGTCTACACAGGCTTCTACAGTGAAAATCCCTCAGGCTGGGTAATCCATGGCCAAGAGAAATGTATCACTCACAGTTCCGAAGGCTGAAAAGTCCACAGTCCAGCCACCCACCAGTGGATTCAGTGTCTGAGGAGGACCTGTCTGAGGATGGCACCTTCTATGTGTGCTTATGGGACAGAAAGCTCCCTCAGGCCTCTTACAAGATCACTAAAAAGATCACCTCTCAAAGACTCCACCTCTTCAGACCATCATCACCTCAGGGGTTGGTCCAACATGAGTTCTGGGAGCCAGCACACACGTGCAGACCGTAGCAGGGATCAGTCTGCATTTTATTTGTGAGATACTGAAGTTCAGTCTTGCTCACACAGCTGAGACTTGGACCTACTCTCAGAATCTCCATGTTTTTGAAAAAAAAAAAATTGACCTTTTTCCCTGGGTTGAACATGTATTGAAGGATCTGTTCCACATGGTCACTCAGGAACCCAGGCTCTCTTTGTGGCTCTGCCATGCCCTAAAACTGAGATTCCTCCCCTGAGGACAACAGACCTCAAAGGTGTCTGTGAATGGAATTCAGGGATTCATGAACTTTAAAGAGAAAACAATTGCATCTTTATTTCCAATATCTCTGACATTTAACAGTTCCCTTAATTATGAATGTAGACCACAAAGTAGTATTAGCGGTACCCGTTTGTTGTCAATAGAAATCACAGATCTTTTCATATCCCCTTGAAGCTGTTGCAGATATCTCAAAAGTACTGTTTCTACTATCACCACTTTGAAATATGGTAATCAGAGTAGATTTTGTTGTATATGTGTTAATAATGAAGCACTGTGTCACACATTTTATTTTATTTTATTTTATTTTATTTTATTTTTATTTTTTTTTGGTACTGGGGATTGAACCTAGGGGCACTCGACCACTGAGCCACATCCCCAGCCCTATTTTGTATTTTATTTAGAGACAGGGTCTCACTGAGTTGCTTAGGGCCTCACTAAGTTGCTGAGGCTGGCTTTGAACTCACAATCCTCCTGCCTCAGCCTCCCAAGTGCAGGGATTACAGTCGTGCGCCACCACGCCCGGCTTGTGTCACACATTTTAAAAGGAGGTTATCACATTTGTTCTGAGTTGGGGAAGGGACTCGGGAGGGTTTGGCGTTCTATAGGGGTTAGGGCCACATAGAGCAAGGGGTGAGGCAGTGTGGATGCCATCCTGGGTTCTAATCAGAGCAGGTATGGAGCAGGCATCAAGAGAGGGAGAGAGGGAGAATGGGACTCGAATGGGGAATTCTCAGAGACTGAGAGATGCAGAGGGATTAAGGGGACATGGGGTTCAGTTCTTGAGTTGAGCAGGGGCTGGAAGTCAAAGTCAGTTCCCTGTGTTCGACTCTCTGGGGCCTCCAGGTGGGAGAGAAGCTGCCAAGAGACTCATGTTAAGATGAAGAGACCTAGTCCAGTGTGAGATGAGAGACATCACTGTGAACACCAGTGCCCAGGGTTGGGGCTGTGAATGCATAAGTCCAGACCAGTGTGATCGGGACACTTAGACCAGGTCTGCCAGCCAACCTCATGGGCATCAGGAGACCTAGGTCCTGTTCTTAGGTCTGCCTGGCATCATAATTAACTGCAGTAAGAGAATAAAAAGGTGAATTCTCAAGAATCGGCTGTAACATGACCCCAGGGCCAGGAGTGCACCTCAGATCTAAGGCCAAATTGTAGTCATGGGGAGGCAGCCTGACTTCCTATTAGCTCATGGAACATGGTGACCATTGGTAGCCTGCTCCTTCCCAGGCAGATGGTGGTGAGCTCCTGCCATCCAGTGTGGCTGGAGCATAGAAGAATCTGGAAGATACAGCAGGCTATGAGTCCTGGAAGGATTCTGGACTTCCAGGATCCTGGAGGGCAAGTCTGGGCCTTGGAGGGGTTTAAGCAGAATGACATAGCCATGACCGTGCTTGAGAAAGGTCCTCCTGGCTGATGGGAGGAAGGCTGAATGTGTGCAGAGGGCCTGGGGAGTCATGCACGGGACAGATGGAGGTACCTGACTTGGGGGACAGATGGAGGTGCTGTCTCTTTCCTGAAAATAACATTTTTAGGAAAGAAAGCAGCTGCATCCAGCACAAATAGGAAAAAAGAAATTCTAGGCTCACTTCTGATTGCCTCGCTCTGAGGCCTTGGACAAGTCCCTTCCCTTGTCCAGAGGGGCTACACCTCTGGAAATAGGAGCCCAAAGTGGTGTCCCTGCCTCTGAGGCCTCCTGGCCCTCACTGTTCATGCACAAGAAGGCCACCAGGGGGCAATAGCACATCTCTATTCTCCTCTTCCAAAAATGCATTTGAAGCTATACTCTCACTATTAAATATCATACAAATTTTAACCAGGTGGGAGGTTTGTTTAAAACACAGACTTCTAGATCCTACCCCAAAGCTGATGTAGGGATGGGATGGAACACAAGGTATTTACATTTTTAACAAGTTCCCTGGCAATGGCTGATAAAAACCAGTCTGGAGACCACAAGAACTGCTGGAATTGGAGTGAAGTGAGTTCTGGTCCACACAGTCATGGCCCCGGGGAAATCCTGCGGACAGGGAAGCCACTCCAGTTTTTCCACTATGTGTTTACTTTCCTAAGTCCCATTACATCCCTTTTTGAGAAGAAAACTAGATTTATTCTATTGTAAATGACAAATTTTAATTGTACTTATGATGGGGTACAAAGTGGTGTTATGGTATATGCAAACAATGTGGAATGATTAAATTCAGCCAATTAACACAAAAGTCACCTCAAATACTTATCTTTTTTTTTTTTTGCGAGAACATTTGAAACTTACTCTTAGCAATTACCATTATTAGTCACCATGCTGTACAATACAATCCCCCCAAATTTATTCCTCCTATCTAACTGAAACTTTGGACCCTTGGACCAATATCTTCCTGCTCCCCCAACCTGAATCCTCTGGTAATCACTCCATTCTGCTCTCTGCTTCTATTCCACATATAAGTGAGATCATGTGGTATTTGTCTTTCAGTGCCTGACTTATTTCACATAGCATAATGTCCTCTAGGTTCATCTGTATTAGTAAAAATGACAGAATTTCCTTCTTTTTAAAGACTGAATAGTATACCACTATGTCTATCTACCACATTTTTTCTATCCATTCATCCACTGATGGACAGTCACATAGGTCTATTTGGTATCTTGGCTATTGCTGCAGTGAATGTGGGAATTCAGATCTCTCTTCAACATACTAATTTCAAATCCTTTGGATATATACCCACAAGCACAATTGCTAGATGATATGGTATTTTTAGTTTTAGTTTTTGGAAGAACCTCCATGCTGGTTTCTCTAGTGGCTGTACTAATTTATATTTCCACCAACAGTGTAGAAGCATTCCCTTTTCTCCATGTCCTCACCTGCTGTGTTAACCAGTTTTTGTGTTACTGTGACCAAAAGACCTGACAAAAACAACTTGAAGGAGGAAAAGTTTATTTTGACTCATGGTTTCAGAGGTTCAGTTCATGGTTGGTAGATTCCATAGCTGTGGGACTGAGGTGAGTCAGAACATGATGGTGGAAGGGCAAGGCAGAGGAAAGCAACTCAGGACCTGGAAACCAGGAATGAGAGAGAGAGAGAGAGAGAGAGAGAGAGGGAGAGAGAGAGAGAGAGAGAGAGAGAGAGAGAGAGAGAGGGAGGGAGAGAGAGAGAGAGAGAGAGAGAGAGAGAGAGAGACCGCACTCTGCTCACCAAGAACAAAACATAAATCCAAAAACACACCCCATTGCCCCACCTCCTCCAGCCACCCCCTACCTGCCTACAGTTACCACGCAGTTAATCCCTATCTGTAGATAAACACTGATTAGGCTAAACCTCTCCTAACCTAATCATTTTCCCTCTGAAAATTCTTGCATTGTCTCACACATGAGCTTTTGGGGGACACCTCATATCTAAACCAAAACACCTGTTAACTTTGGTCTTTTGGATAATAGTCATTTTGACAGGTACAAGGTGATATCTTGTGCTTCTGATTTACGTTTCCCAGTGATCAGTGATGTTGAACATCTTTTCATACACCTGTTGGCCATTTGTATGTTTGCTTTTGAAAATGTCTGCTCAGGTCCTTTTGCGAATTTCTTAATTGGGTTACTTGTTTTTCTGCAATTGAGTTGTGTTCTGTACCTATTTTAGATATTAACCCTTTAACAGAGGCATGATTTGCAAATATTTTCTCCCAAGCAAGACAGATTATTTCATTCATGCAATAATGACTAAATCTGGATTTGCACCAGGCACTGCAGTTCCTGCGATCCAGCATCAAACAGAGCAGACAAAAGAAGTTCAAGTATTTATGGAGTCAGCCTGCAAATAATGAACGTGAGAAGTGAGGAAATGATATAGTATGCTAAAAGGTGCTGCATTCAGTTCAGACAGTTAGGAGCAAGGGTGGAAGCCGAGAGAGAACTGGCTGCTGCATTCATCTGGGCACAGACAAGGTGGCCCAGGCTGGCAGTTTCCGAGGCCTGCTCCCTGCAGAAGTGGCAATAAGAGGTCACACACACAGACACCCACAAGGACCATTTATGATATCTGGGAGGAAACCAGCTCAGCCAGGCTGACGATTCGCACCCCTCCTCTGCACAAGGACTCAGATTCTCACTGCCAGACGTGAGCTCTTTGTCCGTCTTGATTTCCACCTATTTCCAGCCACAATGCCCTGGTGAGAGCTGTCTCTTTGAAAGCGGATCATGTAGGACACCCCCTCCTATCTGCCTCCTAAATTGGTTCATCTCTGCTCTTGCTGGTTTCTGTCCATGGCCCATGATGCCCCCAAAACCCCCCCAGAAAGTCTGCGGATGTGTGTGTCATCTTCTTTCCCCTGCTCCTTGCAACCTTCCTTCAGACAAGGTTTTGCAACTCGAATCCGGTCCTGCTGCTTCTGCGCATGCTCCTCCTTCTCTAGACGCACCGCAACTCCCGCAGCCCTTCCCACCTTCCCGATCCCAGGCAGCAGCTGCGTGCGGTGTGGCTGGCAGCTCAGGGCTGGGGCTCGGCAACAGCTCTCTCTCAGTTTGAATCCTGATTCTGCCAACTTTGAATGGTGTGAAATTGGACCCTTTCCTTAATTTCTGTACCTCAGTTTCCCCATCTGTGAAATGAATATAATCATTCTTCCTTTAAAGGATTATTATGAGGGTCAAGTTGAGTCATTACAAGAATATGCTTAGGTGTGCTGCTAGAATGCAATAAATAGTAGCTCTTACGTTTATTATTTCTGCTAAAGTTTTTTGGTTTTGTTTT